>OU612044.1:116282935-116695435 GCA_914767935.1 Coremacera marginata | reverse complement strand
CCCACCCAGCTTTTTCATCACAATCTTGTATGGTTTCCCCCGTGGATCAATATCTATTTCATTACATAGCTCTGTCCAGCATCTTTTCTTACTGTCGTTTATGGTTCTTCTTAAAGATTTACGTGATCTTTTGTACTCGTACTTTAGGTCTTGGTTATCATGATTACGTGTTGACGCCCGGCGTGCTGCGAGACATTTCGCTCTCAGCTCACGTATTTCATTATTCCACCAGTAGACTGGACGTTTGTTGTTATGTTTTCGAACCCTTGGCATTGCGACATTACAAGCTTTTGTAAGAACCTTCGTCAGTGTATCTGCGGCATTTTCTACGTTTATTACTTTAGTTCGGTTGATCACGTTTCTCTCTTTAGCGCGTGTAATATATCCGGACAATTTTGAATCATCAAGTTTTCTGACATTCCATCTTGGCAGGTCCACCTGTTCGATGTTTGTGTTGAGATGGTCATTTATATTAAACGAAATGTATTGATGGTCCCTTAAGGTAAGATCTTCCAGGACTTTCCAATTCATTTTCTCATTGTAGAGGTTTGTTGTTCCTAAGCTTATGTCAATAATACTTCCGCCTGTTCCTCTCCGAAAGGTAAGTTTATTTCCGGTATTGAATACCGTAAGACCAAGACTAGCAATCATGTCACATATTATAGAACCCTTATTGTCTAGGATTTTGGAGTTCCATTCCGGAGATTTACTATTGAAATCACCTCCGATTATCACTTTGATGATCTGATGGAATCATCGAGTACGTTGAGAGCTTCTGCAAACATGTTTTTATCAATATTTGGTGAGTAGTAGCAACGATTTACCCTAGTTTTTTTCCACTGTTGCATACACAAAGCCAGCGTTGCTTTCGTCAACCTCGCTTATTACATATTTCTTGTTTCTTACCATAATGGCTGCGCGATGGTTTCTGTCCTGGTACCAAACTTGAGATGATGGGTTTCGGTACGGTTCACTTATTAACAGTATATCTGCATTATTTTCTGCCGCCTTCTGCATCATCAGGTCTTGTGCTTCTCTTCCCCGTCCGAGGTTGATCTGCAGGAATTTCATGATAATTTTGTTGCTTTGTTTCTCCTGTTGTTTGCACATGCTGTACTACCAATATAATGCCGAAAATTTATTGAGCCACTTACTTGACATAGTATACATCTCGTTTCCGCATTGCATTCTTTAGACTTGTGTCCCGGATTACAGCATTTTCTGCATAGGTTGCCTCTATCGGTACCCTTACACTGACTTGCAATGTGTCCCTGTTCTAGGCATCTGAAACATTGCGTTACTCTTATCTTACTTCTCAGTTTACACATGACCCATCCTACTCTGAGTTGTCCTGCGCGGAGTAGTGGAGCTGCTAAATGCTCAGGTAGTTGAAAGAGCGCCTGTTTGGTCTCTCCAAACGATGTTCTAAAATTAAGTATTTTAAACGTTGCGGGTTGTTCTACCTTTGTTTCTTCCATAAGGGCGTTGACAAGATCGGCTTCGTCTGTTGACTCATCCATGTCTCTGATATCTATGGTTATATTTTTGGTAACCGTTCTTATTGTGACTTCTTCACCAAGCGTGTTACCTATAGCACTCTTGAGTTTTTCGGCTTGACCTTCGCCTTTTCTTAGTTTAACAAGTAACTCTCCAGCTCTTGTTCTTCTAATACCCTGTATCTCCACCCCGATTTCAGTGGGGTTGATTTTCTTCTTCATTTCCTTTAAAACATCTGCGTATGACTCAGAGGTGCTAGCTTTAAACGTTATTGCTTCCCCTTGGTATCGCATTTCACGTCGATTCTTTTTCTTGCTTTTTTTCCTCTCTGCTTTTCGGTGGCTCACTTTTTCCACTCGTTTGGCGCAGTCGGGGTATCCGTTGTATTTATTTCCCCCTGAGATTGCAGTGCTCTAACTGTTGCAGGTGTTTTTGCTACCTTCCTTTTTCTCTCCTGGGCCGGGGAAGTTGGGTCAACTTGAGTGGCTTTAGATTGCACTTGCTTTCGTGCGCCGCTTGGAACAACAGATTTCATATCTATCGCTTCCCTGTACTCTCTTAGCTGCTGATATAGTGCGAAAGCACAGTTAAGATTATCGCGTAACGTCTTGTGTATGTTCTTTGCTCCAGAAACAATGACATTTGCTGCGCTTAGTTTAATCCCTAACTCAATAAACGCTCTTTCTTCCGGTTGTCTGAGCTGACTTAGATGTCCCTTATCTTCTTCAGAGCTATCTGCCTTGCGAGTATTCACAGGTGTGCTCATGTACTCTCTTGCCGTATCCACGTTTTTATTTTGCGGTATTTCAGGCTTATTTCCTACTGGGGATCTTATTATCCCCGAGCTTCTTACAAAAGGGTTTTTTCCTCTTTCATCACTGTTCATCACGACCAGTTCTCCTTCTCCTTCTTTCTTTTCCTTGTTATGGTTTGTGCTTTGTTGTTTATTGTTTTCCATTCGATTGGGTCCCAACTCGAAGCCGCTATCGCCGTTTGATGTGTAGTTGCGTTAAGATCCCATGGGTATCTATGCGTGCAGGGAGGCCATGCGAGGGTTGACATAGGATCCTTATGGGGTCTTATGTCAGAGCCAGATCCGTACTAATCAGGAACAAACATCTGAACCTACACCATCAACTCAATGATGACAAACTTTAAACGTACTCCGAGACTCGCCACGTTTTAAAGGGACGGAGGCAGCTGTGACATTAGCCTAAGAGCCATTTCAGTGGAATTTCACTTCCACCTACTGAGGTCATAGATTGCCACAACTGTCAGCCCAGAATGCATCAATTCCAAAACAGTATCCAGGAATGCCATAATTAAGACCGTACTGGGCTTGGACTTAATGCCTTTCGGCGGGTAGGGACTAGGGAAACCACGGAGACGTCAAACTCCTAACTAAACCTCTCTTGAGGGTACCCTTGTGGTTGAATACCTAATTAATTAATTAAGGGCGGTACTCACTCGCCCTGTCACACGACTTCTCCGAGCTCAAATACCATTTTAGTACGCTCTCCATACCTGCCAAAACTAGGGTCCGCGGGGGCGTTACTCCACCGATATCCTCGCCTGAGGATACCCTTGCGGGTACTATATCTATATCTATATCTATATCTATATCTATATCTATATCTATATCTATATCTATATCTATATCTATATCTATATCTATATCTATATCTATATCTATATCTATATCTATATCTATATCTATATCTATATCTATATCTATATCTATATCTTTATCTATATCTATATCTATATCTATATCTATCTATATATATATCTTATCTTATATCTATATCTATATCTATATCTATATCTATATCTATATCTCTTTTTTTTCTTTTTTTATGGGACGTAGTGATAGCGCGCTATCATCTAGTGGCCCTACGATAACTCCACCAACTCCACGCCGGAACCGCTTCAGCATTTCATCAGGACGGGGGTTTATTTGCTATTAAGTTTCTACGTCCTCCTCACTTTCTCTAAGTAAGGAGGTTCGAAACTACTGAGCACCTTTCTTTTAATATTTTATTGATATAATTTTCACACAATTTCCATGCATTTGCAGAATTTAGCATTACGTTTACCATATTCTCTTGAGTTAGGGTTAAACCAAGCATATCATTCAGAGTTTGCCTCTCTTCTAATCACTTTTCACATTCGAAGATTATATGTTTTGCATCTTCTCCTAATGCTCCGCATGAGTCACAGCAAGTGTTTTCTTTAATTTTAAATCTGTGCAGGTATTTATTAAAACTACCATGATTTGTCATCACCTGAGTTAAGAAATAGCCCAGGTTTCCATGTTTCGTATCTATCCAGGCTTTTATATTTGAGATAAGGCTGTAGGTCCATCTACCATTCTCGTCTCGGCTCTAACGTTCTTGCCATTTGGCTATTATATTGGCCCTGGCCTTATTTCTTATCTCTGCGATTTTTCTCGATCGCTCTAGTGAATTAGTGTTGGCGCAACTTATGCGATTAGTTTGGGTATATATTTCCTCTTTTTCGTATATTAGTAGGTCTATTGGTGGTATACTTGCAAGCACTAATGCCGCACTTGTAGATACTGTACGGTAAGCTGATATGATACGAAGAGCACTGACTCTCTGTGGTTTCTGTAATTCCCTAATGTTGTACTTCAGATTCAGTGCCCTGACATAGGTTGGGGCAGCATAAAGAAGTTGGGAGTGTACTACGCTGTTTATTAGTTTTCTTGTCTGCGGCTTTGGGCCGCTACAGTTTGGCATTATTCTGGCTAATGATGTCGCTGTTTTCAAGGCTTTATCACGAATGTTCAGTACATGATATTTGAAGCTAAGATTATTATCCAATTGTACGCCCAAGTAGCATAGGCTCCGTTTGAAGGGTATCTCACTATCTTGTAGTCGTATCCTCGGTATTTTATAGACCCTGCGATCTGTCACAAGTTGTAGGCCGTTTCTCAGCAGCCATCTGTTACAACGGCATAGGCTATCATTAGCAACTATCTCGATCAATTCGGCAGTTTGCTTGTTTACAACAAGAGCAATATCATCCGCATAACCTACTAGTTTTGCGTCTTCTTGTAGGATCAGATTCAATTGGCCATCGTACATTATATTCCATAGAAATGGTCCTAATACAGAGCCCTGCGGAACTCCGGCTGTTTCCATTATCCGTCTCATACAGAAGGATTCTATTATCGAGGTAGTCTGCTACTAGGTTGTAGAGAGAGCTGTCTACACCCTTGTTCCTAAATGCTTGCAGTACCACTTTCCACTTCACTGTGTTGAAAGCGATTTTTACGTCCAGTGTTATTATTGCGCAGTATTCTCGTGTTTCTTTGGCTTGCATCGCTTTTTTGTAGACTTCGCTTATGGCATCTACCGTACTCTTCCAAGGTTCTCTATTTGTTCTTCTAAACGTTTTAGAATTACGCGCTTTAAGAGTTTTCCTAGAGAGTCCAGCATGCAGAGTGGTCTGTAAGTACTAGGCTCATTTAGTAGTTTATTTCCCTTCCTTAATAAAACTAACTTCTGTATCTTCCATTTAACAGGGAAGATCCCGTTCACTAGACATGAGTTGAAAACTTTAAGTAAGAACTCCGGCCATATATCAGATACCTTTTTTATGACCTCGTTTGGTATACCGTCTGGTCCTGGGCTCTTTCCCATGCTTAGTTTATTACATGCATGTTTAATGTCATCTACGTTCAAAGAAGTGATTTCGTTGACTTGTAGCTTTGGTACATTTGTTAGTCCATCTTCATCAAAAGGAAATAATGTTTCCACTACGGTTTTTGCCTATCCTGATTCTGTGATGCCGTGTATAGGTTTAATCCCACCCAGCTTTTTCATCACAATCTTGTATGGTTTCCCCCGTGGATCAATATCTATTTCATTACATAGCTCTGTCCAGCATCTTTTCTTATTGTCGTTTATGGTTCTTCTTAAAGATTTACGTGATCTTTTGTACTCGTACTTTAGGTCTTGGTTATCATGATTACGTGTTGACGCCCGGCGTGCTGCGAGACATTTCGCTCTCAGCTCACGTATTTCATTATTCCACCAGTAGACTGGACGTTTGTTGTTATGTTTTCGAACCCTTGGCATTGCGACATTACAAGCTTTTGTAAGAACCTTCGTCAGTGTATCTGCGGCATTTTCTACGTTTATTACTTTAGTTCGGTTGATCACGTTTCTCTCTTTAGCGCGTGTAATATATCCGGACAATTTTGAATCATCAAGTTTTCTGACATTCCATCTTGGGAGGTCCACCTGTTCGATGTTTGTGTTGAGATGGTCATTTATATTAAACGAAATGTATTGATGGTCCCTTAAGGTAAGATCTTCCAGGACTTTCCAATTCATTTTCTCATTGTAGAGGTTTGTTGTTCCTAAGCTTATGTCAATAATACTTCCGCCTGTTCCTCTCCGAAAGGTAAGTTTATTTCCGGTATTGAATACCGTAAGACCAAGACTAGCAATCATGTCACATATTATAGAACCATTATTGTCTAGGATTTTGGAGTTCCATTCCGGAGATTTACTATTGAAATCACCTCCGATTATCACTTTATATTTTGATGATCTGATGGAATCATCGAGTACGTTGAGAGCTTCTGCAAACATGTTTTTATCAATATTTGGTGAGTAGTAGCAACTATTTACCCTAGTTTTTTTCCACTGTTGCATATACAAAGCCAGCGTTGCTTTCGTCAACCTCGCTTATTACATATTTCTTGTTTCTTACCATAATGGCTGCGCGATGGTTTCTGTCCTGGTACCAAACTTGAGATGATGGGTTTCGGTACGGTTCACTTATTAACAGTATATCTGCATTATTTTCTGCCGCCTTCTGCATCATCAGGTCTTGTGCTTCTCTTCCCCGTCCGAGGTTGGTCTGCAGGAATTTCATGATAATTTTGTTGCTTTGTTTCTCCTGTTGTTTGCACATGCTGTACTACCAATATAATGCCGAAAATTTATTGAGCCACTTACTTGACATAGTATACATCTCGTTTCCGCTTTGCATTCTTTAGACTTGTGTCCCGGATTACAGCATTTTCTGCATAGGTTGCCTCTATCGGTACCCTTACACTGACTTGCAATGTGTCCCTGTTCTAGGCATCTGAAACATTGCGTTACTCTTATCTTACTTCTCAGTTTACACATGACCCATCCTACTCTGAGTTGTCCTGCGCGGAGTAGTGGAGCTGCTAAATGCTCAGGTAGTTGAAAGAGCGCCTGTTTGGTCCCTCCAAACGATGTTCTAAAATTAAGTATTTTAAACGTTGCGGGTTGTTCTACCTTTGTTTCTTCCATAAGGGCGTTGACAAGATCGGCTTCGTCTGTTGACTCATCCATGTCTCTGATATCTATGGTTATATTTTTGGTAACCGTTCTTATTGTGACTTCTTCACCAAGCGTGTTACCTATAGCACTCTTGAGTTTTTCGGCTTGACCTTCGCCTTTTCTTAGTTTAACAAGTAACTCTCCAGCTCTTTTTCTTCTAATACCCTGTATCTCCACCCCGATTTTAGTGGGGTTGATTTTCTTCTTCATTTCCTTTAAAACATCTGCGTATGACTCAGAGGTGCTAGCTTTAATCGTTATTGCTTCCCCTTGTATCGCATTTCACGTCGATTCTTTTTCTTGCTTTTTTTCCTCTCTGCTTTTCGGTGGCTCACTTTTTCCACTCGTTTGGCGCAGTCGGGGTATCCGTTGTATTTATTTCCCCCTGAGATTGCAGTGCTCTAACTGTTGCAGGTGTTTTTGCTACCTTCCTTTTTCTCTCCTGGGCCGGGGAAGTTGGGTCAACTTGAGTGGCTTTAGATTGCACTTGCTTTCGTGCGCCGCTTGGAACAACAGATTTCATATCTATCGCTTCCCTGTACTCTCTTAGCTGCTGATATAGTGCGAAAGCACAGTTAAGATTATCGCGTAACGTCTTGTGTATGTTCTTTGCTCCAGAAACAATGACATTTGCTGCGCTTAGTTTAATCCCTAACTCAATAAACGCTCTTTCTTCCGATTGTCTGAGCTGACTTAGATGTCCCTTATCTTCTTCAGAGCTATCTGCCTTGCGAGTATTCACAGGTGTGCTCATGTACTCTCTTGCCGTATCCACGTTTTTATTTTGCGGTATTTCAGGCTTATTTCCTACTGGGGATCTTATTATCCCCGAGCTTCTTACAAAAGGGTTTTTTCCTCTTTCATCACTGTTCATCACGACCAGTTCTCCTTCTCCTTCTTTCTTTTCCTTGTTATGGTTTGTTCTTTGTTGTTTATTGTTTTCCATTCGATTGGGTCCCAACTCGAAGCCGCTATCGCCGTTTGATGTGTAGTTGCGTTAAGATCCCATGGGTATCTATGCGTGCAGGGAGGCCATGCGAGGGTTGACATAGGATCCTTATGGGGTCTTATGTCAGAGCCAGATCCGTACTAATCAGGAACAAACATCTGAACCTACACCATCAACTCAATGATGACAAACTTTAAACGTACTCCGAGACTCGCCACGTTTTAAAGGGACGGAGGCAGCTGTGACATTAGCCTAAGAGCCATTTCAGTGGAATTTCACTTCCACCTACTGAGGTCATAGATTGCCACAACTGTCAGCCCAGAATGCATCAATTCCAAAACAGTATCCAGGAATGCCATAATTAAGACCGTACTGGGCTTGGACTTAATGCCTTTCGGCGGGTAGGGACTAGGGAAACCACGGAGACGTCAAACTCCTAACTAAACCTCTCTTGAGGGTACCCTTGTGGTTGAATACCTAATTAATTAATTAAGGGCGGTACTCACTCGCCCTGTCACACGACTTCTCCGAGCTCAAATACCATTTTAGTACGCTCTCCATACCTGCCAAAACTAGGGTCCGCGGGGGCGTTACTCCACCGATATCCTCGCCTGAGGATACCCTTGCGGGTACTATATCTATATCTATATCTATATCTATATCTATATCTATATCTATATCTATATCTATATCTATATCTATATCTATATCTATATCTATATCTATATCTATATCTATATCTATATCTATATCTATATCTATATCTATATCTATATCTATATCTATATCTATCTATATATATATCTTATCTTATATCTATATCTATATCTATATCTATATCTATATCTCTTTTTTTTCTTTTTTTATGGGACGTAGTGATAGCGCGCTATCATCTAGTGGCCCTACGATAACTCCACCAACTCCACGCCGGAACCGCTTCAGCATTTCATCAGGACGGGGGTTTATTTGCTATTAAGTTTCTACGTCCTCCTCACTTTCTCTAAGTAAGGAGGTTCGAAACTACTGAGCACCTTTCTTTTAATATTTTATTGATATAATTTTCACACAATTTCCATGCATTTGCAGAATTTAGCATTACGTTTACCATATTCTCTTGAGTTAGGGTTAAACCAAGCATATCATTCAGAGTTTGCCTCTCTTCTAATCACTTTTCACATTCGAAGATTATATGTTTTGCATCTTCTCCTAATGCTCCGCATGAGTCACAGCAAGTGTTTTCTTTAATTTTAAATCTGTGCAGGTATTTATTAAAACTACCATGATTTGTCATCACCTGAGTTAAGAAATAGCCCAGGTTTCCATGTTTCGTATCTATCCAGGCTTTTATATTTGAGATAAGGCTGTAGGTCCATCTACCATTCTCGTCTCGGCTCTAACGTTCTTGCCATTTGGCTATTATATTGGCCCTGGCCTTATTTCTTATCTCTGCGATTTTTCTCGATCGCTCTAGTGAATTAGTGTTGGCGCAACTTATGCGATTAGTTTGGGTATATATTTCCTCTTTTTCGTATATTAGTAGGTCTATTGGTGGTATACTTGCAAGCACTAAAGCCGCACTTGTAGATACTGTACGGTAAGCTGATGTGATACGAAGAGCACTGACTCTCTGTGGTTTCTGTAATTCCCTAATGTTGCACTTCAGATTCAGTGCCCTGACATAGGTTGGGGAAGCACAAAGAAGTTGGGAGTGTACTACGCTGTTTATTAGTTTTCTTGTCTGCGGCTTTGGGCCGCTACAGTTTGGCATTATTCTGGCTAATGATGTCGCTGTTTTCAAGGCTTTATCACGAATGTTCAGTACATGATATTTGAAGCTAAGATTATTATCCAATTGTACGCCCAAGTAGCATAGGCTCCGTTTGAAGGGTATCTCACTATCTTGTAGTCGTATCCTCGGTATTTTATAGACCCTGCGATCTGTCACAAGTTGTAGGCCGTTTCTCAGCAGCCATCTGTTACAACGGCATAGGCTATCATTAGCAACTATCTCGATCAATTCGGCAGTTTGCTTGTTTACAACAAGAGCAATATCATCCGCATAACCTACTAGTTTTGCGTCTTCTTGTAGGATCAGATTCAATAGGCCATCGTACATTATATTCCATAGAAATGGTCCTAATACAGAGCCCTGCGGAACTCCGGCTGTTATTCGGTATTCTTTTCTACCATTATCCGTCTCATACAGAAGGATTCTATTATCGAGGTAGTCTGCTACTAGGTTGTAGAGAGAGCTGTCTACACCCTTGTTTCTAAATGCTTGCAGTACCACTTTCCACTTCACTGTGTTGAAAGCGTTTTTTACGTCCAGTGTTATTATTGCACAGTATTCTCGTGTTGCTTTGGCTTGCATCGCTTTTTTGTAGACTTCGCTTATGGCATCTACCGTACTCTTCCAAGGTTCTCTATTTGTTCTTCTAAACGTTTTAGAATTACGCGCTTTAAGAGTTTTCCTAGAGAGTCCAGCATGCAGAGTGGTCTGTAAGTACTAGGCTCATTTAGTAGTTTATTTCCCTTCCTTAATAAAACTAACTTCTGTATCTTCCATTTAACAGGGAAGATCCCGTTCACTAGACATGAGTTGAAAACTTTAAGTAAGAACTCCGGCCATATATCAGATACCTTTTTTATGACCTCGTTTGGTATACCGTCTGGTCCTGGGCTCTTTCCCATGCTTAGTTTATTACATGCATGTTTAATGTCATCTACGTTCAAAGAAGTGATTTCGTTGACTTGTAGCTTTGGTACATTTGTTAGTCCATCTTCATCAAAAGGAAATAATGTTTCCACTACGGTTTTTGCCTATCCTGATTCTGTGATGCCGTGTATAGGTTTAATCCCACCCAGCTTTTTCATCACAATCTTGTATGGTTTCCCCCGTGGATCAATATCTATTTCATTACATAGCTCTGTCCAGCATCTTTTCTTACTGTCGTTTATGGTTCTTCTTAAGGATTTACGTGATCTTTTGTACTCGTACTTTAGGTCTTGGTTATCATGATTACGTGTTGACGCCCGGCGTGCTGCGAGACATTTCGCTCTCAGCTCACGTATTTCATTATTCCACCAGTAGACTGGACGTTTGTTGTTATGTTTTCGAACCCTTGGCATTGCGACATTACAAGCTTTTGTAAGAACCTTCGTCAGTGTATCTGCGGCATTTTCTACGTTTATTACTTTAGTTCGGTTGATCACGTTTCTCTCTTTAGCGCGTGTAATATATCCGGACAATTTTGAATCATCAAGTTTTCTGACATTCCATCTTGGCAGGTCCACCTGTTCGATGTTTGTGTTGAGATGGTCATTTATATTAAACGAAATGTATTGATGGTCCCTTAAGGTAAGATCTTCCAGGACTTTCCAATTCATTTTCTCATTGTAGAGGTTTGTTGTTCCTAAGCTTATGTCAATAATACTTCCGCCTGTTCCTCTCCGAAAGGTAAGTTTATTTCCGGTATTGAATACCGTAAGACCAAGACTAGCAATCATGTCACATATTATAGAACCCTTATTGTCTAGGATTTTGGAGTTCCATTCCGGAGATTTACTATTGAAATCACCTCCGATTATCACTTTATATTTTGATGATCTGATGGAATCATCGAGTACGTTGAGAGCTTCTGCAAACATGTTTTTATCAATATTTGGTGAGTAGTAGCAACTATTTACCCTAGTTTTTTTCCACTGTTGCATATACAAAGCCAGCGTTGCTTTCGTCAACCTCGCTTATTACATATTTCTTGTTTCTTACCATAATGGCTGCGCGATGGTTTCTGTCCTGGTACCAAACTTGAGATGATGGGTTTCGGTACGGTTCACTTATTAACAGTATATCTGCATTATTTTCTGCCGCCTTCTGCATCATCAGGTCTTGTGCTTCTCTTCCCCGTCCGAGGTTGGTCTGCAGGAATTTCATGATAATTTTGTTGCTTTGTTTCTCCTGTTGTTTGCACATGCTGTACTACCAATATAATGCCGAAAATTTATTGAGCCACTTACTTGACATAGTATACATCTCGTTTCCGCTTTGCATTCTTTAGACTTGTGTCCCGGATTACAGCATTTTCTGCATAGGTTGCCTCTATCGGTACCCTTACACTGACTTGCAATGTGTCCCTGTTCTAGGCATCTGAAACATTGCGTTACTCTTATCTTACTTCTCAGTTTACACATGACCCATCCTACTCTGAGTTGTCCTGCGCGGAGTAGTGGAGCTGCTAAATGCTCAGGTAGTTGAAAGAGCGCCTGTTTGGTCCCTCCAAACGATGTTCTAAAATTAAGTATTTTAAACGTTGCGGGTTGTTCTACCTTTGTTTCTTCCATAAGGGCGTTGACAAGATCGGCTTCGTCTGTTGACTCATCCATGTCTCTGATATCTATGGTTATATTTTTGGTAACCGTTCTTATTGTGACTTCTTCACCAAGCGTGTTACCTATAGCACTCTTGAGTTTTTCGGCTTAACCTTCGCCTTTTCTTAGTTTAACAAGTAACTCTCCAGCTCTTGTTCTTCTAATACCCTGTATCTCCACCCCGATTTCAGTGGGGTTGATTTTCTTCTTCATTTCCTTTAAAACATCTGCGTATGACTCAGAGGTGCTAGCTTTAATCGTTATTGCTTCCCCTTGGTATCGCATTTCACGTCGATTCTTTTGCTCGCTTTTTTTCCTCTCTGCTTTTCGGTGGCTCACTTTTTCCACTCGTTTGGCGCAGTCGGGGTATCCGTTGTATTTATTTCCCCCTGAGATTGCAGTGCTCTAACTGTTGCAGGTGTTTTTGCTACCTTCCTTTTTCTCTCCTGGGCCGGGGAAGTTGGGTCAACTTGAGTGGCTTTAGATTGCACTTGCTTTCGTGCGCCGCTTGGAACAACAGATTTCATATCTATCGCTTCCCTGTACTCTCTTAGCTGCTGATATAGTGCGAAAGCACAGTTAAGATTATCGCGTAACGTCTTGTATATGTTCTTTGCTCCAGAAACAATGACATTTGCTGCGCTTAGTTTAATCCCTAACTCAATAAACGCTCTTTCTTCCGATTGTCTGAGCTGACTTAGATGTCCCTTATCTTCTTCAGAGCTATCTGCCTTGCGAGTATTCACAGGTGTGCTCATGTACTCTCTTGCCGTATCCACGTTTTTATTTTGCGGTATTTCAGGCTTATTTCCTACTGGGGATCTTTTTATCCCCGAGCTTCTTACAAAAGGGTTTTTTCCTCTTTCATCACTGTTCATCACGACCAGTTCTCCTTCTCCTTCTTTCTTTTCCTTGTTATGGTTTGTGCTTTGTTGTTTATTGTTTTCCATTCGATTGGGTCCCAACTCGAAGCCGCTATCGCCGTTTGATGTGTAGTTGCGTTAAGATCCCATGGGTATCTATGCGTGCAGGGAGGCCATGCGAGGGTTGACATAGGATCCTTATGGGGTCTTATGTCAGAGCCAGATCCGTACTAATCAGGAACAAACATCTGAACCTACACCATCAACTCAATGATGACAAACTTTAAACGTACTCCGAGACTCGCCACGTTTTAAAGGGACGGAGGCAGCTGTGACATTAGCCTAAGAGCCATTTTAGTGGAATTTCACTTCCACCTACTGAGGTCATAGATTGCCACAACTGTCAGCCCAGAATGCATCAATTCCAAAACAGTATCCAGGAATGCCATAATTAAGACCGTACTGGGCTTGGACTTAATGCCTTTCGGCGGGTAGGGACTAGGGAAATCACGGAGACGTCAAACTCCTAACTAAACCTCTCTTGAGGGTACCCTTGTGGTTGAATACCTAATTAATTAATTAAGGGCGGTATTCACTCGCCCTGTCACAGGACTTCTCCGAGCTCAAGTACCATTTTAGTACGCTCTCCATACCTGCCAAAACTAGGGTCCGCGGGGGCGTTACTCCACCGATATCCTCGCCTGAGGATACCCTTGCGGGTACTATATCTATATCTATATCTATATCTATATCTATATCTATATCTATATCTATATCTATATCTATATCTATATCTATATCTATATCTATATCTATATCTATATCTATATCTATATCAATATCTATATCTATATCTATATCTATATCTATAACTATATCTATATCAATATCTATATCTATATCTATATCTATATCTATATCTATATCTATATCTATATCTATATCTATATCTATATCTATATCTATATCTATATCTATATCTATATCTATATATATATCTATATCTCTATCTATATCTATATCTATATCTATATCTATATCTATATCTATATCTATATCTATATCTATATCTATATCTATATCTATATCTATATCTATATCTATATCTATATCTATATCTATATCTATATCTATATCTATATCTATATCTATATCTATATCTATATCTATATCTATATCTATATCTATATCTATATCTATATCTATATCTATATCTATATCTGGGTGTCAAGGGGGTGGACACTGTGAGGTGAAAGAGTCTGTTTTCTTCAACCTGGCGGAGCCTGCTCGATATTCACAGTTAAACTCCAAGTCTACTCTCATGCTACCACATAAATATTTGTGTGCTAGCACGCTTGTCTGATGGCAAGTGCCTCCCCGTGGTGGCACCTGGGCGCTGTGCTACCAACCGGCAGCATGGTGGCGGATGAGAGGGGCGAAACCCAAAAAAAAAAAAAAAAAAACCCAAAAGCGTTTGACCCATAGTGGGCGGCTCACTGGTCTGCGTCTGTACCGTAGCGGTCGGCAGTATTCACACCTGTCTGTAGGTATAAACGGATAAGGGAAGTTCACCCCGAAAATATACCATTTACCAGGAATGTCGTCTAATAACGCAACTACTCCAGGTGGAAATCCACCCGTGGGCAATCCCACGGTCGAGGCAAGGATTCTGGAGGCCTCAAACAAAATTTCTGCCCCAAAAACTGCTGCAGCGGTGGCGCACTCGGCCGCTGCACCAGTCAAAGCTACGAGCAGCAACACTACAACCGAGAACCCATTTGAAATGAGCTCAAAGGTTCAGCGATCGCCAACTAAAGGCACACCCGAAGGATCAAAGCTGCAGCATAGAGAGCCTGTCATCAAGGCAACCCCTGAAGCAGCAGCAAGCGTCAGTGTAGATGACCCTGTCATCAAAAAGCTGGTCAAAGTGAAGACACTGATACAAGGTCTGGCAGAGTTCGTCAAAACCAAATCGAACGTCCACAATGAGATCCAGAAGCTTATAAGACTGGCAAATCTGGCCTGTGAAGACCTCTCAATTGAGCTGTTCGCCGATAACGCGAACAAGAAAAAGGTCAACGCGAGTGCTTCACAAGTCCATAAGGACTCTCAGACGGACCCAATTTTTGCGCATGGCTCCAAGGCTACTCCAAAAAGAGCAAGCGAACGCAGCAGTGACTCGCGGAAACCTCCGCCAAAAAAGACTCAACTACAGCAGCTTGCTGTCCAAGAGACTGCTCTAAAGCCATCCTATAGCGAAGTGGCTAATTCGTCTCCTCTGCCAAAAACTCCGGCAAAGCGAATGGTTGAGCCTTGGACAAAGGTCTCTAGAAAGCCCAAAAAACGCAAAAAACCGCCTCAGAAGCTGGCTAGACCTGATGCAATCGTCGTAGCAAAAGCAGGTGAGCTTTCATATAGCGATATCATCATGCGGATGAAACAGGAAAAATCGCTTGAAAAGTTCGGCGAAAACGTTTCGAGAGTAAGGCGCACTGAAAAAGGTGAAGTACTTATCCAGCTTAAGCGCGCAACCACCCAGTCAACCCAGGAGCTGAAGAAAGAATTTGATATGGTTTTCAATGGCCAAGCCGAAACCAGGACTCTCACGGAAGAAACACAGGTCGAGATCAAGAATCTTGACGAGGTTACAACACCGGAAGATGTCTGCAGCGCAGTCCAAAAGCAGCTCGGCGACTTAAAGGTGGCAAGAGTGAAATCACTCCGTAAAGCCTATGCAGGCACGCAAACAGCGGTCATAAGCCTTCCAGCGCTGCAGGCGAGGAAGCTGATAGAGACTGGCAAGCTCAGAGTTGGCTGGGTCACTTGCAGAGTCCGCGAAAAAGTTACGCCAACCAGATGCTTTAAGTGTCTCGACTTTGGTCACACGGCGAAAACTTGCAACAGCACAGACCGAAGTAAGTGCTGTATGAAATGCGGCAAAGAGGGCCACAAAGCAAAAGAGTGTTCTGCAGAAGCAAGCTGTTTCTTGTGATTAGAAAGGAAATGCTCGGAAACAAATCACCGTGCCGGAAGCTGGAAATGTTCGTCCTTTTCAGGAGCTAGCAAACCTAGGAAATGATGAGGTTCTTACAGTTGAATCTCAGCAACTGTCGCGCAGCGCAAGATCTTTTAGCGCAAACCGTTCGAGATCTAAGCACTGATGTAGCTATCTTGAGTGAGCCTTATAACGCGAAAGCACCAGGAGTCTGGGCATCAGATATTTCTGGAAGAGCCGCCATATGGTCCTGCGGAAGACATCCTTCCCTAATGAGGCAGCATACACGTGCAAACGGTTTTGTTCGTGTAGAAGTTATTGGCACACATATTGTAAGCTGCTACCTTGCACCAAGTCTATCCATAGAAGAGTTTGCTGTTACTGTCGACGCAATAGTTGACGATGTTAGAGGAATCAGTCCAGTTGTTATTGCTGGTGACTTCAACGCGTGGGCCGTAGACTGGGGAAGCCAGAGAACGAATCAAAGAGGGCTCATTATTCTGGAGGCTTTTGCTTCGTTAGAGGTTGTGCTTTTAAACACGGGAACGCAGTGTACATTCTCCAACGCGAATGGCAGCTCAGTAATTGACCTGACATTTGCCAGTTGTGACCTGAGCACGCAAGTACAGTGGCAAGTAAGCGACTTCTACACGCATAGCGATCACCAAGCAATCGTGTACACGTTGGAAAGGCAAACCAACCGGCGGAGCAGAGGCCCCCATAGCGAGCCATCATACAAGGTCGAAACGCTTGATGAAGGTATCCTCACAGCAATGATGGCTGACATACACCTCACTGGCTCAGCACAGAATATGGCTAGGCAAGCAACAGAGCAGCTGAAAAGATCTTGCGACGCAGCGATGATGTTGCGAAGGCCAAGTAAGCACCACCACGAGCCTGTGTACTGGTGGACCGCCGAAATCGCCGAAGCACGCAGCCAATGCCACCAAGCCAGAAGAAGTTACTACCGCGCCAGAGGGACCGACAGGTTCGAAGAACTCCGCGAGGTCTATAGAGAGCGCAGGAAGCTGCTCAAACACAAGATTCGTTCGAGGAAGCGCGAGTGCTTCTTGCAGTTATGCGACGAAGCGGACGTAACCCCATGGGGTACCGCCTATAGACTGGTAATGAAAAAGATGAAGTCATTCGGACGACCACCACCCACGTGCCCTCGTATACTTAGCCGCATTGTAAGTGTGCTCTTCCCTCAGCAACCACCGATGCAGCCCGTCATTAATCATGGCGACGTGCAAGCCATTTCCATGGTAACCGCAGAAGAGGTAATGAAAATCTCCAATGCTGTTCATAGCGAGAAGGCCCCGCCAGATAAAATCCCGAACCGCGCGCTAAAAATGGCCATTGCAGCCCAAACACAAGCCTTCGTACAGCTGTATAACGCTTGTCTCACAGAGGGCATATTCCCCGCACAATGGAAGACGCAAAAGCTTGTGCTAATACCAAAAGGTAGCTATATCTATATCTATATCTATATCTATATCTATATCTATATCTATATCTATATCTATATCTATATCTATATCTATATCTATATCTATATCTATATCTATATCTATATCTATATCTATATCTATATCTATATCTATATCTATATCTATATCTATATCTATATCTTTTTTTTATTTTTTTATTTTATTCGCGAAGGGGGAACCTTCAAAAGGCGCCACCGTGCAGGTGGGAGTGTGCGATTCTTACGCACTAAACCTAACCTCCGCATTGAATCGTCGTCCCTGTATAAGCCCCGTGGGACCGCCGCAAAGCATGACTTCACGGAGCATGGGAACAGCACTAAGCTGGAAACTGATGGACTTGTGTCCGTATTCTAAAAGATTTGGTCATGGGCTTGTCTATAAACTCAACCTTATCTATTTCGCAAACGCTCAACTCTTCGCAGTTCGTCGATAATCAGTCGTGCTAGGGTGCTAACCACTGACCAGTTAGCTTCATTTCTCAGCATAAGGGTAACCAAGTTTTGATCAGTTACTGTTTCGCCGAGACAGACCGATGCCTCAAGTCTGGCATTTTGGAACTTGGGGCACTCGAAGAGGACATGGGCCGCGTCTTCTGGAATACTTCCCTCGCAATGGGTACTATAGGGATCTGCTACGTGCTTGTATTTGTGCAGATATGCCCTGAAGCAACCGTGCCCGCTTAAAATCTGCGTAATGTAGAAGTTCATGGAGCCGTGAGTTCTACCAAACCAAGCGGTAATGTTAGGGATGAGCTGATGAGTCCATCGACCCTTAACTGAGCTATCCCAGCGATCCTGCCACTTTAGCAGGCTTCTCTCCCGTGCGAGTCTTTTGCGAACTGTTGGGTTTTCGCTATTGGCTTCGAATAGCGTTTCCTCTACTAGAAGGTCGATAGGTATCGAGCTTGCAAGGACTAATGCTGCATCCTCGGAAACTGTTCTGAAGGCACAGCATACCCTGAGTGCGCCAAGTCTATGCACTGATTCAACACCACGTCGGTATGACTTCGTTCTCATTGCTGTGGCCCACACCGTTGACCCATACATCACGATGGATCGTACTACATTAAGGAGTAGTATCCTGCGCGCCTGTTTGGGTCCTCTCGTATTCGGTATCATTCTCGATAAAGACATGCATGCGTTGGATGTTTTTTATGGGCATAATGGAGATGCTGCTTAAATGTTAATCGGGAGTCAATCATCACGCCAAGGTATTTAATGCATTCCTTTGATTGCACCAGCGTCCCATTAACATTGATGTGTCAACACAAAATTTTGATTTAGTGGCATCACCATTACAACTTCCTTTATTGTCTACTTTCATTTATATTTTCCTTTTGTCATACATTTGCTTCTGTCATTTTACTTTGCTTATCGTTCTCATTCATTTTTATTGGGGACTTGTGTCTTGGCTTTGAGTTCGACAAGTTCATGGAAGTTAACGTTAACGATTAAAATACTTATTGTTCATTAAAAGACTTGTTTTATTGACTCTGGATCCTGACAATCTCAGAAGTGGGATTCCGCATAAAACAAATAAATATATAAACTATTCGGTTCAAAGTGTAATTATGAGTTTTAATGATTTTTCACTCGCTAATTTAAAAGACTTGCTTCGGTCGAAGGGCATGAAAACGTCGGGTAATAAAGTGGAATTGATAGCGCGTTTGCAAGAGGCGCAAGTGGAGATTCCTATCGAGTTACAGGATGACGCTGCTGTCCAAGAGGCGACGAGGAACTCAGGTGCTACTGTGGAGCGTTTGCAGGATGAGGTTGGTAGTCTCCAGCGTACCGTGGAGTTATTGACACAGCGGCTCCAAATTGCCACCAGGTCATCACCTCTGCCGGACGAGCAGACGAACGCTGCTATGCATGTCGCTTCATGCGCCGCTTCGAATATTCCCGAAAATCAAGCTTTGCCAATGTACAGTCAATCAATGCCAGCAACGGTGCCGTTACCTTCGAGCTTTGTTGAAATTCAAACTCAAGCGACCGTTTGCGCTGCCGACACGATGACGCCGCACATCCCTGCTTCGCATCCGCTTTTATTTGCGCTGCCGACTTCGGCGCAAACAACGGGCGTGTATATGCAGCCGGGTATGTACCAAGGGCCGATGTCAAACACTTGCAGCCTGTCGCCGCAATTCGCTGCTTCGCAAATACATTCAACTGTGCCATCGCCTGCGCAGTCGACGAGTGTATACATGCAGCCGAATATGTTCCAAGGCCAAAATTCAAATGTGCAGCACGTCGCTGCTACACCAACAAGGTCAGTTGCGCTGTCGACGCCGGTGCACGCTACGAGCGTATACATGCAACCGAGTTTTTGTCGTGCGCCGATGACAAACAATTGTAATGTGTCGCATGCAACCACAGGTTTTGCTATGTTGCCAAATTCTATTGCAGCAAATAATTTATATGCAAATGGAAATCAATTTAACAATATCCGTGATTTAACGTCGATTATGCCAGATTTTGATCCATGCAACGGTGACATCACGTCAATGCAGTTTGTGGAACGCGTCCAGCAATTGCAAAGAGCATACGGGTGGGACGAGAAGCTTGTGATTTTTGCTGTCCAAAGCAAAATGAAAGGCTCCGCGAAGCTTTGGATAGATGCCCAACCAATATTTAGAGGCTGGGAAGAATTCATCAGCGCATTTTTGACAGATTTTCCGTTCGCAACAAATTCAGCAGACATCCATATGCAAATGATGAACGCTCGCATGTCGAAAAATGAAACATTTATAGATTTTTATTATAGATTATTATCTATCGGTCGCCGCGGTAATGTGGACGATATTTCAATTATTCGCTACGTAATTAACGGGTTATTTGATGATGGTCTTCGGAAGACCCTTTCAGCAATGAATTTTGCTAAATGTTCGGACTTGTTACAGTCGTTGGTTAGTGTTGATTCGAACTTTAGAAAACCAATAAATTCTGTGGCCCAAACCCAGCCGCAAGTTACGGCTAAAAATGCAATTATGCTTAATAACAAAAATAACAATTTTAAGAACGAAAATAATGAAAATAAAAAAACCGGCCCGATATGTTATAACTGTAGAGAACGTGGACATTTGTCGCGAAACTGCCCGGTAGCTCAAAGGAAGCTAAAGTGCCAAAAGTGTAACTCGTTTAATCATGATGCTCAAAATTGTCCAGCACGTATCGCACCGCGTACGCTTGCGCCGGTCAACATTATTGAAAACCAAACACAAAATAAGAAATATATTGAAATTGTGAAAGAAATAATTTTAAATGGTTTACAGTGCCGCGCGCTAATTGACTCGGGAAGCTGCAAGTCCTTAATCAGCCGATCCATCGCGAATAAGTGCAATGGAAAAATGAGTGATTGTGACGAAACTTTAGAAGGTTTTGGCGGAGGCAAATATAAATGTCGTGAGGTTATGTCAGTTACATTAACAATTGATGGTCGCGTTTATGAAACCAATTTTTGTGTTATAAATGACAATATGATTAAATATGATGCGATAATTGGAACTGACATTTTGTCTCAAGGTTGCGTAATTATCGAAAATGGTAACTGTCAAGTGGTCGCGCTCGGTACAACAAAAATAGATTTTGGTGAAAACTTAAATTCTAACGAAAAAAATAATTTAATGTCGCTTTTAAACACTTATAATGGTTGTTTCGGTGAAAATCTTAAAGATATCGGGAAGTGCGGATCGACAAAGATGGAAATAAAATTGACATCTTCGAAGCCAATTGTGAAGCGACCATATCCAGTTCCGATCCCAAAACAACAAACAGTCGAGAAAATAATTTCGGAATTAATTGAACAACAAATAATTAGGCCGTCAAATTCACTGTATGCATCACCTATTGTCTTGGTCCGCAAGCAGAATGGAGAAGATCGTCTATGCGTAGACTATCGCGAGCTTAATGCTATTACTGAGAAGCAGCCATGGTCTATGCCTACGGTGGATGGTGTCCTTTCTACACTGGCTGGTAAGAAATTGTTTACGACTCTTGATTTAATGTCTGGTTATTACCAAGTAGAAATTAGCGAAGAATCAAAGCAGTATACCGCTTTTGTGACACACAATGGTCACTTTGAGTTTAATAGGATGCCGTTCGGGTTGCGAAATGCACCTAGCACCTTTCAGCGGATGATGTCGCAGGTAATTAAGCCAATGAGAGACAAGATCGTGAGCTATGTAGACGAGGTAATCGTTGCATCGGAAACTTTTGAAGATGGGTTACGAGACTTAGAAGAATTTTTGAAAATTATACAGCAACAAGGTTTAACATTGCGGCTATCGAAATGCTCATTTTTAAAGAATAAAGTCACGTTCCTTGGACATGAGTTAGACGAAAACGGGTTGTCGCCCGGCAGAATAAAAACACTCGCGATTAAACAGTATCCAGTCCCAAGTTGTGCTTTAGGTGTTAGAAGATTTCTGGGACTTACTGGATTTTTTAGGAAATTTGTGGCTAACTACGCACAAATTGCGGCACCGCTGACGCGCTTGACAAGGAAGGACGTCGAGTTCCAATGGACTGCTGAATGTAGCGAGGCATTCCGAAAGCTGGTGCAGCTTCTGAGTGAATCACCAGTTCTAGGAGTCTATGATGTAAAAAAAGAACACCAGGTACACACAGATGCTTGTAGCATTGGTATTGCTGCAATATTATTTCAACGGGAGGAAGATGGTGCGCTCAAACCAATTGCGTATTATAGTCGACTATGCAATGATGCTGAGGAAAATTACCATGGGTACGAGATTGAGGTGCTGGCAGTAGTAGAGGGCTGTCAACGTTTCCGGATGTATATACTTGGGAAGAGGTTCACTATCGTCACCGACTGTCAAGCAATATCTAGCCTGAAATCATCGAAGCCGTTGATTCCACGTGTGGCGCGTTGGCTTATGAAGCTACTTGAATACGATTACGAAGTTATTCATCGCCCTGGAACATCGATGGCACATGTCGACGCAATGAGCAGGGCACCAGTAGAAGCAGCTGTCGATCCTGAAGATGTTAGCGTGAAAGTATTGGCAATTGGTATAACGGTCGACGATTGGTTATTTACTATGCAAAAACAAGATTCTAAGTTGCTTGAAATAATTAATATTCTCACAGATAAATTATCAAAACATCGAGATAGATATAAAAATGAATATATCATTAAAAATAACCGACTTTTTGGAAAGTGTGGAGAAAAGTTGCTATTGGTCGTTCCCAAAGGAGTGCGATGGCGCATAGTGAGACTATGCCATGACGAATCTGGGCACCCAGGAGCTGATGGTACGCTAAGGCGACTTGCACAACATTTTTGGTTTCCTCGGAGTAATAATTTTGTAAAGGGCTATATCAAATCATGTGTCGAATGCTGCTACAGTCGCGAACCTCGTCGTAAGGAGTGTGAACTGTATGGGATGGACACGCCACGAGTTCCTTTTGAGGTTCTACATATGGACCACCTTGGCCCATTTGTTCGAAGTCGCCGGGGAAACGAGCATGTACTTGTTGTTGTCGACGCACTTACAAGATACTCAATAATCGTTCCAGTCAAAACTACAAAAACAAAGCCGGTCATTGACGCCATGCAAAATTTAACATCGACATTTGGACTTCCGAAGACATTGGTCACTGATCGTGGGACTTCTTTCACATCAGCTTTATTTGAAGAGTTTTGCAGTGTCAACGATATAAAGCATATAAAGGTCGCCGTTCGAACGCCTCGAGCCAACGGGCTAGCCGAGAGAGTCAACCAAAGTGTTCTGGCGTATCTCAAGGCGTCAACATCAGAAGCTAAGGATTGGGACCTTGAGCTTCGACGTCTTCAGTGGACCTTAAACACAAACATAAATTCCACCACTAAGTTTGCACCGATGGATCTCATTTATGATTTTCCGCTTCGCGACATAAGTGGCAACAGAGTTCTCGCCGCACTACATGATGACGACAAGTTGGGAGAGAATATTAACATGTACGAAAGACGCAGAGAAGCTATAAACAACATTCAGCTTGCGCGCGTAGCATGGAAATCGAGGTTTGATGCCAAGCACAAGAAGCCACGAATTTATAAAGAAGGAGATCTGGTACTTATTGAGAGTGCTATGCCAAGCACTGGGGAGTCAAGGAAGCTTGATGCCAAATTTCGAGGACCTTATTCTGTATCAAAAGTCTTACGCTTCGATCGATACTTGGTCGAAGACATCGATGGTGCGCAGCGAAATCAACGTAAATTTAGCACCGTAGCAAGCAGCGACAAGATGAAGCCATGGTGTGAGCTTTATCCAGACATTGATGACGATTGTGATGAGGCAGATGACGATTATGATAGCAAACCTCCAGACGAACATGAACTCGGGACGAGTTAATATCAGGAAGGGCCGAGCTGTCAACACAAAATTTTGATTTAGTGGCATCACCATTACAACTTCCTTTATTGTCTACTTTCATTTATATTTTCCTTTTGTCATACATTTGCTTCTGTCATTTTACTTTGCTTATCGTTCTCATTCATTTTTATTGGGGA
The DNA here is from genome assembly GCA_914767935.1 of Coremacera marginata. Lineage (NCBI taxonomy): Eukaryota > Metazoa > Arthropoda > Insecta > Diptera > Sciomyzidae > Coremacera > Coremacera marginata. The sequence goes on along the minus strand of OU612044.1, from coordinate 116,671,421 downwards.
CTTGTGTCTTGGCTTTGAGTTCGACAAGTTCATGGAAGTTAACGTTAACGATTAAAATACTTATTGTTCATTAAAAGACTTGTTTTATTGACTCTGGATCCTGACAGATGCTAGCAACTTCCATCTTTTTGCGGCTGCTTATGAGCACCGCTTCGTTTTTATGTTCGGCTAGACAAAGACCTACTGACATAAGCCAGTTATATATAATGCCGATCGCCACACTACTGAGTGCCTCGACTTCTTCAAGATGTTTTGCAGTGGCCACAACCGCTAGGTCGTCCGCAAAGCCGACGATCTTAACGCCTGTGGGAACTGCGAGTCTAAGGACGTCGTCATACATAACGTTCCACAGCAGGGGCCCTAGGACTGACCCCTGTGGGACATCACCTGAGACGTTATACACCATTATCCCTTCGCCTGTTGCATAGCGTAGTATTCTACCATCGAAGTAGTTCGATAATATCTTAGAGAGGTATCGTGGAGTTTCAAATTTTGTGAGCGCTTTCATTATCGTATCCCAGTTTGCGGAATTAAAGGCATTTCGCACATCCAGCGTTGCCACCAGGCAATACTGCTTTGCCTCTTTCTTCCAGCTAGTGCCTTCGATAGCTTTACTTGCTATGCTTGTAACCAGTTTTATGGCATCGGACGTAGAGTGACTCTTTCGGAAACCAAACTGTTGGCTCGAGAGTCCTCCTCTGGATTGTATTGCTTCTTCGAGGCGGTTGTACAGCAATTTCTCGAAGATCTTGCCTATCGTTTCGAGCAAGCATATAGGTCGGTAGGCTGAGGGATCCTCCAGAGAGCCGCTACCTTTTGGTATTAGCACAAGCTTTTGCGTCTTCCATTGTGCGGGGAATATGCCCTCTGTGAGACAAGCGTTATACAGCTGTACGAAGGCTTGTGTTTGGGCTGCAATGGCCATTTTTAGCGCGCGGTTCGGGATTTTATCTGGCCCTGGGGCCTTCTCGCTATGAACAGCATTGGAGATTTTCATTACCTCTTCTGCGGTTACCATGGAAATGGCTTGCACGTCGCCATGATTAATGACGGGCTGCATCGGTGGTTGCTGAGGGAAGAGCACACAATGCGGCTAAGTATGCGAGGGAACGTGGGTGGTGGTCGTCCGAATGACTTCATCTTTTTCATTACCAGTCTATAGGCGGTACCCCATGGGGTTACGTCCGCTTCGTCGCATAACTGCAAGAAGCACTCGCGCTTCCTCGAACGAATCTTGTGTTTGAGCAGCTTCCTGCGCTCTCTATAGACCTCGCGCAGTTCTTCGAACCTGTCGGTCCCTCTGGCGCGGTAGTAACTTCTTCTGGCTTGGTGGCATTGTCTGCGTGCTTCGGCGATTTCGGCGGTCCACCAGTACACAGGCTCGTGGTGGTGCTTACTTGGCCTTCGCAACATCATCGCTGCGTCGCAAGATCTTTTCAGCTGCTCTGTTGCTTGCCTAGCCATATTCTGTGCTGAGCCAGTGAGGTGTATGTCAGCCATCATTGCTGTGAGGATACCTTCATCAAGCGTTTCGACCTTGTATGATGGCTCGCTATGGGGGCCTCTGCTCCGCCGGTTGGTTTGCCTTTCCAACGTGTACACGATTGCTTGGTGATCGCTATGCGTGTAGAAGTCGCTTACTTGCCACTGTACTTGCGTGCTCAGGTCACAACTGGCAAATGTCAGGTCAATTACTGAGCTGCCATTCGCGTTGGAGAATGTACACTGCGTTCCCGTGTTTAAAAGCACAACCTCTAACGAAGCAAAAGCCTCCAGAATAATGAGCCCTCTTTGATTCGTTCTCTGGCTTCCCCAGTCTACGGCCCACGCGTTGAAGTCACCAGCAATAACAACTGGACTGATTCCTCTAACATCGTCAACTATTGCGTCGACAGTAACAGCAAACTCTTCTATGGATAGACTTGGTGCAAGGTAGCAGCTTACAATATGTGTGCCAATAACTTCTACACGAACAAAACCGTTTGCACGTGTATGCTGCCTCATTAGGGAAGCATGTCTTCCGCAGGACCATATGGCGGCTCTTCCAGAAATATCTGATGCCCAGACTCCTGGTGCTTTCGCGTTATAAGGCTCACTCAAGATAGCTACATCAGTGCTTAGATCTCGAACGGTTTGCGCTAAAAGATCTTGCGCTGCGCGACAGTTGCTGAGATTCAACTGTAAGAACCTCATCATTTCCTAGGTTTGCTAGCTCCTGAAAAGGACGAACATTTCCAGCTTCCGGCACGGTGATTTGTTTCCGAGCATTTCCTTTCTAAGCACAAGAAACAGCTTGCTTCTGTAGCATATAACGATCTTAAAGGTAGGTATTTTCAGTTTTGCAGATATCAACAGTTCTTATCAGGTCAGAAGGAAGGGGTAGCACGCTTTGACTCGCGGCTCTTGCTCGTCGGCTAGTGGGGTGGAGTTCGTTTTCCATCTTTCCGATAAAAATACCCAAACTACGAAATTATTACTTTAAATTAGCGTGCGAAGGAAGAGAGAAAAAGGGGGGAGAAAGGACACAGAAAAAAAAAAGCTCATTGCTTTTATAAAATTAGCGTTAAGAAAATTATGTTTGTTGTAGAGATGACATCCCAACAATACTTTGCCCACCCAGCCATGATCAGACCTTTTACCAACTACATAGAGTTCTGATCCCTTTAACCATGTCAGACCACTGTCGACATGCAGAAAATCAAAATATTTTTAATTCAAGTATTCATTATTATTGTTTTATTTAACATAACTTAACTCATAACTACCAAATTACAATCCATTATGCTGTTATAACTAGTATTATTATTAACAGAATTTTTAGCACTAATATACATTTCTTTTATTGAATAAAAAAATGGAGATTATAAAAAAAATACCTTTATTAAAATCCATGGGAATAAATAGGTAAGTAAGCAAAAACAATATATAACTATAGTGATAACACAATGTAAAAAGGTAAGTAGCAAGACTTTAAAAATATCCCAAGTGGAAAGAAAACATTATTAAAAATATTTAATTAATTCAATGAATACCAAAAAAAACTATTCATTAAAACTTTTGATTTCCATTTTTAATGCAAAGGTAAGTAAATAAATAAACACATTTTAGGTTATAGAAATTAAGAAAGAATCATCATCTAAAAATACTAATTCTAAACTTTAGTTAATCAAAAATCGGACATCGAAAAAAATATTTAATAAAAAAAAGGTAAGTAATTCAAATTTTAATGTACATAAGAAAAAAAATAGCAAAAAAAAAATAGAGTTATTATAATATCCGCTTACTTTTAAACAAAATGTAATCGATAAATCACGGAAAGCTCGCAAAAGTAAGTAATTAGCAAAAAAAATGTAAAATAAAATTATGTGAGAGTGCAAGGGTTAAGCCTGCATTTAAGTTTAATTGAAATGGCAAAAACATAGAAAAACAGCTGTTTTCAATTTAAAGAAATTCAAGTTCAAGGTTACACTGACCTAGTTTCAAGAACGGGTTTAGTTCTAATTAGTGATTCTCACTCTCTCACATTATCGAGGAAAAAAAAAAAAATACATATATATAAGAGAAAATCATAAAAAAAACTTACATGCTCTCCTTATTGAGTGCTTTTTTTTTTTTAACGAGGCTCCCACGAAGAAAGATCTTTCTGCGCTGTGGACTCAAATTTTAAAATTAAGTTGCATGAGATATTTTTTTTTTTTTTTAGAGCACTGATATAAATATTCACTTTAAATTTTTGCTCAACTTAAAGTTTAACTTCATCACTAGTTTTAATCTTCAGCTGTAGATTTTGCATGTTAAATTATATTTAGCATAACATTTAAGAATAAACTTATGGAATCTTATGCATCTTTAAAGGATTTTAAGTAAAAATTATGAGTATGCTAAAGTAGTAATATAAGTGGTTAAGTGGAAAAAAAACAGAAAAAGTCTCTTGCGAGAAATTATTTTACGCATACAACTAAAGAAAGTTAGCATGAACTATTATATTTATTATTTTAGCATAATTTTTTTTTTTTTTTTTTTTTTTTAGCAATTAAATTTTGTTAACAACACTATATTCTTAATTATTTCACTTTTTTTTCCCACTATAAATTCTATTTAACTTCTTTTTTTTGTATTAAGATAATTTCCTTTTTTTTTGTTTTTTTTTTGAATTCCATTAAACCATCATTTATAAAAATTTATAATTTCCTTGCACAATTGTGCGCCACGTATACAAATAAACCAGTTGTAATCATATATATATGTTACTTTCTAAAATTTTACAGCACATTAAAAAAAAAACCGATGTTTAGCTTATGATTGCCGAAAAAGTATTGCTCACCATGTTGCTGACCTATCCCAATTAAGACGACACTAGAAATCTGGATCCATTATGTAGTTCAAGAGAGTTGACATTCCACTCGAATTCAAAATCGCATGCGATAAACTTGCTCTACTGTCGCTTTAAAGAAAACTTAGGTTGAAATTATGCTGAATTTATGCAGATTTTTGATACATTTCTCGAAAGATTTTTACAGAGGTTTTCTTATCATGACGAATTTCTTGAATATTTAAATATGGATTTGTAGAAAACTCTTAAATATTCTGTACCATCTCTTTGGTGAATTTTGAGACCAAATTCGGAAGGTTTCGTGCCAATCTGTATGGAGACAAATGTCTTAAAAAAAAAAAAAAGATAAGATAATATGCGAAAACTTACCCGCAATCGGATTGGCACCAATAAATCTCAGAAAATGTAATTGAATAAAACTTATTCAATGCAGATCACTATTAATAATTCCACAAAATAATTTATGTGGACAAAGGAATCGCTAGCGTTTAGTGGTTTTCCGTGATGAAACTTTGTTTTACTTCTCTTTCTTTTTAGTTAAAAATTTTTATTGAATTTAATTAAACTCTTCACAAAGATAAATTTAATACAATATTTTAAACAAATTTAAGTTAAAGGTAATAATCTTTTTTCCAAGATTTTTTCTTTTTTTTTTTTTTTTTTTTGCATTAATGTGCACTCTTTGAAACCAGAAATATAAAAGATCGAAAAAGTTTTCTTTTTAGTCAAGAAAGCTTGATCACGCCACATTTTTACCGCAAAAATCTAACATTGCGGATCTTAATATAAATCAATAAAAGAAATATGATAAAAGTTTGGAAGGAAGTAAGTAACTAAAAGGTGTGTTCAATATGATCTACTGTGGTGAGTTGCTTAAGTCGACTCATAGATGGTATTTTAAACGGAAGCTGAAAACTCAAATAAGCTTCTAGTGTGAATCCACTTCAAGCGTATAAACAAAAGCAAAAAAAAACGGAAGTAAAGCCGTATTTCTGCTGCAAGCGCCATTACATTTCCCCCCAGCCAAAATCAGATTTTTGGGGGAAGAAAAAAAATGAATACACACAAAAACTGATACACGCTTGAAGCAGCTCTATTGCGTAGCAAGGAAAAATAATATAAAAAAATTATTGTTTCAAGTCTTTTGCATGATATGTTCCAATTGTCTTACCGCATAAATCTTCTATTTCATAGTAACAAGTTCCTATTTTCTTTCTAATTCGAGCTTTAACCCAAGTTGGTGCAAGCTTAGCATTAAATCCTCTTTCAAAGTTGCTTTGTTGAAAGTTTCGACGATAAATTTCCTGTCCTAAAGAAAAGTTTACTAAACGAGATCTAAGATTATATGATTTTTCATTTCTTTCCTGCTGTTTTCTTGTCATTTGACAAGCTTTATCACGGATAATCTCCAAAGTATCTTCTCGATTGAATCTTACAGAACGATCTTCAAGTATATTGAGCCGACGGAGCTATGAATAGATAGCACCATCTGTAATCATGTGTTGCCCAAAGACAACAAAATAAGGTGATATTCCAATAGTAGAATGCTCCGCAGATCGCAATGCACAACAGATTTTGCTGAGATATTCATCCCAATTCTTCTGATCAGGTTTGATGTATGCTTTAATTGCAGCAATAGCTGATCGATTGACGCGTTCGCTAGCATTCGCCTGTGGTGAATGCACTGCCGTAAAAACATGATTTACTTTGTATTGCTTTAAAAGATTGCTAAAAATACCTGACTTGAATTGAGATCCATTGTCAGACACGATTGTCTCTGGGACTCCAAAAACATGGAAAATCTCTTGTTCTTAAAATGTCACAATAACATCAGCTGTAAATTTTCTAACTGGTTTAAGAAATGGGTATTTAGAAAAATGATCAAGAACAATAAAGATACCTATGTTACCTGAACGTGACCGAGGGTATGGCCCAAGAAAATCAACATAGAGCTTTTGAAAAATTCGATTTGTACCAACTGTTTTACCCATTAGTGGGCGTGTAACAAAATTAGGGTGTTTTGTGGCTTTGCAGATCCCACAGGAATTTATATAGTTTTTCACATCAACAACTAGATTTGGCCAATAGAAATAACGACGTAATCTTTCATTTTTTTTTTTTTTTTTCAATTCAATTCTTTATTACGATCTGTCGTTAGACAATAAGTAATATTTGGAATATTTAATACATTGAAAACTATAAAAAAGCATGCATAATAAACATTGGACGGTATACACCCAGTGGTGCATCCGTATTATTCAATTTTAATATTAATCAAAGTAATATAAGTAATAAATAAGTTTTATCAGTTTACAAAAGCAGATCTTGTGGAGACCTTCGTTTAAGTCTGATGAACACGTTTCTGTTATTCATTAGGGTCGCCGCCAGGTGGTTAGGGTGGGATAATACACGTTCCTTGTAGCGGGTTGAGATTTTCCTTATTTCCTCTCGAACTGTTGGAATTTTGAGGTCACAGTGCAGTTGTGCGTTTGTAACATACCATGGGCAGTTAGCGATCATACGCAGAGTTTTCGATTGAAAACACTGCAATATCTCTATATTGGAGTTTGCAGCTGTCCCCCACAGCTGAATGCCGTAGGTCCAAATAGGTTTCAAAACAACTTTGTATAATAGTATCTTATTATCCAGAGATAGCTTGGATTTTTTGTTTAGCATCCAAGAAAGACTTCTTAGCCTAATGCCTAGGGCCTTACGTTTGGTGAAAATGTGGTGTTTCCAATTAAGTTTAGAGTCTAGGTGGACACCTAAATATTTTGTTTCCTTTACTTGAGGAATCTGAACATTATTTAGTTTTACAGGAGGGCACGTACCACGTCTTGTAGTAAATGTCATTTGTACTGACTTAAGTTCATTTGGCTTTATTCGCCAGTCTTTAAGCCATTGAGTAATATCATCAAGACTTTTTTGTAGTTTTTCTGAAGCAGTTTTTGAATCTGGGTCAACTGCGAGAGCTGCTGTGTCATCAGCGAAGGTGCCAACTACAACCCCATCGGGAGTTGGAGGATCGCAAGTAAATAAAAGATACAAAATGGGGCCCATAATGCTACCTTGGGGAACTCCAGCCTTTATTTTATGCAGGGACGTTACTTCGTCACCTTGCTTAACGAAGTAGTGTCTATCGCTTAAATACGATTTGATTAATATAAAGAAGGTTGTCGGGAGATTTTTTTTTATTTTGAACAAAAGGCCATCATGCCATACTCGATCAAAAGCTTGGGATATATCCAAAAATGCACCAGTGCAGTAATTTTTTGCTTCAAAGGCATTGTGTATTACTTCAACTAGTCTGTGGATTTGCTCTATCGTGCTATGTTTTCTTCGGAAGCCAAACTGATGCGCTGGGATTAAATTCTTATTTTCGATTATGGGCATAAGTCGTTTAAGAATTAATTTTTCCATAATTTTAGAAATAATTGGTAGGAGGCTTATTGGCCGATAAGACTTTGCATTGTTTGGTTGCTTGCCAGGTTTTAAGATCATAATGACTTGCGCAACCTTCCATTGAGGAGGTAATCTTTCTAAAGTTTTATTGATGCCACCATGAGATGCTAAAGGATCATTATGTGCTTTTGATAATACATCAGTTATTAAATCTTTTGGAATCCAAAGTTTCCATGCGAGACTATCATGCATTTGTTCCCCAGATGCATGTTCGGTCCGTCTGTATAAATAATCATCTACAACTCTAAGATCTGGGAACTTATCGGGATTTGCTTTAACTTTCTGAACTTGTCCGTAATATTCGTCTGAACGAAAATGAGGTGATTTAAGATCAATTGAAATACTATTGTCCAAAGCAGACAGATCGTTGGTGTTAACTCTTGAAAGAGCATCAGGTACTATGTTTCGGCTACCTCGACGATGCTGAATTTGAAATGAATATCCTTGAAGTTTTAGAGCCCATCTTGCCAGTCGCGTGCTTAGATCGGTTTGGGACATAAGCCACTTCAGAGACGCATGATCAGTCACCACAGTGAATTCATGCCCTTCAACATATGCCCTAAACTTTTTAATGCTTAGCATTGCTGCTAAACATTCCTGTTCGGTGACTGAATAATTACGTTGGGCTTGGTTGAGCTTCTTCGACATAAATGCTATCGGAACCTCTTCACCCTCCGCATTATTCTGAACCAAAACACTTCCTATACCGGTATTGCTAGCATCACAATGTATAAAGAACGGTTGTGAAAAATCTGGACTGTGCAAGACAGGCGCTGTGCTTAGGATGGTCTTTAATTCCTCAAAGGCTTTCTGCGCCTCATCATTCCATGAGAACTTTCGATTTGTTTTAAGCAAATCAGTCAGAGGTGTAGTTACAGAAGCATAGTTTCTGATAATCTTTCGGTACCAACCGGACATTCCTAAGAAGCGTCTGAGTTCTTTAACGGATCTTGGAGTCGGAAAATCTACTATTGCAGAAACTTTGTCGGGATCCGTTTGAATTGAACCATTACCCACAATATGTCCTAAATAACGCACTTCACGCATACAAAACTTGCTTTTCTCTACGTTTATCGTTAAGTCTGCTCTACGAATATGAAACGCTACTTCTTGTAGTACATCTAAATGTTTTTCGAAGCTTTCCGAGATAATAAGCAAATCGTCTAAATATATAAAAACCTGTGTTCTTAGATGTGCAGGAACAACCTTGTCCATCAAACGTGTCATTGTTTGAGGGGCGTTGCACAATCCAAACGGCATTACTTTAAAATGGTATAGAGGTCTTCCAGGAACAGTAAAAGCTGTCTTATCTCTAGATGCTATATCCAACGGTATTTGCCAAAAGGCATCCTTCAAATCCAAACTTGAAATAAATTCAGCTTTTGGAAGCCTACTCAAGATTCCTTCTATATTCGGAAGTGGATATGCATCCTTCACTGTTACTGCGTTAACTTTTCTACTATCTAAACATAGCCTAACTTTTCCCGGTTTTCTTACAAGAACTATCGGAGACGACCAAGCGCTCTCAGATTCTTCGATAACACCTAGCTTTAACATCCTATCGACTTCATCGTACATAAGTTTCTCTATCGCTGGAGAAACAGGAAAATGTCTTTGTTTAATTTGCTTAGTTTCACCTACATCAATTATATGCGAAATAAGAGTGGTTTTACCCAAACCTTCTTTAGCGAACGATGGGAACAAATTAATAACAGTTTTTAGTTTTTGTGCTTGAAGATCTGTCAAAGAATGAGTATCGAAAGAACTTGAAACAATTTCACTGAGAAGTTGCAAGGGAAGCAAATCAAATTCTTTCCAAAAGTCTATGCCTAGATACAAATCTTGTGCAAGAGAAGGTATAATAAAGATGGAAATGTTCTTAGAAACACCACGGAAGGAAATAGGGGTATTCACCAGACCAATAATACTTTGAGTTTTTCCATCAGCTGTGCGAACGCTTGACGAAATCTTTTTAAACGGTATATTCGAAGATAAAAAATATTGGGCTGCTTTCGCTCCTAAGCAGCTTATCGATGCGCCCGTATCTAATAAACCTTTACAGGCCTTTCCAAAGAGAGTCACGTCAGCGTAAGGACGAATATCGGTAGGGTTTGAAACAACAGAATTTATAAAATTTACGAAATTTTTACGATTTCTACGAATTTTTCTCCAAAAATTTTGTATTCTAAGACTTGAACGGGATTTATTTTTATCAAGGAAGTCTTTAAAAATGGTTTGTTTTGCAGCTTCATATTCCGATAAACGAATATGATAAGGCTTAAAATATGATTTAGAACAATGAAAATTTTTACCATTAATATCTTCAGGGGTTCTCTGAAGAATTATAGGATAAGAAGAAACGGAACAATCTACTCGGTGTTCGTAGATTGATGTTTGTGTGCTTGCGTCGACAGAGGTTTGTGTGCACTTCTCAGTGCATTCGCTAGCAAGTTTTTTGAAACATTACATTTATTACAATTTGGCTTGTATGTATTTGGGGTACCACAACCAAAACAAAATATTTTCCTCTCACCAAGACAGTCTTGATACCGGTGTCCGGATTTGTTGCAATTCCAGCAAATAAGTGAAATAGCAGAAATTTCTTCACTACATAACACTTCATCACCAGAATCTGATTGAAAGTTGTCTTCGATTTGAGAAACATGTTTACGTGAAACATTAGGTCTTTCGAATTGGTGTTTTCGTCGAATGTCCTGCAAGAAGAATTCTCGCCTACGACAAATCTCACGAAGCTGAGAAACTGACAATATTTGAATATTCAGTATTTCATGCTGAATATCTGGTAGTAAGTTACGACGTAATATTTCTACAAGAGCATTTTCCGAAATCGGTTCTTCGAGCCGATCAATTAATTCTGACACAGAATCATAAAAACTATCAAACGTTTCGTTTATCCTTTGCTTGCGATCTCTTATCAATTCTCTAAAGTCGATATCGGTTCTAGAGTCTTTATATTGCTTACGCAAAGCGCAACACAAATATTTCCATTTGATTTCGCGTACCAATTTATGATAGCGCCAAAACCAATTGTTGGCTTTGCCATCAAAAAGTATGTTTGCATGTCGACAAACAATCTCAAAATTACCATCAAGGGTCTGTTTTGTAAGGGCTTCAATCCGATAAATAAAATTATCTACTGGCAATCCATCGGATCCTCCAGTAAACTTTACTTTCCAATTGAAAATAATTTGGCTGACTTTATCTGTTCTAACCGAAAGAGAAGAATGTGCATTTTCACTATGAGAAACTGGAGAAGCATGTAGTTGCTCTTCAGCATTCCTTAATTCAACCTGGTCATTATCGTTCGAGGTTGGCAAACCTAAAAGTTGTTCCAATGTTTGGTGCTCTAAAGGTTGAAATTGAGTGTTCTGGCAATTTGAATGTCTAGGAGAGTTTCTAGGACTATGTAAAGGTCTATTCTGAATTTGCAATCTATTAAAACCTGTTTGAATGTTTCATTCAATTAACTGAGTCAATTGTTGACTAAGAGTTGTTAGCAGTTCAGCATGTTGTGCACCGACAGCAGCTGTAACGAGATTCCTTATCGTATCCCTTTGGTGTTGTTCAGGTGAATATCTGGCCGTTGGTTCTGAATGACCTGTTGCTCCTGACGTACTAGCAGTACAAGCAGCACCAGAAGTTTCGTGTGCGGTTGGTTTGCGTGATTGAGATCTAGTATTAAGCGAAGAATCGGAAGTTTTTGAAGGAATCGAAGGCTTAGGCAAATGTAAAGAACTTTGAGGATCTTGCTTAGATAATCTGGCATCACAAACGGGACAATTGTTCTTCGTTTGCAGATATTTCGTAAGACAAGCATTATGAAAGTAATGACAACAAGAAGTTCTTATCGTTGATCGAACCGCTATTAGTTTTGTACAAATAGGGCAAGTAGGAAGAAGTACGTCAGACGCCAAGTCTTCGTTACTGTGACGAAATGACATTTTTTTTTTTTTTTTTTTTTGAAAATTAAAAAAAACGATTAAGGAAATAAAAAAGTAAACAATACTATTTCAGGATGCAGTAATCGAAAATGAAATCGATGACAATAACGTTACTATGCTAGAAAAAAAAAATACCGAAAAACTAACCGAAAACGATAAAGATAACGATAACATCTCAAATACATTACCGACTTCCAACGCGAAAAGAAAAATCAAATATTTCGATTTAAGTATATGAATGTGTTAGCAATAAATGTATTTAAATAATACCCAGACAAATGTTTACCTCAAAAATATATATTTCGAGAGTAAGCAAAATGCAAAAAAAAAAAAAATATCGATATATTAGCTCACTTGATTTTCTGTCATGTCGAGCAGGGTCTGTATTGGTCCTTGACAATTAAAATAAATGCAATGAGGAAAAAGAAAAACATAAAAAAGAAAAGTTAAAGATTTATCTTTTAAATGGTTGCTATTTATGTAGATAAGCCAAAATTCCAAAAAAAGAAGAAGAAAAAAAAAGGGAAGCATTCTGAGCTTTTAAATACTGCGGTCAGATTGTAGCTTAGAATATCCACAAGATCTGCAATTCCAATCAGCATTAGCAAAGATGTTAATAAACAAAAACACGGATAGATTTTAAACGATTTACACTTGCTTAGATTTCACTTAACGGCTATATTTTCCGAATTCTGAAAAAAATATATTATTCCTGCTAGATTAAAACCCAAGAAAGACAGTAGTCAGGTTTCGATTACTTGAAAACACGGGTCAAAGCTTGAAATTGAAAGCTGTTGCAATTCCTGCGAATTAAGTAATAAAAAAAAAATAAAAAGCTAACAAAGAAATTCAAAGGATAAGAGCCTAATTTTCGTGGGACAATAACTAAAGGTGTTTAATAAAAGATTTTTTTTTGAGTTACAACCGACTGTCGCAAAATGTTGTAGATGTGTCGAGGCTGTAGATGCGTCGGCCCCACGTTGGGCGCCAAAAATAATAATTTATATATATATAAAATTTATTAATGTAGCATATAACGATCTTAAAGGTAGGTATTTTCAGTTTTGCAGATATAAACAGTTCTTATCAGGTCAGAAGGAAGGGGTAGCACGCTTTGACTCGCGGCTCTTGCTCGTCGGCTAGTGGGGTGGAGTTCGTTTTCCATCTTTCCGATAAAAATACCCAAACTACGAAATTATTACTTTAAATTAGCGTGCGAAGGAAGAGAGAAAAAGGGGGGAGAAAGGACACAGAAAAAAAAGGCTCATTGCTTTTATAAAATTAGCGTTAAGAAAATTATATGTTTGTTGTAGAGATGACATCACAACAATACTTTGCCCACCCAGCCATGATCAGACCTTTTACCAACTACATAGAGTTCTGATCCCTTTAACCATGTCAGACCACTGTCGACATGCAGAAAATCAAAATATTTTTAATTCAAGTATTCATTATTATTGTTTTATTTAACATAACTTAACTCATAACTACCAAATTACAATCCATTATGCTGTTATAACTAGTATTATTATTAACAGAATTTTTAGCACTAATATACATTTCTTTTATTGAATAAAAAAATGGAGATTATAAAAAAAATACCTTTATTAAAATCCATGGGAATAAATAGGTAAGTAAGCAAAAACAATATATAACTATAGTGATAACACAATGTAAAAAGGTAAGTAGCAAGACTTTAAAAATATCCCAAGTGGAAAGAAAACATTATTAAAAATATTTAATTAATTCAATGAATACCAAAAAAAACTATTCATTAAAACTTTTGATTTCCATTTTTAATGCAAAGGTAAGTAAATAAATAAACACATTTTAGGTTATAGAAATTAAGAAAGAATCATCATCTAAAAATACTAATTCTAAACTTTAGTTAATCAAAAATCGGACATCGAAAAAAATATTTAATAAAAAAAAGGTAAGTAATTCAAATTTTAATGTACATAAGAAAAAAAATAGCAAAAAAAAAATAGAGTTATTATAATATCCGCTTACTTTTAAACAAAATGTAATCGATAAATCACGGAAAGCTCGCAAAAGTAAGTAATTAGCAAAAAAAATGTAAAATAAAATTATGTGAGAGTGCAAGGGTTAAGCCTGCATTTAAGTTTAATTGAAATGGCAAAAACATAGAAAAACAGCTGTTTTCAATTTAAAGAAATTCAAGTTCAAGGTTACACTGACCTAGTTTCAAGAACGGGTTTAGTTCTAATTAGTGATTCTCACTCTCTCACATTATCGAGGAAAAAAAAAAAATACATATATAGAAGAGAAAATCATAAAAAAAACTTACATGCTCTCCTTATTGAGTGCTTTTTTTTTTTTAACGAGGCTCCCACGAAGAAAGATCTTTCTGCGCTGTGGACTCAAATTTTAAAATTAAGTTGCATGAGATATTTTTTTTTTTGTAGAGCACTGATATAAATATTCACTTTAAATTTTTGCTCAACTTAAAGTTTAACTTCATCACTAGTTTTAATCTTCAGCTGTAGATTTTGCATGTTAAATTATATTTAGCATAACATTTAAGAATAAACTTATGGAATCTTATGCATCTTTAAAGGATTTTAAGTAAAAATTATGAGTATGCTAAAGTAGTAATATAAGTGGTTAAGTGGAAAAAAAACAGAAAAAGTCTCTTGCGAGAAATTATTTTACGCATACAACTAAAGAAAGTTAGCATGAACTATTATATTTATTATTTTAGCATAATTTTTTTTTTTTTTTTTTTTTTTTTAGCAATTAAATTTTGTTAACAAAACTATATTCTTAATTATTTCACTTTTTTTTCCCACTATAAATTCTATTTAACTTCTTTTTTTTTGTATTAAGATAATTTCCTTTTTTTTTGTTTTTTTTTTGAATTCCATTAAACCATCATTTATAAAAATTTATAATTTCCTTGCACAATTGTGCGCCACGTATACAAATAAACCAGTTGTAATCATATATATATGTTACTTTCTAAAATTTTACAGCACATTAAAAAAAAAACCGATGTTTAGCTTATGATTGCCGAAAAAGTATTGCTCACCATGTTGCTGACCTATCCCAATTAAGACGACACTAGAAATCTGGATCCATTATGTAGTTCAAGAGAGTTGACATTCCACTCGAATTCAAAATCGCATGCGATAAACTTGCTCTACTGTCGCTTTAAAGAAAACTTAGGTTGAAATTATGCTGAATTTATGCAGATTTTTGATACATTTCTCGAAAGATTTTTACAGAGGTTTTCTTATCATGACGAATTTCTTCAATATTTAAATATGGATTTGTAGAAAACTCTTAAATATTCTGTACCATCTCTTTGGTGAATTTTGAGACCAAATTCGGAAGGTTTCGTGCCAATCTGTATGGAGACAAATGTCTTAAAAAAAAAAAAAAAGATAAGATAATATGCGAAAACTTACCCGCAATCGGATTGGCACCAATAAATCTCAGAAAATGTAATTGAATAAAACTTATTCAATGCAGATCACTATTAATAATTCCACAAAATAATTTATGTGGACAAAGGAATCGCTAGCGTTTAGTGGTTTTCCGTGATGAAACTTTGTTTTACTTCTCTTTCTTTTTAGTTAAAAATTTTTATTGAATTTAATTAAACTCTTCACAAAGATAAATTTAATACAATATTTTAAACAAATTTAAGTTAAAGGTAATAATCTTTTTTCCAAGATTTTTTTTTTTTTTTTTTTTTTTTTTGCATTAATGTGCACTCTTTGAAACCAGAAATATAAAAGATCGAAAAACGTTTTCTTTTTAGTCAAGAAAGCTTGATCACGCCACATTTTTACCGCAAAAATCTAACATTGCGGATCTTAATATAAATCAATAAAAGAAATATGATAAAAGTTTGGAAGGAAGTAAGTAACTAAAAGGTGTGTTCAATATGAACTACTGTGGTGAGTTGCTTAAGTCGACTCATAGATGGTATTTTAAACGGAAGCTGAAAACTCAAATAAGCTTCTAGTGTGAATCCACTTCAAGCGTATAAACAAAAGCAAAAAAAAACGGAAGTAAAGCCGTATTTCTGCTGCAAGCGCCATTACATTTCCCCCCAGCCAAAATCAGATTTTGGGGGGAAGAAAAAAAATGAATACACACAAAAACTGATACACGCTTGAAGCAGCTCTATTGCGTAGCAAGGAAAAATAATATAAAAAAATTATTGTTTCAAGTCTTTTGCATGATATGTTCCAATTGTCTTACCGCATAAATCTTCTATTTCATAGTAACAAGTTCCTATTTTCTTTCTAATTCGAGCTTTAACCCAAGTTGGTGCAAGCTTAGCATTAAATCCTCTTTCAAAGTTGCTTTGTTGAAAGTTTCGACGATAAATTTCCTGTCCTAAAGAAAAGTTTACTAAACGAGATCTAAGATTATATGATTTTTCATTTCTTTCCTGCTGTTTTCTTGTCATTTGACAAGCTTTATCACGGATAATCTCCAAAGTATCTTCTCGATTGAATCTTACAGAACGATCTTCAAGTATATTGAGCCGACGGAGCTATGAATAGATAGCACCATCTGTAATCATGTGTTGCCCAAAGACAACAAAATAAGGTGATATTCCAATAGTAGAATGCTCCGCAGATCGCAATGCACAACAGATTTTGCTGAGATATTCATCCCAATTCTTCTGATCAGGTTTGATGTATGCTTTAATTGCAGCAATAGCTGATCGATTGACGCGTTCGCTAGCATTCGCCTGTGGTGAATGCACTGCCGTAAAAACATGATTTACTTTGTATTGCTTTAAAAGATTGCTAAAAATACCTGACTTGAATTGAGATCCATTGTCAGACACGATTGTCTCTGGGACTCCAAAAACATGGAAAATCTCTTGTTCTAAAAATGTCACAATAACATCAGCTGTAAATTTTCTAACTGGTTTAAGAAATGGGTATTTAGAAAAATGATCAAGAACAATAAAGATACCTATGTTACCTGAACGTGACCGAGGGTATGGCCCAAGAAAATCAACATAGAGCTTTTGAAAAATTCGATTTGTACCAACTGTTTTACCCATTAGTGGGCGTGTAACAAAATTAGGGTGTTTTGTGGCTTTGCAGATCCCACAGGAATTTATATAGTTTTTCACATCAACAACTAGATTTGGCCAATAGAAATAACGACGTAATCTTTCATTTTTTTTTTTTTTTTTCAATTCAATTCTTTATTACGATCTGTCGTTAGACAATAAGTAATATTTGGAATATTTAATACATTGAAAACTATAAAAAAGCATGCATAATAAACATTGGACGGTATACACCCAGTGGTGTATCCGTATTATTCAATTTTAATATTAATCAAAGTAATATAAGTAATAAATAAGTTTTATCAGTTTACAAAAGCAGATCTTGTGGAGACCTTCGTTTAAGTCTGATGAACACGTTTCTGTTATTCATTAGGGTCGCCGCCAGGTGGTTAGGGTGGGATAATACACGTTCCTTGTAGCGGGTTGAGATTTTCCTTATTTCCTCTCGAACTGTTGGAATTTTGAGGTCACAGTGCAGTTGTGCGTTTGTAACATACCATGGGCAGTTAGCGATCATACGCAGAGTTTTCGATTGAAAACACTGCAATATCTCTATATTGGAGTTTGCAGCTGTCCCCCACAGCTGAATGCCGTAGGTCCAAATAGGTTTCAAAACAACTTTGTATAATAGTATCTTATTATCCAGAGATAGCTTGGATTTTTTGTTTAGCATCCAAGAAAGACTTCTTAGCCTAATGCCTAGGGCCTTACGTTTGGTGAAAATGTGGTGTTTCCAATTAAGTTTAGAGTCTAGGTGGACACCTAAATATTTTGTTTCCTTTACTTGAGGAATCTGAACATTATTTAGTTTTACAGGAGGGCACGTACCACGTCTTGTAGTAAATGTCATTTGTACTGACTTAAGTTCATTTGGCTTTATTCGCCAGTCTTTAAGCCATTGAGTAATATCATCAAGACTTTTTTGTAGTTTTTCTGAAGCAGTTTTTGAATCTGGGTCAACTGCGAGAGCTGCTGTGTCATCAGCGAAGGTGCCAACTACAACCCCATCGGGAGTTGGAGGATCGCAAGTAAATAAAAGATACAAAATGGGGCCCATAATGCTACCTTGGGGAACTCCAGCCTTTATTTTATGCAGGGACGTTACTTCGTCACCTTGCTTAACGAAGTAGTGTCTATCGCTTAAATACGATTTGATTAATATAAAGAAGGTTGTCGGGAGATTTTTTTTTATTTTGAACAAAAGGCCATCATGCCATACTCGATCAAAAGCTTGGGATATATCCAAAAATGCACCAGTGCAGTAATTTTTTGCTTCAAAGGCATTGTGTATTACTTCAACTAGTCTGTGGATTTGCTCTATCGTGCTATGTTTTCTTCGGAAGCCAAACTGATGCGCTGGGATTAAATTCTTATTTTCGATTATGGGCATAAGTCGTTTAAGAATTAATTTTTCCATAATTTTAGAAATAATTGGTAGGAGGCTTATTGGCCGATAAGACTTTGCATTGTTTGGTTGCTTGCCAGGTTTTAAGATCATAATGACTTGCGCAACCTTCCATTGAGGAGGTAATCTTTCTAAAGTTTTATTGATGCCACCATGAGATGCTAAAGGATCATTATGTGCTTTTGATAATACATCAGTTATTAAATCTTTTGGAATCCAAAGTTTCCATGCGAGACTATCATGCATTTGTTCCCCAGATGCATGTTCGGTCCGTCTGTATAAATAATCATCTACAACTCTAAGATCTGGGAACTTATCGGGATTTGCTTTAACTTTCTGAACTTGTCCGTAATATTCGTCTGAACGAAAATGAGGTGATTTAAGATCAATTGAAATACTATTGTCCAAAGCAGACAGATCGTTGGTGTTAACTCTTGAAAGAGCATCAGGTACTATGTTTCGGCTACCTCGACGATGCTGAATTTGAAATGAATATCCTTGAAGTTTTAGAGCCCATCTTGCCAGTCGCGTGCTTAGATCGGTTTGGGACATAAGCCACTTCAGAGACGCATGATCAGTCACCACAGTGAATTCATGCCCTTCAACATATGCCCTAAACTTTTTAATGCTTAGCATTGCTGCTAAACATTCCTGTTCGGTGACTGAATAATTACGTTGGGCTTGGTTGAGCTTCTTCGACATAAATGCTATCGGAACCTCTTCACCCTCCGCATTATTCTGAACCAAAACACTTCCTATACCGGTATTGCTAGCATCACAATGTATAAAGAACGGTTGTGAAAAATCTGGACTGTGCAAGACAGGCGCTGTGCTTAGGATGGTCTTTAATTCCTCAAAGGCTTTCTGCGCCTCATCATTCCATGAGAACTTTCGATTTGTTTTAAGCAAATCAGTCAGAGGTGTAGTTACAGAAGCATAGTTTCTGATAATCTTTCGGTACCAACCGGACATTCCTAAGAAGCGTCTGAGTTCTTTAACGGATCTTGGAGTCGGAAAATCTACTATTGCAGAAACTTTGTCGGGATCCGTTTGAATTGAACCATTACCCACAATATGTCCTAAATAACGCACTTCACGCATACAAAACTTGCTTTTCTCTACGTTTATCGTTAAGTCTGCTCTACGAATATGAAACGCTACTTCTTGTAGTACATCTAAATGTTTTTCGAAGCTTTCCGAGATAATAAGCAAATCGTCTAAATATATAAAAACCTGTGTTCTTAGATGTGCAGGAACAACCTTGTCCATCAAACGTGTCATTGTTTGAGGGGCGTTGCACAATCCAAACGGCATTACTTTAAAATGGTATAGAGGTCTTCCAGGAACAGTAAAAGCTGTCTTATCTCTAGATGCTATATCCAACGGTATTTGCCAAAAGGCATCCTTCAAATCCAAACTTGAAATAAATTCAGCTTTTGGAAGCCTACTCAAGATTCCTTCTATATTCGGAAGTGGATATGCATCCTTCACTGTTACTGCGTTAACTTTTCTACTATCTAAACATAGCCTAACTTTTCCCGGTTTTCTTACAAGAACTATCGGAGACGACCAAGCGCTCTCAGATTCTTCGATAACACCTAGCTTTAACATCCTATCGACTTCATCGTACATAAGTTTCTCTATCGCTGGAGAAACAGGAAAATGTCTTTGTTTAATTTGCTTAGTTTCACCTACATCAATTATATGCGAAATAAGAGTGGTTTTACCCAAACCTTCTTTAGCGAACGATGGGAACAAATTAATAACAGTTTTTAGTTTTTGTGCTTGAAGATCTGTCAAAGAATGAGTATCGAAAGAACTTGAAACAATTTCACTGAGAAGTTGCAAGGGAAGCAAATCAAATTCTTTCCAAAAGTCTATGCCTAGATACAAATCTTGTGCAAGAGAAGGTATAATAAAGATGGAAATGTTCTTAGAAACACCACGGAAGGAAATAGGGGTATTCACCAGACCAATAATACTTTGAGTTTTTCCATCAGCTGTGCGAACGCTTGACGAAATCTTTTTAAACGGTATATTCGAAGATAAAAAATATTGGGCTGCTTTCGCTCCTAAGCAGCTTATCGATGCGCCCGTATCTAATAAACCTTTACAGGCCTTTCCAAAGAGAGTCACGTCAGCGTAAGGACGAATATCGGTAGGGTTTGAAACAACAGAATTTATAAAATTTACGAAATTTTTACGATTTCTACGAATTTTTCTCCAAAAATTTTGTATTCTAAGACTTGAACGGGATTTATTTTTATCAAGGAAGTCTTTAAAAATGGTTTGTTTTGCAGCTTCATATTCCGATAAACGAATATGATAAGGCTTAAAATATGATTTAGAACAATGAAAATTTTTACCATTAATATCTTCAGGGGTTCTCTGAAGAATTATAGGATAAGAAGAAACGGAACAATCTACTCGGTGTTCGTAGATTGATGTTTGTGTGCTTGCGTCGACAGAGGTTTGTGTGCACTTCTCAGTGCATTCGCTAGCAAGTTTTTTGAAACATTACATTTATTACAATTTGGCTTGTATGTATTTGGGGTACCACAACCAAAACAAAATATTTTCCTCTCACCAAGACAGTCTTGATACCGGTGTCCGGATTTGTTGCAATTCCAGCAAATAAGTGAAATAGCAGAAATTTCTTCACTACATAACACTTCATCACCAGAATCTGATTGAAAGTTGTCTTCGATTTGAGAAACATGTTTACGTGAAACATTAGGTCTTTCGAATTGGTGTTTTCGTCGAATGTCCTGCAAGAAGAATTCTCGCCTACGACAAATCTCACGAAGCTGAGAAACTGACAATATTTGAATATTCAGTATTTCATGGTTCTAGAGTCTTTATATTGCTTACGCAAAGCGCAACACAAATCTTTCCATTTGATTTCGCGTACCAATTTATGATAGCGCCAAAACCAATTGTTGGCTTTGCCATCAAAAAGTATGTTTGCATGTCGACAAACAATCTCAAAATTACCATCAAGGGTCTGTTTTGTAAGGGCTTCAATCCGATAAATAAAATTATCTACTGGCAATCCATCGGATCCTCCAGTAAACTTTACTTTCCAATTGAAAATAATTTGGTTGACTTTATCTGTTCTAACCGAAAGAGAAGAATGTGCATTTTCACTATGAGAAACTGGAGAAGCATGTAGTTGCTCTTCAGCATTCCTTAATTCAACCTGGTCATTATCGTTCGAGGTTGGCAAACCTAAAAGTTGTTCCAATGTTTGGTGCTCTAAAGGTTGAAATTGAGTGTTCTGGCAATTTGAATGTCTAGGAGAGTTTCTAGGACTATGTAAAGGTCTATTCTGAATTTGCAATCTATTAAAACCTGTTTGAATGTTTCATTCAATTAACTGAGTCAATTGTTGACTAAGAGTTGTTAGCAGTTCAGCATGTTGTGCACCGACAGCAGCTGTAACGAGATTCCTTATCGTATCCCTTTGGTGTTGTTCAGGTGAATATCTGGCCGTTGGTTCTGAATGACCTGTTGCTCCTGACGTACTAGCAGTACAAGCAGCACCAGAAGTTTCGTGTGCGGTTGGTTTGCGTGATTGAGATCTAGTATTAAGCGAAGAATCGGAAGTTTTTGAAGGAATCGAAGGCTTAGGCAAATGTAAAGAACTTTGAGGATCTTGCTTAGATAATCTGGCATCACAAACGGGACAATTGTTCTTCGTTTGCAGATATTTCGTAAGACAAGCATTATGAAAGTAATGACAACAAGAAGTTCTTATCGTTGATCGAACCGCTATTAGTTTTGTACAAATAGGGCAAGTAGGAAGAAGTACGTCAGACGCCAAGTCTTCGTTACTGTGACGAAATGACATTTTTTTTTTTTTTTTTTTTTGAAAATTAAAAAAAACGATTAAGGAAATAAAAAAGTAAACAATACTATTTCAGGATGCAGTAATCGAAAATGAAATCGATGACAATAACGTTACTATGCTAGAAAAAAAAAATACCGAAAAACTAACCGAAAACGATAAAGATAACGATAACATCTCAAATACATTACCGACTTCCAACGCGAAAAGAAAAATCAAATATTTCGATTTAAGTATATGAATGTGTTAGCAATAAATGTATTTAAATAATACCCAGACAAATGTTTACCTCAAAAATATATATTTCGAGAGTAAGCAAAATGCAAAAAAAAAAAAAATATCGATATATTAGCTCACTTGATTTTCTGTCATGTCGAGCAGGGTCTGTATTGGTCCTTGACAATTAAAATAAATGCAATGAGGAAAAAGAAAAACATAAAAAAGAAAAGTTAAAGATTTATCTTTTAAATGGTTGCTATTTATGTAGATAAGCCAAAATTCCAAAAAAAGAAGAAGAAAAAAAAAGGGAAGCATTCTGAGCTTTTAAATACTGCGGTCAGATTGTAGCTTAGAATATCCACAAGATCTGCAATTCCAATCAGCATTAGCAAAGATGTTAATAAGCAAAAACACGGATAGATTTTAAACGATTTACACTTGCTTAGATTTCACTTAACGGCTATATTTTCCGAATTCTGAAAAAAATATATTATTCCTGCTAGATTAAAACCCAAGAAAGACAGTAGTCAGGTTTCGATTACTTGAAAACACGGGTCAAAGCTTGAAATTGAAAGCTGTTGCAATTCCTGCGAATTAAGTAATAAAAAAAAAAATAAAAAGCTAACAAAGAAATTCAAAGGATAAGAGCCTAATTTTCGTGGGACAATAACTAAAGGTGTTTAATAAAAGATTTTTTTTTGAGTTACAACCGACTGTCGCAAAATGTTGTAGATGTGTCGAGGCTGTAGATGCGTCGGCCCCACGTTGGGCGCCAAAAATAATAATTTATATATATATAACATTTATTAATGTAGAATATAACGATCTTAAAGGTAGGTATTTTCAGTTTTGCAGATATAAACAGTTCTTATCAGGTCAGAAGGAAGGGGTAGCACGCTTTGACTCGCGGCTCTTGCTCGTCGGCTAGTGGGGTGGAGTTCGTTTTCCATCTTTCCGATAAAAATACCCAAACTACGAAATTATTACTTTAAATTAGCGTGCGAAGGAAGAGAGAAAAAGGGGGGAGAAAGGACACAGAAAAAAAAGGCTCATTGCTTTTATAAAATTAGCGTTAAGAAAATTATATGTTTGTTGTAGAGATGACATCACAACAATACTTTGCCCACCCAGCCATGATCAGACCTTTTACCAACTACCTAGAGTTCTGATCCCTTTAACCCTGTCAGACCACTGTCGACATGCAGAAAATCAAAATATTTTTAATTCAAGTATTCATTATTATTGTTTTATTTAACATAACTTAACTCATAACTACCAAATTACAATCCATTATGCTGTTATAACTAGTATTATTATTAACAGAATTTTTAGCACTAATATACATTTCTTTTATTGAATAAAAAAATGGAGATTATAAAAAAAATACCTTTATTAAAATCCATGGGAATAAATAGGTAAGTAAGCAAAAACAATATATAACTATAGTGATAACACAATGTAAAAAGGTAAGTAGCAAGACTTTAAAAATATCCCAAGTGGAAAGAAAACATTATTAAAAATATTTAATTAATTCAATGAATACCAAAAAAAACTATTCATTAAAACTTTTGATTTCCATTTTTAATGCAAAGGTAAGTAAATAAATAAACACATTTTAGGTTATAGAAATTAAGAAAGAATCATCATCTAAAAATACTAATTCTAAACTTTAGTTAATCAAAAATCGGACATCGAAAAAAATATTTAATAAAAAAAAGGTAAGTAATTCAAATTTTAATGTACATAAGAAAAAAAATAGCAAAAAAAAAATAGAGTTATTATAATATCCGCTTACTTTTAAACTTACTTACTTTTAATCGATAAATCACGGAAAGCTCGCAAAAGTAAGTAATTAGCAAAAAAAATGTAAAATAAAATTATGTGAGAGTGCAAGGGTTAAGCCTGCATTTAAGTTTAATTGAAATGGCAAAAACATAGAAAAACAGCTGTTTTCAATTTAAAGAAATTCAAGTTCAAGGTTACACTGACCTAGTTTCAAGAACGGGTTTAGTTCTAATTAGTGATTCTCACTCTCTCACATTATCGAGGAAAAAAAAAAAATACATATATAGAAGAGAAAATCATAAAAAAAACTTACATGCTCTCCTTATTGAGTGCTTTTTTTTTTTTAACGAGGCTCCCACGAAGAAAGATCTTTCTGCGCTGTGGACTCAAATTTTAAAATTAAGTTGCATGAGATATTTTTTTTTTTGTAGAGCACTGATATAAATATTCACTTTAAATTTTTGCTCAACTTAAAGTTTAACTTCATCACTAGTTTTAA
This sequence comes from Coremacera marginata, assembly GCA_914767935.1. Lineage (NCBI taxonomy): Eukaryota > Metazoa > Arthropoda > Insecta > Diptera > Sciomyzidae > Coremacera > Coremacera marginata. The sequence goes on along the minus strand of OU612044.1, from coordinate 116,646,847 downwards.
TCTTCAGCTGTAGATTTTGCATGTTAAATTATATTTAGCATAACATTTAAGAATAAACTTATGGAATCTTATGCATCTTTAAAGGATTTTAAGTAAAAATTATGAGTATGCTAAAGTAGTAATATAAGTGGTTAAGTGGAAAAAAAACAGAAAAAGTCTCTTGCGAGAAATTATTTTACGCATACAACTAAAGAAAGTTAGCATGAACTATTATATTTATTATTTTAGCATAATTTTTTTTTTTTTTTTTTTTTTTTTTTTAGCAATTAAATTTTGTTAACAAAACTATATTCTTAATTATTTCACTTTTTTTTCCCACTATAAATTCTATTTAACTTCTTTTTTTTTGTATTAAGATAATTTCCTTTTTTTTTGTTTTTTTTTTTGAATTCCATTAAACCATCATTTATAAAAATTTATAATTTCCTTGCACAATTGTGCGCCACGTATACAAATAAACCAGTTGTAATCATATATATATGTTACTTTCTAAAATTTTACAGCACATTAAAAAAAAAACCGATGTTTAGCTTATGATTGCCGAAAAAGTATTGCTCACCATGTTGCTGACCTATCCCAATTAAGACGACACTAGAAATCTGGATCCATTATGTAGTTCAAGAGAGTTGACATTCCACTCGAATTCAAAATCGCATGCGATAAACTTGCTCTACTGTCGCTTTAAAGAAAACTTAGGTTGAAATTATGCTGAATTTATGCAGATTTTTGATACATTTCTCGAAAGATTTTTACAGAGGTTTTCTTATCATGACGAATTTCTTGAATATTTAAATATGGATTTGTAGAAAACTCTTAAATATTCTGTACCATCTCTTTGGTGAATTTTGAGACCAAATTCGGAAGGTTTCGTGCCAATCTGTATGGAGACAAATGTCTTAAAAAAAAAAAAAAAGATAAGATAATATGCGAAAACTTACCCGCAATCGGATTGGCACCAATAAATCTCAGAAAATGTAATTGAATAAAACTTATTCAATGCAGATCACTATTAATAATTCCACAAAATAATTTATGTGGACAAAGGAATCGCTAGCGTTTAGTGGTTTTCCGTGATGAAACTTTGTTTTACTTCTCTTTCTTTTTAGTTAAAAATTTTTATTGAATTTAATTAAACTCTTCACAAAGATAAATTTAATACAATATTTTAAACAAATTTAAGTTAAAGGTAATAATCTTTTTTCCAAGATTTTTTCTTTTTTTTTTTTTTTTTTTTTGCATTAATGTTCACTCTTTGAAACCAGAAATATAAAAGATCGAAAAACGTTTTCTTTTTAGTCAAGAAAGCTTGATCACGCCACATTTTTACCGCAAAAATCTAACATTGCGGATCTTAATATAAATCAATAAAAGAAATATGATAAAAGTTTGGAAGGAAGTAAGTAACTAAAAGGTGTGTTCAATATGAACTACTGTGGTGAGTTGCTTAAGTCGACTCATAGATGGTATTTTAAACGGAAGCTGAAAACTCAAATAAGCTTCTAGTGTGAATCCACTTCAAGCGTATAAACAAAAGCAAAAAAAAACGGAAGTAAAGCCGTATTTCTGCTGCAAGCGCCATTACATTTCCCCCCAGCCAAAATCAGATTTTGGGGGGAAGAAAAAAAATGAATACACACAAAAACTGATACACGCTTGAAGCAGCTCTATTGCGTAGCAAGGAAAAATAATATAAAAAAATTATTGTTTCAAGTCTTTTGCATGATATGTTCCAATTGTCTTACCGCATAAATCTTCTATTTCATAGTAACAAGTTCCTATTTTCTTTCTAATTCGAGCCTTAACCCAAGTTGGTGCAAGCTTAGCATTAAATCCTCTTTCAAAGTTGCTTTGTTGAAAGTTTCGACGATAAATTTCCTGTCCTAAAGAAAAGTTTACTAAACGAGATCTAAGATTATATGATTTTTCATTTCTTTCCTGCTGTTTTCTTGTCATTTGACAAGCTTTATCACGGATAATCTCCAAAGTATCTTCTCGATTGAATCTTACAGAACGATCTTCAAGTATATTGAGCCGACGGAGCAATGAATAGATAGCACCATCTGTAATCATGTGTTGCCCAAAGACAACAAAATAAGGTGATATTCCAATAGTAGAATGCTCCGCAGATCGCAATGCACAACAGATTTTGCTGAGATATTCATCCCAATTCTTCTGATCAGGTTTGATGTATGCTTTAATTGCAGCAATAGCTGATCGATTGACGCGTTCGCTAGCATTCGCCTGTGGTGAATGCACTGCCGTAAAAACATGATTTACTTTGTATTGCTTTAAAAGATTGCTAAAAATACCTGACTTGAATTGAGATCCATTGTCAGACACGATTGTCTCTGGGACTCCAAAAACATGGAAAATCTCTTGTTCTAAAAATGTCACAATAACATCAGCTGTAAATTTTCTAACTGGTTTAAGAAATGGGTATTTAGAAAAATGATCAAGAACAATAAAGATACCTATGTTACCTGAACGTGACCGAGGGTATGGCCCAAGAAAATCAACATAGAGCTTTTGAAAAATTCGATTTGTACCAACTGTTTTACCCATTAGTGGGCGTGTAACAAAATTAGGGTGTTTTGTGGCTTTGCAGATCCCACAGGAATTTATATAGTTTTTCACATCAACAACTAGATTTGGCCAATAGAAATAACGACGTAATCTTTCATTTTTTTTTTTTTTTTTCAATTAATTTCTTTATTACGATCTGTCGTTAGACAATAAGTAATATTTGGAATATTTAATACATTGAAAACTATAAAAAAGCATGCATAATAAACATTGGACGGTATACACCCAGTGGTGTATCCGTATTATTCAATTTTAATATTAATCAAAGTAATATAAGTAATAAATAAGTTTTATCAGTTTACAAAAGCAGATCTTGTGGAGACCTTCGTTTAAGTCTGATGAACACGTTTCTGTTATTCATTAGGGTCGCCGCCAGGTGGTTAGGGTGGGATAATACACGTTCCTTGTAGCGGGTTGAGATTTTCCTTATTTCCTCTCGAACTGTTGGAATTTTGAGGTCACAGTGCAGTTGTGCGTTTGTAACATACCATGGGCAGTTAGCGATCATACGCAGAGTTTTCGATTGAAAACACTGCAATATCTCTATATTGGAGTTTGCAGCTGTCCCCCACAGCTGAATGCCGTAGGTCCAAATAGGTTTCAAAACAACTTTGTATAATAGTATCTTATTATCCAGAGATAGCTTGGATTTTTTGTTTAGCATCCAAGAAAGACTTCTTAGCCTAATGCCTAGGGCCTTACGTTTGGTGAAAATGTGGTGTTTCCAATTAAGTTTAGAGTCTAGGTGGACACCTAAATATTTTGTTTCCTTTACTTGAGGAATCTGAACATTATTTAGTTTTACAGGAGGGCACGTACCACGTCTTGTAGTAAATGTCATTTGTACTGACTTAAGTTCATTTGGCTTTATTCGCCAGTCTTTAAGCCATTGAGTAATATCATCAAGACTTTTTTGTAGTTTTTCTGAAGCAGTTTTTGAATCTGGGTCAACTGCGAGAGCTGCTGTGTCATCAGCGAAGGTGCCAACTACAACCCCATCGGGAGTTGGAGGATCGCAAGTAAATAAAAGATACAAAATGGGGCCCATAATGCTACCTTGGGGAACTCCAGCCTTTATTTTATGCAGGGACGTTACTTCGTCACCTTGCTTAACGAAGTAGTGTCTATCGCTTAAATACGATTTGATTAATATAAAGAAGGTTGTCGGGAGATTTTTTTTTATTTTGAACAAAAGGCCATCATGCCATACTCGATCAAAAGCTTGGGATATATCCAAAAATGCACCAGTGCAGTAATTTTTTGCTTCAAAGGCATTGTGTATTACTTCAACTAGTCTGTGGATTTGCTCTATCGTGCTATGTTTTCTTCGGAAGCCAAACTGATGCGCTGGGATTAAATTCTTATTTTCGATTATGGGCATAAGTCGTTTAAGAATTAATTTTTCCATAATTTTAGAAATAATTGGTAGGAGGCTTATTGGCCGATAAGACTTTGCATTGTTTGGTTGCTTGCCAGGTTTTAAGATCATAATGACTTGCGCAACCTTCCATTGAGGAGGTAATCTTTCTAAAGTTTTATTGATGCCACCATGAGATGCTAAAGGATCATTATGTGCTTTTGATAATACATCAGTTATTAAATCTTTTGGAATCCAAAGTTTCCATGCGAGACTATCATGCATTTGTTCCCCAGATGCATGTTCGGTCCGTCTGTATAAATAATCATCTACAACTCTAAGATCTGGGAACTTATCGGGATTTGCTTTAACTTTCTGAACTTGTCCGTAATATTCGTCTGAACGAAAATGAGGTGATTTAAGATCAATTGAAATACTATTGTCCAAAGCAGACAGATCGTTGGTGTTAACTCTTGAAAGAGCATCAGGTACTATGTTTCGGCTACCTCGACGATGCTGAATTTGAAATGAATATCCTTGAAGTTTTAGAGCCCATCTTGCCAGTCGCGTGCTTAGATCGGTTTGGGACATAAGCCACTTCAGAGACGCATGATCAGTCACCACAGTGAATTCATGCCCTTCAACATATGCCCTAAACTTTTTAATGCTTAGCATTGCTGCTAAACATTCCTGTTCGGTGACTGAATAATTACGTTGGGCTTGGTTGAGCTTCTTCGACATAAATGCTATCGGAACCTCTTCACCCTCCGCATTATTCTGAACCAAAACACTTCCTATACCGGTATTGCTAGCATCACAATGTATAAAGAACGGTTGTGAAAAATCTGGACTGTGCAAGACAGGCGCTGTGCTTAGGATGGTCTTTAATTCCTCAAAGGCTTTCTGCGCCTCATCATTCCATGAGAACTTTCGATTTGTTTTAAGCAAATCAGTCAGAGGTGTAGTTACAGAAGCATAGTTTCTGATAATCTTTCGGTACCAACCGGACATTCCTAAGAAGCGTCTGAGTTCTTTAACGGATCTTGGAGTCGGAAAATCTACTATTGCAGAAACTTTGTCGGGATCCGTTTGAATTGAACCATTACCCACAATATGTCCTAAATAACGCACTTCACGCATACAAAACTTGCTTTTCTCTACGTTTATCGTTAAGTCTGCTCTACGAATATGAAACGCTACTTCTTGTAGTACATCTAAATGTTTTTCGAAGCTTTCCGAGATAATAAGCAAATCGTCTAAATATATAAAAACCTGTGTTCTTAGATGTGCAGGAACAACCTTGTCCATCAAACGTGTCATTGTTTGAGGGGCGTTGCACAATCCAAACGGCATTACTTTAAAATGGTATAGAGGTCTTCCAGGAACAGTAAAAGCTGTCTTATCTCTAGATGCTATATCCAACGGTATTTGCCAAAAGGCATCCTTCAAATCCAAACTTGAAATAAATTCAGCTTTTGGAAGCCTACTCAAGATTCCTTCTATATTCGGAAGTGGATATGCATCCTTCACTGTTACTGCGTTAACTTTTCTACTATCTAAACATAGCCTAACTTTTCCCGGTTTTCTTACAAGAACTATCGGAGACGACCAAGCGCTCTCAGATTCTTCGATAACACCTAGCTTTAACATCCTATCGACTTCATCGTACATAAGTTTCTCTATCGCTGGAGAAACAGGAAAATGTCTTTGTTTAATTTGCTTAGTTTCACCTACATCAATTATATGCGAAATAAGAGTGGTTTTACCCAAACCTTCTTTAGCGAACGATGGGAACAAATTAATAACAGTTTTTAGTTTTTGTGCTTGAAGATCTGTCAAAGAATGAGTATCGAAAGAACTTGAAACAATTTCACTGAGAAGTTGCAAGGGAAGCAAATCAAATTCTTTCCAAAAGTCTATGCCTAGATACAAATCTTGTGCAAGAGAAGGTATAATAAAGATGGAAATGTTCTTAGAAACACCACGGAAGGAAATAGGGGTATTCACCAGACCAATAATACTTTGAGTTTTTCCATCAGCTGTGCGAACGCTTGACGAAATCTTTTTAAACGGTATATTCGAAGATAAAAAATATTGGGCTGCTTTCGCTCCTAAGCAGCTTATCGATGCGCCCGTATCTAATAAACCTTTACAGGCCTTTCCAAAGAGAGTCACGTCAGCGTAAGGACGAATATCGGTAGGGTTTGAAACAACAGAATTTATAAAATTTACGAAATTTTTACGATTTCTACGAATTTTTCTCCAAAAATTTTGTATTCTAAGACTTGAACGGGATTTATTTTTATCAAGGAAGTCTTTAAAAATGGTTTGTTTTGCAGCTTCATATTCCGATAAACGAATATGATAAGGCTTAAAATATGATTTAGAACAATGAAAATTTTTACCATTAATATCTTCAGGGGTTCTCTGAAGAATTATAGGATAAGAAGAAACGGAACAATCTACTCGGTGTTCGTAGATTGATGTTTGTGTGCTTGCGTCGACAGAGGTTTGTGTGCACTTCTCAGTGCATTCGCTAGCAAGTTTTTTGAAACATTACATTTATTACAATTTGGCTTGTATGTATTTGGGGTACCACAACCAAAACAAAATATTTTCCTCTCACCAAGACAGTCTTGATACCGGTGTCCGGATTTGTTGCAATTCCAGCAAATAAGTGAAATAGCAGAAATTTCTTCACTACATAACACTTCATCACCAGAATCTGATTGAAAGTTGTCTTCGATTTGAGAAACATGTTTACGTGAAACATTAGGTCTTTCGAATTGGTGTTTTCGTCGAATGTCCTGCAAGAAGAATTCTCGCCTACGACAAATCTCACGAAGCTGAGAAACTGACAATATTTGAATATTCAGTATTTCATGGTTCTAGAGTCTTTATATTGCTTACGCAAAGCGCAACACAAATCTTTCCATTTGATTTCGCGTACCAATTTATGATAGCGCCAAAACCAATTGTTGGCTTTGCCATCAAAAAGTATGTTTGCATGTCGACAAACAATCTCAAAATTACCATCAAGGGTCTGTTTTGTAAGGGCTTCAATCCGATAAATAAAATTATCTACTGGCAATCCATCGGATCCTCCAGTAAACTTTACTTTCCAATTGAAAATAATTTGGCTGACTTTATCTGTTCTAACCGAAAGAGAAGAATGTGCATTTTCACTATGAGAAACTGGAGAAGCATGTAGTTGCTCTTCAGCATTCCTTAATTCAACCTGGTCATTATCGTTCGAGGTTGGCAAACCTAAAAGTTGTTCCAATGTTTGGTGCTCTAAAGGTTGAAATTGAGTGTTCTGGCAATTTGAATGTCTAGGAGAGTTTCTAGGACTATGTAAAGGTCTATTCTGAATTTGCAATCTATTAAAACCTGTTTGAATGTTTCATTCAATTAACTGAGTCAATTGTTGACTAAGAGTTGTTAGCAGTTCAGCATGTTGTGCACCGACAGCAGCTGTAACGAGATTCCTTATCGTATCCCTTTGGTGTTGTTCAGGTGAATATCTGGCCGTTGGTTCTGAATGACCTGTTGCTCCTGACGTACTAGCAGTACAAGCAGCACCAGAAGTTTCGTGTGCGGTTGGTTTGCGTGATTGAGATCTAGTATTAAGCGAAGAATCGGAAGTTTTTGAAGGAATCGAAGGCTTAGGCAAATGTAAAGAACTTTGAGGATCTTGCTTAGATAATCTGGCATCACAAACGGGACAATTGTTCTTCGTTTGCAGATATTTCGTAAGACAAGCATTATGAAAGTAATGACAACAAGAAGTTTTTATCGTTGATCGAACCGCTATTAGTTTTGTACAAATAGGGCAAGTAGGAAGAAGTACGTCAGACGCCAAGTCTTCGTTACTGTGACGAAATGACATTTTTTTTTTTTTTTTTTTTTGAAAATTAAAAAAAACGATTAAGGAAATAAAAAAGTAAACAATACTATTTCAGGATGCAGTAATCGAAAATGAAATCGATGACAATAACGTTACTATGCTAGAAAAAAAAAATACCGAAAAACTAACCGAAAACGATAAAGATAACGATAACATCTCAAATACATTACCGACTTCCAACGCGAAAAGAAAAATCAAATATTTCGATTTAAGTATATGAATGTGTTAGCAATAAATGTATTTAAATAATACCCAGACAAATGTTTACCTCAAAAATATATATTTCGAGAGTAAGCAAAATGCAAAAAAAAAAAAAATATCGATATATTAGCTCACTTGATTTTCTGTCATGTCGAGCAGGGTCTGTATTGGTCCTTGACAATTAAAATAAATGCAATGAGGAAAAAGAAAAACATAAAAAAGAAAAGTTAAAGATTTATCTTTTAAATGGTTGCTATTTATGTAGATAAGCCAAAATTCCAAAAAAAGAAGAAGAAAAAAAAGGGAAGCATTCTGAGCTTTTAAATACTGCGGTCAGATTGTAGCTTAGAATATCCACAAGATCTGCAATTCCAATCAGCATTAGCAAAGATGTTAATAAGCAAAAACACGGATAGATTTTAAACGATTTACACTTGCTTAGATTTCACTTAACGGCTATATTTTCCGAATTCTGAAAAAAATATATTATTCCTGCTAGATTAAAACCCAAGAAAGACAGTAGTCAGGTTTCGATTACTTGAAAACACGGGTCAAAGCTTGAAATTGAAAGCTGTTGCAATTCCTGCGAATTAAGTAATAAAAAAAAAAATAAAAAGCTAACAAAGAAATTCAAAGGATAAGAGCCTAATTTTCGTGGGACAATAACTAAAGGTGTTTAATAAAAGATTTTTTTTTGAGTTACAACCGACTGTCGCAAAATGTTGTAGATGTGTCGAGGCTGTAGATGCGTCGGCCCCACGTTGGGCGCCAAAAATAATAATTTATATATATATAAAATTTATTAATGTAGCATATAACGATCTTAAAGGTAGGTATTTTCAGTTTTGCAGATATAAACAGTTCTTATCAGGTCAGAAGGAAGGGGTAGCACGCTTTGACTCGCGGCTCTTGCTCGTCGGCTAGTGGGGTGGAGTTCGTTTTCCATCTTTCCGATAAAAATACCCAAACTACGAAATTATTACTTTAAATTAGCGTGCGAAGGAAGAGAGAAAAAGGGGGGAGAAAGGACACAGAAAAAAAAGGCTCATTGCTTTTATAAAATTAGCGTTAAGAAAATTATATGTTTGTTGTAGAGATGACATCACAACAATACTTTGCCCACCCAGCCATGATCAGACCTTTTACCAACTACATAGAGTTCTGATCCCTTTAACCATGTCAGACCACTGTCGACATGCAGAAAATCAAAATATTTTTAATTCAAGTATTCATTATTATTGTTTTATTTAACATAACTTAACTCATAACTACCAAATTACAATCCATTATGCTGTTATAACTAGTATTATTATTAACAGAATTTTTAGCACTAATATACATTTCTTTTATTGAATAAAAAAATGGAGATTATAAAAAAAATACCTTTATTAAAATCCATGGGAATAAATAGGTAAGTAAGCAAAAACAATATATAACTATAGTGATAACACAATGTAAAAAGGTAAGTAGCAAGACTTTAAAAATATCCCAAGTGGAAAGAAAACATTATTAAAAATATTTAATTAATTCAATGAATACCAAAAAAAACTATTCATTAAAACTTTTGATTTCCATTTTTAATGCAAAGGTAAGTAAATAAATAAACACATTTTAGGTTATAGAAATTAAGAAAGAATCATCATCTAAAAATACTAATTCTAAACTTTAGTTAATCAAAAATCGGACATCGAAAAAAATATTTAATAAAAAAAAGGTAAGTAATTCAAATTTTAATGTACATAAGAAAAAAAATAGCAAAAAAAAAATAGAGTTATTATAATATCCGCTTACTTTTAAACAAAATGTAATCGATAAATCACGGAAAGCTCGCAAAAGTAAGTAATTAGCAAAAAAAATGTAAAATAAAATTATGTGAGAGTGCAAGGGTTAAGCCTGCATTTAAGTTTAATTGAAATGGCAAAAACATAGAAAAACAGCTGTTTTCAATTTAAAGAAATTCAAGTTCAAGGTTACACTGACCTAGTTTCAAGAACGGGTTTAGTTCTAATTAGTGATTCTCACTCTCTCACATTATCGAGGAAAAAAAAAAAATACATATATAGAAGAGAAAATCATAAAAAAAACTTACATGCTCTCCTTATTGAGTGCTTTTTTTTTTTTAACGAGGCTCCCACGAAGAAAGATCTTTCTGCGCTGTGGACTCAAATTTTAAAATTAAGTTGCATGAGATATTTTTTTTTTTGTAGAGCACTGATATAAATATTCACTTTAAATTTTTGCTCAACTTAAAGTTTAACTTCATCACTAGTTTTAATCTTCAGCTGTAGATTTTGCATGTTAAATTATATTTAGCATAACATTTAAGAATAAACTTATGGAATCTTATGCATCTTTAAAGGATTTTAAGTAAAAATTATGAGTATGCTAAAGTAGTAATATAAGTGGTTAAGTGGAAAAAAAACAGAAAAAGTCTCTTGCGAGAAATTATTTTACGCATACAACTAAAGAAAGTTAGCATGAACTATTATATTTATTATTTTAGCATAATTTTTTTTTTTTTTTTTTTTTTTTTTAGCAATTAAATTTTGTTAACAAAACTATATTCTTAATTATTTCACTTTTTTTTCCCACTATAAATTCTATTTAACTTCTTTTTTTTTGTATTAAGATAATTTCCTTTTTTTTTGTTTTTTTTTTTGAATTCCATTAAACCATCATTTATAAAAATTTATAATTTCCTTGCACAATTGTGCGCCACGTATACAAATAAACCAGTTGTAATCATATATATATGTTACTTTCTAAAATTTTACAGCACATTAAAAAAAAACCGATGTTTAGCTTATGATTGCCGAAAAAGTATTGCTCACCATGTTGCTGACCTATCCCAATTAAGACGACACTAGAAATCTGGATCCATTATGTAGTTCAAGAGAGTTGACATTCCACTCGAATTCAAAATCGCATGCGATAAACTTGCTCTACTGTCGCTTTAAAGAAAACTTAGGTTGAAATTATGCTGAATTTATGCAGATTTTTGATACATTTCTCGAAAGATTTTTACAGAGGTTTTCTTATCATGACGAATTTCTTGAATATTTAAATATGGATTTGTAGAAAACTCTTAAATATTCTGTACCATCTCTTTGGTGAATTTTGAGACCAAATTCGGAAGGTTTCGTGCCAATCTGTATGGAGACAAATGTCTTAAAAAAAAAAAAAAGATATGATAATATGCGAAAACTTACCCGCAATCGGATTGGCACCAATAAATCTCAGAAAATGTAATTGAATAAAACTTATTCAATGCAGATCACTATTAATAATTCCACAAAATAATTTATGTGGACAAAGGAATCGCTAGCGTTTAGTGGTTTTCCGTGATGAAACTTTGTTTTACTTCTCTTTCTTTTTAGTTAAAAATTTTTATTGAATTTAATTAAACTCTTCACAAAGATAAATTTAATACAATATTTTAAACAAATTTAAGTTAAAGGTAATAATCTTTTTTCCAAGATTTTTTCTTTTTTTTTTTTTTTTTTTTGCATTAATGTGTACTCTTTGAAACCAGAAATATAAAAGATCGAAAAACGTTTTCTTTTTAGTCAAGAAAGCTTGATCACGCCACATTTTTACCGCAAAAATCTAACATTGCGGATCTTAATATAAATCAATAAAAGAAATATGATAAAAGTTTGGAAGGAAGTAAGTAACTAAAAGGTGTGTTCAATATGAACTACTGTGGTGAGTTGCTTAAGTCGACTCATAGATGGTATTTTAAACGGAAGCTGAAAACTCAAATAAGCTTCTAGTGTGAATCCACTTCAAGCGTATAAACAAAAGCAAAAAAAAACGGAAGTAAAGCCGTATTTCTGCTGCAAGCGCCATTACATTTCCCCCCAGCCAAAATCAGATTTTGGGGGGAAGAAAAAAAATGAATACACACAAAAACTGATACACGCTTGAAGCAGCTCTATTGCGTAGCAAGGAAAAATAATATAAAAAAATTATTGTTTCAAGTCTTTTGCATGATATGTTCCAATTGTCTTACCGCATAAATCTTCTATTTCATAGTAACAAGTTCCTATTTTCTTTCTAATTCGAGCCTTAACCCAAGTTGGTGCAAGCTTAGCATTAAATCCTCTTTCAAAGTTGCTTTGTTGAAAGTTTCGACGATAAATTTCCTGTCCTAAAGAAAAGTTTACTAAACGAGATCTAAGATTATATGATTTTTCATTTCTTTCCTGCTGTTTTCTTGTCATTTGACAAGCTTTATCACGGATAATCTCCAAAGTATCTTCTCGATTGAATCTTACAGAACGATCTTCAAGTATATTGAGCCGACGGAGCAATGAATAGATAGCACCATCTGTAATCATGTGTTGCCCAAAGACAACAAAATAAGGTGATATTCCAATAGTAGAATGCTCCGCAGATCGCAATGCACAACAGATTTTGCTGAGATATTCATCCCAATTCTTCTGATCAGGTTTGATGTATGCTTTAATTGCAGCAATAGCTGATCGATTGACGCGTTCGCTAGCATTCGCCTGTGGTGAATGCACTGCCGTAAAAACATGATTTACTTTGTATTGCTTTAAAAGATTGCTAAAAATACCTGACTTGAATTGAGATCCATTGTCAGACACGATTGTCTCTGGGACTCCAAAAACATGGAAAATCTCTTGTTCTAAAAATGTCACAATAACATCAGCTGTAAATTTTCTAACTGGTTTAAGAAATGGGTATTTAGAAAAATGATCAAGAACAATAAAGATACCTATGTTACCTGAACGTGACCGAGGGTATGGCCCAAGAAAATCAACATAGAGCTTTTGAAAAATTCGATTTGTACCAACTGTTTTACCCATTAGTGGGCGTGTAACAAAATTAGGGTGTTTTGTGGCTTTGCAGATCCCACAGGAATTTATATAGTTTTTCACATCAACAACTAGATTTGGCCAATAGAAATAACGACGTAATCTTTCATTTTTTTTTTTTTTTTTCAATTAATTTCTTTATTACGATCTGTCGTTAGACAATAAGTAATATTTGGAATATTTAATACATTGAAAACTATAAAAAAGCATGCATAATAAACATTGGACGGTATACACCCAGTGGTGTATCCGTATTATTCAATTTTAATATTAATCAAAGTAATATAAGTAATAAATAAGTTTTATCAGTTTACAAAAGCAGATCTTGTGGAGACCTTCGTTTAAGTCTGATGAACACGTTTCTGTTATTCATTAGGGTCGCCGCCAGGTGGTTAGGGTGGGATAATACACGTTCCTTGTAGCGGGTTGAGATTTTCCTTATTTCCTCTCGAACTGTTGGAATTTTGAGGTCACAGTGCAGTTGTGCGTTTGTAACATACCATGGGCAGTTAGCGATCATACGCAGAGTTTTCGATTGAAAACACTGCAATATCTCTATATTGGAGTTTGCAGCTGTCCCCCACAGCTGAATGCCGTAGGTCCAAATAGGTTTCAAAACAACTTTGTATAATAGTATCTTATTATCCAGAGATAGCTTGGATTTTTTGTTTAGCATCCAAGAAAGACTTCTTAGCCTAATGCCTAGGGCCTTACGTTTGGTGAAAATGTGGTGTTTCCAATTAAGTTTAGAGTCTAGGTGGACACCTAAATATTTTGTTTCCTTTACTTGAGGAATCTGAACATTATTTAGTTTTACAGGAGGGCACGTACCACGTCTTGTAGTAAATGTCATTTGTACTGACTTAAGTTCATTTGGCTTTATTCGCCAGTCTTTAAGCCATTGAGTAATATCATCAAGACTTTTTTGTAGTTTTTCTGAAGCAGTTTTTGAATCTGGGTCAACTGCGAGAGCTGCTGTGTCATCAGCGAAGGTGCCAACTACAACCCCATCGGGAGTTGGAGGATCGCAAGTAAATAAAAGATACAAAATGGGGCCCATAATGCTACCTTGGGGAACTCCAGCCTTTATTTTATGCAGGGACGTTACTTCGTCACCTTGCTTAACGAAGTAGTGTCTATCGCTTAAATACGATTTGATTAATATAAAGAAGGTTGTCGGGAGATTTTTTTTTATTTTGAACAAAAGGCCATCATGCCATACTCGATCAAAAGCTTGGGATATATCCAAAAATGCACCAGTGCAGTAATTTTTTGCTTCAAAGGCATTGTGTATTACTTCAACTAGTCTGTGGATTTGCTCTATCGTGCTATGTTTTCTTCGGAAGCCAAACTGATGCGCTGGGATTAAATTCTTATTTTCGATTATGGGCATAAGTCGTTTAAGAATTAATTTTTCCATAATTTTAGAAATAATTGGTAGGAGGCTTATTGGCCGATAAGACTTTGCATTGTTTGGTTGCTTGCCAGGTTTTAAGATCATAATGACTTGCGCAACCTTCCATTGAGGAGGTAATCTTTCTAAATTTTTATTGATGCCACCATGAGATGCTAAAGGATCATTATGTGCTTTTGATAATACATCAATTATTAAATCTTTTGGAATCCAAAGTTTCCATGCGAGACTATCATGCATTTGTTCCCCAGATGCATGTTCGGTCCGTCTGTATAAATAATCATCTACAACTCTAAGATCTGGGAACTTATCGGGATTTGCTTTAACTTTCTGAACTTGTCCGTAATATTCGTCTGAACGAAAATGAGGTGATTTAAGATCAATTGAAATACTATTGTCCAAAGCAGACAGATCGTTGGTGTTAACTCTTGAAAGAGCATCAGGTACTATGTTTCGGCTACCTCGACGATGCTGAATTTGAAATGAATATCCTTGAAGTTTTAGAGCCCATCTTGCCAGTCGCGTGCTTAGATCGGTTTGGGACATAAGCCACTTCAGAGACGCATGATCAGTCACCACAGTGAATTCATGCCCTTCAACATATGCCCTAAACTTTTTAATGCTTAGCATTGCTGCTAAACATTCCTGTTCGGTGACTGAATAATTACGTTGGGCTTGGTTGAGCTTCTTCGACATAAATGCTATCGGAACCTCTTCACCCTCCGCATTATTCTGAACCAAAACACTTCCTATACCGGTATTGCTAGCATCACAATGTATAAAGAACGGTTGTGAAAAATCTGGACTGTGCAAGACAGGCGCTGTGCTTAGGATGGTCTTTAATTCCTCAAAGGCTTTCTGCGCCTCATCATTCCATGAGAACTTTCGATTTGTTTTAAGCAAATCAGTCAGAGGTGTAGTTACAGAAGCATAGTTTCTGATAATCTTTCGGTACCAACCGGACATTCCTAAGAAGCGTCTGAGTTCTTTAACGGATCTTGGAGTCGGAAAATCTACTATTGCAGAAACTTTGTCGGGATCCGTTTGAATTGAACCATTACCCACAATATGTCCTAAATAACGCACTTCACGCATACAAAACTTGCTTTTCTCTACGTTTATCGTTAAGTCTGCTCTACGAATATGAAACGCTACTTCTTGTAGTACATCTAAATGTTTTTCGAAGCTTTCCGAGATAATAAGCAAATCGTCTAAATATATAAAAACCTGTGTTCTTAGATGTGCAGGAACAACCTTGTCCATCAAACGTGTCATTGTTTGAGGGGCGTTGCACAATCCAAACGGCATTACTTTAAAATGGTATAGAGGTCTTCCAGGAACAGTAAAAGCTGTCTTATCTCTAGATGCTATATCCAACGGTATTTGCCAAAAGGCATCCTTCAAATCCAAACTTGAAATAAATTCAGCTTTTGGAAGCCTACTCAAGATTCCTTCTATATTCGGAAGTGGATATGCATCCTTCACTGTTACTGCGTTAACTTTTCTACTATCTAAACATAGCCTAACTTTTCCCGGTTTTCTTACAAGAACTATCGGAGACGACCAAGCGCTCTCAGATTCTTCGATAACACCTAGCTTTAACATCCTATCGACTTCATCGTACATAAGTTTCTCTATCGCTGGAGAAACAGGAAAATGTCTTTGTTTAATTTGCTTAGTTTCACCTACATCAATTATATGCGAAATAAGAGTGGTTTTACCCAAACCTTCTTTAGCGAACGATGGGAACAAATTAATAACAGTTTTTAGTTTTTGTGCTTGAAGATCTGTCAAAGAATGAGTATCGAAAGAACTTGAAACAATTTCACTGAGAAGTTGCAAGGGAAGCAAATCAAATTCTTTCCAAAAGTCTATGCCTAGATACAAATCTTGTGCAAGAGAAGGTATAATAAAGATGGAAATGTTCTTAGAAACACCACGGAAGGAAATAGGGGTATTCACCAGACCAATAATACTTTGAGTTTTTCCATCAGCTGTGCGAACGCTTGACGAAATCTTTTTAAACGGTATATTCGAAGATAAAAAATATTGGGCTGCTTTCGCTCCTAAGCAGCTTATCGATGCGCCCGTATCTAATAAACCTTTACAGGCCTTTCCAAAGAGAGTCACGTCAGCGTAAGGACGAATATCGGTAGGGTTTGAAACAACAGAATTTATAAAATTTACGAAATTTTTACGATTTCTACGAATTTTTCTCCAAAAATTTTGTATTCTAAGACTTGAACGGGATTTATTTTTATCAAGGAAGTCTTTAAAAATGGTTTGTTTTGCAGCTTCATATTCCGATAAACGAATATGATAAGGCTTAAAATATGATTTAGAACAATGAAAATTTTTACCATTAATATCTTCAGGGGTTCTCTGAAGAATTATAGGATAAGAAGAAACGGAACAATCTACTCGGTGTTCGTAGATTGATGTTTGTGTGCTTGCGTCGACAGAGGTTTGTGTGCACTTCTCAGTGCATTCGCTAGCAAGTTTTTTGAAACATTACATTTATTACAATTTGGCTTGTATGTATTTGGGGTACCACAACCAAAACAAAATATTTTCCTCTCACCAAGACAGTCTTGATACCGGTGTCCGGATTTGTTGCAATTCCAGCAAATAAGTGAAATAGCAGAAATTTCTTCACTACATAACACTTCATCACCAGAATCTGATTGAAAGTTGTCTTCGATTTGAGAAACATGTTTACGTGAAACATTAGGTCTTTCGAATTGGTGTTTTCGTCGAATGTCCTGCAAGAAGAATTCTCGCCTACGACAAATCTCACGAAGCTGAGAAACTGACAATATTTGAATATTCAGTATTTCATGCTGAATATCTGGTAGTAAGTTACGACGTAATATTTCTACAAGAGCATTTTCCGAAATCGGTTCTTCGAGCCGATCAATTAATTCTGACACAGAATCATAAAAACTATCAAACGTTTCGTTTATCCTTTGCTTGCGATCTCTTATCAATTCTCTAAAGTCGATATCGGTTCTAGAGTCTTTATATTGCTTACGCAAAGCGCAACACAAATCTTTCCATTTGATTTCGCGTACCAATTTATGATAGCGCCAAAACCAATTGTTGGCTTTGCCATCAAAAAGTATGTTTGCATGTCGACAAACAATCTCAAAATTACCATCAAGGGTCTGTTTTGTAAGGGCTTCAATCCGATAAATAAAATTATCTACTGGCAATCCATCGGATCCTCCAGTAAACTTTACTTTCCAATTGAAAATAATTTGGCTGACTTTATCTGTTCTAACCGAAAGAGAAGAATGTGCATTTTCACTATGAGAAACTGGAGAAGCATGTAGTTGCTCTTCAGCATTCCTTAATTCAACCTGGTCATTATCGTTCGAGGTTGGCAAACCTAAAAGTTGTTCCAATGTTTGGTGCTCTAAAGGTTGAAATTGAGTGTTCTGGCAATTTGAATGTCTAGGAGAGTTTCTAGGACTATGTAAAGGTCTATTCTGAATTTGCAATCTATTAAAACCTGTTTGAATGTTTCATTCAATTAACTGAGTCAATTGTTGACTAAGAGTTGTTAGCAGTTCAGCATGTTGTGCACCGACAGCAGCTGTAACGAGATTCCTTATCGTATCCCTTTGGTGTTGTTCAGGTGAATATCTGGCCGTTGGTTCTGAATGACCTGTTGCTCCTGACGTACTAGCAGTACAAGCAGCACCAGAAGTTTCGTGTGCGGTTGGTTTGCGTGATTGAGATCTAGTATTAAGCGAAGAATCGGAAGTTTTTGAAGGAATCGAAGGCTTAGGCAAATGTAAAGAACTTTGAGGATCTTGCTTAGATAATCTGGCATCACAAACGGGACAATTGTTCTTCGTTTGCAGATATTTCGTAAGACAAGCATTATGAAAGTAATGACAACAAGAAGTTTTTATCGTTGATCGAACCGCTATTAGTTTTGTACAAATAGGGCAAGTAGGAAGAAGTACGTCAGACGCCAAGTCTTCGTTACTGTGACGAAATGACATTTTTTTTTTTTTTTTTTTTTGAAAATTAAAAAAAACGATTAAGGAAATAAAAAAGTAAACAATACTATTTCAGGATGCAGAAATCGAAAATGAAATCGATGACAATAACGTTACTATGCTAGAAAAAAAAAATACCGAAAAACTAACCGAAAACGATAAAGATAACGATAACATCTCAAATACATTACCGACTTCCAACGCGAAAAGAAAAATCAAATATTTCGATTTAAGTATATGAATGTGTTAGCAATAAATGTATTTAAATAATACCCAGACAAATGTTTACCTCAAAAATATATATTTCGAGAGTAAGCAAAATGCAAAAAAAAAAAAAATATCGATATATTAGCTCACTTGATTTTCTGTCATGTCGAGCAGGGTCTGTATTGGTCCTTGACAATTAAAATAAATGCAATGAGGAAAAAGAAAAACATAAAAAAGAAAAGTTAAAGATTTATCTTTTAAATGGTTGCTATTTATGTAGATAAGCCAAAATTCCAAAAAAAGAAGAAGAAAAAAAAAGGGAAGCATTCTGAGCTTTTAAATACTGCGGTCAGATTGTAGCTTAGAATATCCACAAGATCTGCAATTCCAATCAGCATTAGCAAAGATGTTAATAAACAAAAACACGGATAGATTTTAAACGATTTACACTTGCTTAGATTTCACTTAACGGCTATATTTTCCGAATTCTGAAAAAAATATATTATTCCTGCTAGATTAAAACCCAAGAAAGACAGTAGTCAGGTTTCGATTACTTGAAAACACGGGTCAAAGCTTGAAATTGAAAGCTGTTGCAATTCCTGCGAATTAAGTAATAAAAAAAAAATAAAAAGCTAACAAAGAAATTCAAAGGATAAGAGCCTAATTTTCGTGGGACAATAACTAAAGGTGTTTAATAAAAGATTTTTTTTTGAGTTACAACCGACTGTCGCAAAATGTTGTAGATGTGTCGAGGCTGTAGATGCGTCGGCCCCACGTTGGGCGCCAAAAATAATAATTTATATATATATAAAATTTATTAATGTAGCATATAACGATCTTAAAGGTAGGTATTTTCAGTTTTGCAGATATCAACAGTTCTTATCAGGTCAGAAGGAAGGGGTAGCACGCTTTGACTCGCGGCTCTTGCTCGTCGGCTAGTGGGGTGGAGTTCGTTTTCCATCTTTCCGATAAAAATACCCAAACTACGAAATTATTACTTTAAATTAGCGTGCGAAGGAAGAGAGAAAAAGGGGGGAGAAAGGACACAGAAAAAAAAAGGCTCATTGCTTTTATAAAATTAGCGTTAAGAAAATTATATGTTTGTTGTAGAGATGACATCACAACAATACTTTTCCCACCCAGCCATGATCAGACCTTTTACCAACTACATAGAGTTCTGATCCCTTTAACCATGTCAGACCACTGTCGACATGCAGAAAATCAAAATATTTTTAATTCAAGTATTCATTATTATTGTTTTATTTAACATAACTTAACTCATAACTACCAAATTACAATCCATTATGCTGTTATAACTAGTATTATTATTAACAGAATTTTTAGCACTAATATACATTTCTTTTATTGAATAAAAAAATGGAGATTATAAAAAAAATACCTTTATTAAAATCCATGGGAATAAATAGGTAAGTAAGCAAAAACAATATATAACTATAGTGATAACACAATGTAAAAAGGTAAGTAGCAAGACTTTAAAAATATCCCAAGTGGAAAGAAAACATTATTAAAAATATTTAATTAATTCAATGAATACCAAAAAAAACTATTCATTAAAACTTTTGATTTCCATTTTTAATGCAAAGGTAAGTAAATAAATAAACACATTTTAGGTTATAGAAATTAAGAAAGAATCATCATCTAAAAATACTAATTCTAAACTTTAGTTAATCAAAAATCGGACATCGAAAAAAATATTTAATAAAAAAAAGGTAAGTAATTCAAATTTTAATGTACATAAGAAAAAAAATAGCAAAAAAAAAATAGAGTTATTATAATATCCGCTTACTTTTAAACAAAATGTAATCGATAAATCACGGAAAGCTCGCAAAAGTAAGTAATTAGCAAAAAAAATGTAAAATAAAATTATGTGAGAGTGCAAGGGTTAAGCCTGCATTTAAGTTTAATTGAAATGGCAAAAACATAGAAAAACAGCTGTTTTCAATTTAAAGAAATTCAAGTTCAAGGTTACACTGACCTAGTTTCAAGAACGGGTTTAGTTCTAATTAGTGATTCTCACTCTCTCACATTATCGAGGAAAAAAAAAAAATACATATATAGAAGAGAAAATCATAAAAAAAACTTACATGCTCTCCTTATTGAGTGCTTTTTTTTTTTTAACGAGGCTCCCACGAAGAAAGATCTTTCTGCGCTGTGGACTCAAATTTTAAAATTAAGTTGCATGAGATATTTTTTTTTTTGTAGAGCACTGATATAAATATTCACTTTAAATTTTTGCTCAACTTAAAGTTTAACTTCATCACTAGTTTTAATCTTCAGCTGTAGATTTTGCATGTTAAATTATATTTAGCATAACATTTAAGAATAAACTTATGGAATCTTATGCATCTTTAAAGGATTTTAAGTAAAAATTATGAGTATGCTAAAGTAGTAATATAAGTGGTTAAGTGGAAAAAAAACAGAAAAAGTCTCTTGCGAGAAATTATTTTACGCATACAACTAAAGAAAGTTAGCATGAACTATTATATTTATTATTTTAGCATAATTTTTTTTTTTTTTTTTTTTTTTTTTTAGCAATTAAATTTTGTTAACAAAACTATATTCTTAATTATTTCACTTTTTTTTCCCACTATAAATTCTATTTAACTTCTTTTTTTTTGTATTAAGATAATTTCCTTTTTTTTTGTTTTTTTTTTTGAATTCCATTAAACCATCATTTATAAAAATTTATAATTTCCTTGCACAATTGTGCGCCACGTATACAAATAAACCAGTTGTAATCATATATATATGTTACTTTCTAAAATTTTACAGCACATTAAAAAAAAAACCGATGTTTAGCTTATGATTGCCGAAAAAGTATTGCTCACCATGTTGCTGACCTATCCCAATTAAGACGACACTAGAAATCTGGATCCATTATGTAGTTCAAGAGAGTTGACATTCCACTCGAATTCAAAATCGCATGCGATAAACTTGCTCTACTGTCGCTTTAAAGAAAACTTAGGTTGAAATTATGCTGAATTTATGCAGATTTTTGATACATTTCTCGAAAGATTTTTACAGAGGTTTTCTTATCATGACGAATTTCTTGAATATTTAAATATGGATTTGTAGAAAACTCTTAAATATTCTGTACCATCTCTTTGGTGAATTTTGAGACCAAATTCGGAAGGTTTCGTGCCAATCTGTATGGAGACAAATGTCTTAAAAAAAAAAAAAAAGATAAGATAATATGCGAAAACTTACCCGCAATCGGATTGGCACCAATAAATCTCAGAAAATGTAATTGAATAAAACTTATTCAATGCAGATCACTATTAATAATTCCACAAAATAATTTATGTGGACAAAGGAATCGCTAGCGTTTAGTGGTTTTCCGTGATGAAACTTTGTTTTACTTCTCTTTCTTTTTAGTTAAAAATTTTTATTGAATTTAATTAAACTCTTCACAAAGATAAATTTAATACAATATTTTAAACAAATTTAAGTTAAAGGTAATAATCTTTTTTCCAAGATTTTTTCTTTTTTTTTTTCTCTCTTTGAAACCAGAAATATAAAAGATCGAAAAACGTTTTCTTTTTAGTCAAGAAAGCTTGATCACGCCACAATTTTACCGCAAAAATCTAACATTGCGGATCTTAATATAAATCAATAAAAGAAATATGATAAAAGTTTGGAAGGAAGTAAGTAACTAAAAGGTGTGTTCAATATGAACTACTGTGGTGAGTTGCTTAAGTCGACTCATAGATGGTATTTTAAACGGAAGCTGAAAACTCAAATAAGCTTCTAGTGTGAATCCACTTCAAGCGTATAAACAAAAGCAAAAAAAAACGGAAGTAAAGCCGTATTTCTGCTGCAAGCGCCATTACACTTCTGCAGAACACTCTTTTGCTTTGTGGCCCTCTTTGCCGCATTTCATACAGCACTTACTTCGGTCTGTGCTGTTGCAAGTTTTCGCCGTGTGACCAAAGTCGAGACACTTAAAGCATCTGGTTGGCGTAACTTTTTCGCGGACTCTGCAAATGACCCAGCCAACTCTGAGCTTGCCAGTCTCTATCAGCTTCCTCGCCTGCAGCGCTGGAAGGCTTATGACCGCTGTTTAGATTTGCCAGTCTTATAAGCTTCTGGATCTCATTGTGGACGTTCGATTTGGTTTTGACGAACTCTGCCAGACCTTGTATCAGTGTCTTCACTTTGACCAGCTTTTTGATGACAGGGTCATCTACACTGACGCTTGCTGCTGCTTCAGGGGTTGCCTTGATGACAGGCTCTCTATGCTGCAGCTTTGATCCTTCGGGTGTGCCTTTAGTTGGCGATCGCTGAACCTTTGAGCTCATTTTAAATGGGTTCTCGGTTGTAGTGTTGCTGCTCGTAGCTTTGACTGGTGCAGCGGCCGAGTGCGCCACCGCTGCAGCAGTTTTTGGGGCAGAAATTCTGTTTGAGGCCTCCAGAATCCTTGCCTCGACCGTGGGATTGCCCACGGGTGGATTTCCACCTGGAGTAGTTGCGTTATTAGACGACATTCCTGGTAAATGGTTTATTTTCGGGGTGACCTTCCCTTATCCGTTTATACCTACAGACAGGTGTGAATACTGCCGACCGCTACGGTACAGACGCAGACCAGTGAGCCGCCCACTATGGGTCAAACGCTTCTGGGTTTTTTTTTTTTTTTTTTTTGGGTTTCGCCCCTCTCATTCGCCACCATGCTGCCGGTTGGTAGCACAGCGCCCAGGTGCCACCACGGGGAGGCACTTGCCATCAGACAAGCGTGCTAGCACACAAATATTTATGTGGTAGCATGAGAGTAGACTTGGAGTTTAACTGTGAATATCGAGCTGGCTCCGCCAGGTTGAAGCAAACAGACTCTTTCACCTCACAGTGTCCACCCCCTTGACACCCTCTATATCTATATCTATATCTATACTTACTTACTTACTTAGGTGGCCGTAACAACCCGTGTCCGGATTTCGACCGACCTCATCAGCTTTCGCCAGGCGCCTCTGCTTTGCGCGCTCCTTCTCCAATCGGATACACCAAGTGCGGTTAGGGCTTCCTCAGCCTGGTCCATCCATCGGAGGCGTGGTCTTCCTCGTCGTCGTTGACCAGCGACCCTCGCCTCGAGCACCTTTTTCGCTGGAGCTTCGTCGTCCATACGATGGACATGACCCAGCCAGCGTAGTCGCTGCATAGTTATACGCCGAACTACGTCAATGTCTTCGTAGAGCTTAAACAGCTCGTGGTTCATTCGGATGCGATAGTCATCGCCGACTCGAACAGGACCGAAGATTTTGCGAAGAACTTTTTTCTCGAACACTCCCAGAGCGGCTGCGTCAGTTTGCGAAACTACCCATGCCTCAGCGCCATAAAGCAGCAAAGGTAGAACGAGCGTCTTGTAGAGTGTTAGTTTTGCCGATCGAAAGAGGGCTCTGGAACTTAGCTGCTTACTGAGCCCGTAGTAGCACCTATTAGCAATTATTGTTCTTCGCTTTATCTCCAGGCTGATTTCGTTGTTAGTATTAATGGCGGTGCCAAGGTATACAAACTCCTTGACTACTTCAAAGTTATAGCTGCCGGCTGAAACGTGGGAGTCTAAACGCCGCGCTCCCTTGTTTGTAGACAGCATAACTTTGTTTTACCCTCATTTATCGTCAAACGCACTTTGGCTGATTCCTTTTCGATAGCGGCGAAAGTAGCGGTAACATCTCTCTTGGTTCTGCTAACAATATCAATATCATCAGCGTACGCAAGGAGCTGGACACCTTTATAGAAAATGGTGCCATTACGATGCACACCAGCCTTTCGTACGATCCCCTCCATGATGATGTTAAAGAGATCGCAAGACAGTGGGTCGCCTTGCCTGAAACCTCTTTCGGTATTGAAGGTTTCGGAGAGGTCCTTTCCTACCTTAACGGAGCTGCGTGTGTTGCTAAACGTCATTCTGCAAATTCTAATCAACTTTGCAGGTATACCGAACTCAGACATTGTTGCGTATAGGCAATCCCTTCTCGGGCTATCGAACACAGCTTTAAAATCGACAAAGAATTGGTGTGTGTCAATTTCATTTTCGTGGGCTTTCTCCAGGATTTGTCGTAGCGTGAAAATCTGGTCTATGATGGACTTACCAGGTCGAAAGCCACACTGATAAGGTCCAATCAGTGTTTTTGTAATCGGCTTTAATCTTTCACACAGTACGCTTGAGAGAACCTTATATGCGATGGAAAAAAGACTGATACCTCTATAACTGGCGCAGATTGTTGGGTCTCCTTTCTTAAGTATAGGGCACAGTACACTGAGGTTCCAATCGTCGGGCATGCTTTCTGCTAGCCATATTTTGCTGATGAGCTGATGCATGCGCCTTATCAATTCATCGCCGCCAGTTTTAAACAATTCAGCTGACAGGCCGTCAGCACCCGCTGCTTTATTGTTTGTTTTTGAGTCGTTGGATAGCAACTCGAACCTCTTCATGGCTAGGTGGTGATACTTCCACTCCGTCATCGTCGATTGGTGGCACTGCACTGCGCTCTCGATGGGCAGCATTGGTGGAATCGTCGCCAGTAAGTAAATCGGAGAAGTGCTGTCTCCACAATCTAAGCACACACTGTGTCTATATCTATATCTATAACTATATCTATATCTATATCTATATCTATATCTATATCTATATCTATATCTATATCTATATCTATATCTATATCTATATCTATATCTATATCTATATCTATATCTATATCTATATCTATATCTATATCTATATCTATATCTATATCTATATCTATATCTATATCTATATCTATATCTATATCTATATCTATATCTATATCTATATCTATATCTATATCTATATCTATATCTATATCTATATCTATATCTATATCTATATCTATATCTATATCTATATCTATATCTATATCTATATCTATATCTCTATCTATATCTATATCTATATCTCTATCTATATCTATATCTATATCTATATCTGTAACTATATCTATATCTATATCTATATCTATATCTATATCTATATCTATATCTATATCTATATCTATATCTATATCTATATCTATATCTATATCTATATCTATATCTATATCTATATCTATATCTATATCTATATCTATATCTATATCTATATCTATATCTATATCTATATCTATATCTATATCTATATCTATATCTATATCTATATCTATATCTATATCTATATCTATATCTATATCTATATCTATATCTATATCTATATCTATATCTATATCTATATCTATATCTATATCTATATCTATATCTATATCTATATCTATATCTATATCTATATCTATATCTATATCTATATCTATATCTATATCTATACCTATATCTATATCTATATCTATATCTATATCTATATCTATATCTATATCTATATCTATATCTATATCTATATCTATATCTATATCTATATCTATATCTATATCTATCTCTATATCTATATCTATATCTATATCTGTATCTATATCTATATCTATATCTATATTGTAACGAATCTCTGTTCGTTACAACAAACTCGCTGAGGTATCCTCAGCGGCTGTACAGGGTTCTTACAAGCTCAACCAAGGATTTTTGGTTGAGGATTCCTCGTTGACGAGAGATGGTGAGTTGGTATGTCCACTGGTGGTCTGTTCTGATGGCCGATATGAATTTGAGCCGAGATATATGGGACGGCTAGAGTCTTGGACACTATGTGTAAGCGTGTCTATGTGCGATGGTTACTCTTGAAGGTCGGAGAAACCTTATTGCATTTATCAAGGTTGCGTTTTTTTTCCAGGTTGCGTGACTATACTTCCAATTGTTTAGCTCTTGTCTTGCTCCTTGGTGCCGCTATCTTTTGTGGCGTGTGCTTGTGTTGGCTCTCGGGTACTCGGGTGGCTCTCGTCCGTCGTGTCGTGTCGGGAGGCATAAACTCGTTGAGAGTGAGCGTGAGAGAGCACTGGGAGAACCGGTATCATATTATGGCGGTCCGAAATACCCCAGTGTCTTCTCAGCGAAAACGGAAATCACAGAGGGTCACTCGTGTAGAGGGCAAGTTAGAGTACACTCAGAAGAGAAAGGGCTCAAAGAGAGTCACTCGTGTAGAGCGAGAGTGCGAGTACACTTGGGAGGACCGGTAACCTGTTATGGCGGTCCGAGATACCCCAGTGCACAGCTCAAGAGGAAAAGGTATAGGAAGGCACGTCGTGCTTGTTCGCTGGCTACAGCACGACCAGTGTATGAATGTGAATGATGACCAGTGCTGCCAGATATTTTTCGAAAAATTTAGTATTTTTTGGATACACAAAATCCGTAGAAGTCCGTATACTTTTTTTTTAATCTGTTTTAATTGATTGAAAATATTGTCACAAAAATATTATAAGGCTACCTGCAAGTCAATTTGTTAAGTAAGAGGAGCGTGTCTTCTCTGTTTGTATAAACATTTTAAAACAATCTCAGATTTTTTTCCCCCAATATTTGCTTGAGGAATATTATTAACTCAAAGGACTGTCTCCTGCCTAGTGTTTTTGATAAACATTTTCAAAGGGATTTTTTCAGTGAACCTGCGAGGCTTAATTAGGTAGCCCTTATTATCAAAAAACATGAGCTTATTATTCAAAAACATCAGCTTAGCATTTTTTATTAACTGTATAGTTGAAAATTTACATGAGATTATTTTAATTCAAAAGAGTTAAATAAATTGGAAATCATTTACATTTTATTTACCAAATTTGTCAAACTCCAACTCGATTATCTTATTACTTAAAGCGTTAACGTGTAGAATAACAGTTTAAGTATCTGTGATAAGGCTGTTTCTTACAATTAGTTTTAGTTTGTTTAAGCTTATGGAACTAAAGACTCTTATGCAGTTTGTTGATAAGTGCGGAAGAACAATGACTCTTTCAACAATATTCAAAATCAGTTGAAATTGCAAAGATCCATCGTTATTTGATAAATTGCGAACTTTTTCCCAAAATGCTTCGTCGAGTTCTGTTTCATATTTGAACGTACGTTTTTAGGCCTTGAATTCACTACGAACTTTTTCGACATCATATGAGCAACTTTGAAAATATTCCTGGGGCCTTACTCTGTAATACGATTCGAAAAGCAATGCTATTCTAAAGTTAAATGTATTCCGAGAGTAAAATATTACTCTCTAACTCGTTCGCATGTGTGTAAATGAGAAACTCAGTTTATCGAACAAATTGACTTTCGAATCGCATTACAGAGTATGCTCCTGGTCTTTGAGCTTTACTGGGTAAATAGATTCTAGTTGTCTCAGTCCTTTTAACGCTGCGTTCTTTAGATGGCTGCAAAGACCTTATTATAAGATTTTTTATGAGTGTAGAATATAATTTTGAATTTACTTACTTTTTTAGTAGTTTTTCCAAACAATCAGAGTCGGAGCTGGTCATCATTGTTTTATTTTAATAATCACAACTTTCCTGACAAGCTTTGTCGGCAAGTTACTTAGCTATAGGTGTAAAATTAGTTCGTTATAGTCAGAAAGCAAGTTAGAAAAACAGAACGGTACAATACAGTGTTGCTGTATCATTGGCAAGAAACGCGATCAGTGTTGCTACTTGCATCTGGTATGCATGCATGTGGTGCACATTTGACGACTCATGCGCTTAAAAGAAATGTTACTTTTGGCAAAATAAAAAAACGTAATTTGTAAAATATGACATAAAAGTGTTTGAATAAATGTTTAAACAAAAACAAACAAGAAAAATCCGTAAAAATCCGTATTTTACAAAAATTCGTATAAAATCCGTAATCTTTTTTTTAAATAAAAAAATCCGTAAAATACGGATAAATCCGTTTGTTTGACAGTACTTATGTTGACGAAGAAAAGTGATAACTTATAAGCGAGGCACTAGAAATGATAAAACGTTTGTTTGCTTTGGTGGTCCGTACTCGACTGACTTTTATTTCAACTCAATCAAGGTATATTTAACAAGGTAGTGTCTTCTCGGAGCGGCGGGTACCGCAGCTGTCAAACACATACAATATTATAATATGGAAATTTTGTTATTTGTTTTGCCTTTATTCTTAAAAACCTGGTTTTGACAGGTGCGGTACCCACCACAAGAGAGAGTTGTAACTACTAACACTACCTTGTCTCATTATACCATGAACTCAATCAAATTAATATAAACGTTGGCTACTGGCAGCGTTACCTTAAACGTACTATGTGTGACTACTTATTGTATTAGTTTTAGTAGTGGCGTGATATTAACAATGTTTGTATGTGTATATGCATTGTTTAATAGAAAACCTTGACATAATTGAATTCAAGTGAGATTATGTTTATAAACATATTTAGTTAATATAATTAATTAAATAAATATAATTGCCTGTTAATTTAACATGTAATAAATGTTGTAGTAGTAGTAGTAGAAAATATTAAAATACTTAAATTAATATTGATTTTAGCATTTCATTTGCATGCTTATATTTAAATAGTAGAAACAAAAGATTAAAATAATAATTCATGATACAGGATTTTAGTTTAAATGTTTTCTTAGTAGTTTACAAAGATAAGGTAAAATATAGTATATGTTGAATTATTAGTGAATATGAATAACATATACAGTATATGTTGAATTTGTAGTTAGCATGAATAATATAATAGAGGTTGAATCATTAGCTGGCATGAATAACATATATAGCATATGTTGCTAAGATAATTGGCGTCTGCATTCTCTTCCATGTTGAATTCGTGTAGGTGGTGGTAATGTAGACCGGTCATTGTGTGCTCAGCTATTGTTGCACCTCTGACTTTGCGTTAGTTGATGCGCAGCCTGTTCTGTATACAATGTTGCTGCGTTCTTATTGTTTTACAGCTTCGCCTATAGCAACTTATGTGTATGTTGCTATGCATATTGCGAGATGACATGCATGACTTTGAGCTCGTCATGTAGGCTTACCGTGGGGCCTATTTCAAAGAGTGGCCGTTGCTGATTGTTTTGAATTTAACGCATCCTGGTTGATATTCTTGACTTCTGCTGCTCCACTTGTAACGACTCTTGCTCCTAGTCCTCCATGTGTTGGCCTATTTCTTCTGGGACTGAAATAGGTCGTCACACCCCCTCTGTACTCCGGGGAAGAAAAGAGACTCGAACCTCCCCGCTGCGTGAAATATTCGCCGTGTAGTTGGTGTTGCTGACTCTGGCCCTGAACCTGGCTTGCTTGCCTCCCTTCCTGCGTGCGTTAGCTTCTCTATTCTCTTGCACAGCTCTGGTGGCCATTGAGTCTTTGCTTGCTCATAGCTGGAGTGGCTGTTATTGCCCTGTTGTGATGCCATGCCACGGATGGCTAGGCCTTCTATCTTTGGAGGTGCTTCGATGGGTGCTGGAATCTGTTCAACGACCTCTTCACTCTCCAGGAGCCAGCCTAGGCAGACTTCTGACGTGCTGCTATCGTCGTATTGGCTGAGGCTCTTGTCATGGTCATTGCTCACGTTGCTGCTGCTGCTGCTACTATTGTTGCTGCTATTGCTACTGTTGCTATCACTATCACTGTCGACAGTTGAGACAGTTGAGGAAGGTTGTGCAGGTGTCACCTCGTGTGGATAGTTGGTTGGGTCTGTTGCTTGTTGAAGCGATACGACGACTCTTGAAGTAGCTCGTTGGGCGTCGGCATCGTTGTCGGTAGCTGTGTCGATGTCTGGTAGTTGAATTTCTGGTAAAAATTTCTCTGCTAGATGCTGGATAAGGTCCTGATTCTTCTTCTTTTATTGTTTACAATGCTTGTTAGGAACCATGTGCCATGCTCAAAGGGTGGTCTGTAGTCGATGACTGGGCCGCACATGAAGCTTTCAATAAATTGAAGTGCATATAGCCCACAGTCTGTTAGGTTCTGCTGTTGGGGTACCTTGACGCGGTAACCCGGCAAGTTCGCTTCAGTGAACGTCTGTTGTACCTTGTTGGTCTGGAACTCACAGCTGAGATAGTTTCTAAGGGGGTTAAATACATGTGAGTGGTCTGTGCCTGCTAATGAATCCAACAGCAAAATAATTGGCTGCATTATTGGGTGTTCACTAGCGGATATGGTCTGCGGTGGGTCGCTATAGAATCGCGGTCCATTCAGTGCTGGAAAGCAGATGGCGACCACGAACCAGTGACTCTTCTCATTGATTGGCAAAATGAGGAACTTCTTTCTAATGATCGCCTCGTGTCTGGTCCACTTTTGCACGCCAGCATGTCTGCGCCGGCCAAGTGTGCTAGGTGTATCGCCTGGAACTGCATTGGGTTGCATGAGCCGCTCGTAAAAGAACGGGCTGTAGATGTAATAGTCTTCAACGCGATCGATCCAAGCGATTACTTCTTTAATCCATTGGATGTAGAATTCCATGTTACGATCATTCAGGTAAGTGTTGATTGGTAATCCGGTATGGTGACAGCGGCACCTCCTGAACCAGGTGGGTATACAAAGAGTAGGTCGCTTTCATTCATATCGTCATCGTCATCGTTGCAGAGATTTATCTCTGAGACAGTTTCAATTTGTACGCAGAAGCTGGCGTATTGCGTACTGTAGTGTGGTTGTTGCTGTTGTCTGTCGGCGCTGGCCGATATGGAGCTGCTTGCTCAGTTGGCTTATGGCACTGATGCGTGGTGCTACTGAGATTGCTCTTTCGTCAGAGCGCCGTGCCGTTATGCCAGTAGTGGTTTGGCAACTGCCCAGTTAATAATATGGCTCGGGGCTGTGCCGCTGCCAAGGCTTTAATTTGGTTTAGACAGGTCTCCTTTGTGCGTTCGAATTTATTCATCGTTGCACTGCTGAAATAATCTCGCTTCACTTGGCTTGAAGTTTTTTTTTTTTTTAGAAACAATTTGTCGAGATATTCAGTAGATATGCGGCAGTGATAAAGTTAAGGCACTGTGTAACGCGTAGTTAGCACAACGGTTGTTACGTGCGCTATAATTGCACTGTATTCGCACTTCACAATTGGCTTTGAAGTTAATAGTATATATTTGTAGTAGTGATTTATACAGCTTATGCACTGTGTAACACGTGGTTAGTTCAACGGCTGATACGTGCACTATAATGCACTTTATTTTCACTTCACAATTGTCTTTAAAATATTTTCGGTGACTGAGAATTTACTTGGCTCGGAACGATTGGAACTATGATGCTGACACGGGATTTCCCCCTGTCGAACTTCTCTTTGTGGTCGCTGTCGAGTGGCGACTTTGAGGCCATGTTGAGGAGGGTTTGCTTTACTTCTTGTTAGCTTCTGAGTGAGTAACAAAACTCACTTACAACAAGTATCATTGTCACGGAATATTTTGTAGTTATGTTTCTGTCGTTGGTAAATATGGATTTATAGTAAGTGTGGTTAGCATTCTGGTTTCAAGTGCCTCTTGCAACGGAATTCCTTTCGACGGAGACGTGGACTGCATGTCCCCAAGGTTGATGCGTAAGATGACAATTAATTAAGGCATGAAATGTTGTTCCAACTCAATTATTGTCAACGTGGTTGTCTGCTGTGTCCAATTGTTTTCGCATTGGGGTCTGCGGGTCCTTTTTGTTAACGCAGTTGGTGCTGTGGGTTCGAGTTTTTGACGCAGTTAGTGCTGCGGATCCCGGTTGGTGACGCGGGGTACCACGCAGGAAAAATGGCATGAATGCTTTGGATAGTTGTGGTCGCTGGTGACTCTGTTGTGTTGGATTTCTTTTCGTGTATTTTGCTGTGAATTTACATTTTGGTGCCTCTTGCAACGAACCTCGCTGTATGCTTTTGCTGCAGCCCTAATATAAATTTAGTGCTTGACATCGCAGCTATCGAGAGGACGAAATGTTGCTGTGTCAGTTGTTGCAAGTATGGCTGCAGGTTCGCAGTTTATCGTGCTGCTGCAGGCGTGCAATTTGTGATGCAGGTGCGGCTGCAGGTCCCAGTTGTTGACGCAGATGGTGTTGCGGGTTCAAGTTTTGGCGCAGTTGGTGCTGCGGATCCCAGTTGGTGACGCGGGTGGTGCCACGCATCCTAAGTTGTTGACGCGGATGATGCCGCACAGAAACATATTTTATTTTGCTGTGTTGTTGTCGTCATTGTCGGAGTAAAATTTCTTTACGTCGCTTATATGTACTCTTTGGTGACGCGAGCTGCCAGACTTCTTGACTTCCAGTATCACGGGTGACGTGAAGTTAACGACCTTATATGGACCTTCATATTTTTTTGCCAGTTTTGCTGCAAAATTGACCTTTAAGAAATGGTGTTGCTTAACCAAAACCATTTCGCCGATTTTCGACTTCTAGGTGCGGTGCCGGAGGCTGTGGTGTCGTGCCTGGTCTTGAGCCGCACGTTTTTAGTTCTGACGCACGATCTTGAAGATCTCCTGTAGGCGGTTCGCCCTCTCGGAAGGCGCTTGAAGTTCACAACCTGTGCCTGAGACGTCCTCGTCGAATATGGCTTTGGGTAGTCTGGGTTCCCACCTCTGGGTGAGGTAAGCTGGCTGTACCCCATCGATTCCTGGGTCACCGAATTTAGTGCGAGCGTGAACTCTGGTAGCAACTCGTCCCAGTTGAGCTGTTCTTGTTGTGTAAACAGCGCGATCATCGTTTTAATCGTGCGTTTTGTCCTCTCCGTCGGGCTCTCCTGTGGCGTGAAAGGTGCCCTGTATTGATGATTGACACCCATTTCGTGTAAAAATTGTCGGATTTTCTGACTTCTGAACTTAGCGCCGTTATCCGTGAGGAATCCGAAGCGACCAAGAGTACGTTTGCGAAAAGATTGTTTAAGCGTCTCCGTTGTCGCTTTTCACATGGGTACCAATTCGGTCTACTTCGAGAATTTGTCGAAGAATACCAGAAGCATGTTGTTACCGCGTTTGAACCTGGGGATTGGTCCCACGAAGTCAGCGCAAACAATATTCCATGGGTCTGTTGGCTCTGACGGCTCTCACAGCTTCGCACATAATGACTTACTTCGCGAAACATGATTGGCCAGTAATACCGGTTGGCCACTCGACCAATGGTCTTTCGTATGCCTATGTGTCCAGCGGTAGGTGCGTCGTGGCACTCGTGTAGCATCTGCCTGCGTATTGATCTTGGTACGTAAAGCTTCCATGGGTTGCTATCGTCGTCACTCACATGTCAGGGGATGTGGCGGTAAAGTTTGTCGACTTCGATTAAATAATACGTAAATTTGCTGGGGTTCTCCATTACTTTGGCTCTCTTCCTTTACAACCAAGTGCAAGATGATGTGGGCTCTCCATTTACTGTCAGCTGTTTCACCACTTCCTGTGGCTGGCGTGAGAAAGCATCCGCGATGACATTCAGCTTGCCCTTTCGGTACTGCACGTCAAAGTTGAATGTTTGGAGTTCTAGGGCCCATCTCGCTATGCGACCCGACGGGCTCTCGATGGAGTTCAGCCATTTTAACCAGAGGTGGTCCGTGATGACGGTAACCTGGTACCCTTCCAGGTAGGGCCGCATCTTTCGTACTCCCCATATAATGGCTAGGCACTCCTTCTCCGTGGGCGAATAATTTTTCTCAGCTGTGTTCAGGTGTCGGCTTGCATAAGCGACGACGTGTTCTTGTCCCTCGATGTCCTGAGTGAGAACTGCTCCTACTCCATAGTCGCTGGCGTCGGTTTGCAGCGTTAATTTCTTGGTGAAGTCGGGCACGTGAGAACGGTCGCTTTAGTCAGCCATGTCTTGAGGAGGTCAAACGCTTGCTGCTATTCTTGTGCCCACTTCCAATACTTTCCTTTCTTGAGAAAGGCGGTAAGCGGGGCTACGATCTGGGCGAAGTCGGGTACAAATACCTGAACCAGGATGCTGTGCCAAGGTAGCGTCTTACCTCACGTAGGTTTGTAGGTGGTGGCAGGCTCTAGATGGCCGATATTTTGTCTGGGTCGGTGTGAAAGCCCTGGTCGCTGACCACATGCCCCAAGTACTTCAACCAAAAGCTCGGAGTGGCGCCCATCTTGGTAGCAGGTCATATTCGGTATATCGATATGAAACAAGCCTGCGAAGGTATAGCAATTGACCTTAGAAATTGTTAGTACGGGGACAGTCTTAACCCGTCAAATGGGGTAGACCCTATCTATCCACTAAACTGCGACCTTAAATCGGCTGGTTAAAAATGGATTTGAGTGTTTTGGCATGCGTGCTTCATATGTCGGCGCTCTGGCTTTCCTTGGGGTTTGCTTGTCGATGTTTTGACTCGCCCCCTCAAACTGGCACGGCAGTCACTGAGGGAAGTGTAGAAAGGAGTTTCTTAAACTGGAGTTCTCATACTGAGCACGTCAGTCCCTGAGAACAAGGCCAATACTATGTCTGGATGTTGAGATCTTTGGATCATCCGGACTACCACAGTAAGAGTGGCAATAAAAGGTCCTCCTCTGTAGGTACCAGTCACGTGCAATAGCTTGCAACTATTATAGCTTGCCGGCAGCTGTGAGCTATTAAAATGGCCCTTTCAGTGCTTACTGGGCACAGTCACACAAAAAAATTCACTTCTTCGTAATTGCATTAGTGTATTTTTTGTCTTTTTGCGGGGATGCTGTGGATCCTCATTGACGGGATCGAGTTGCCTAGATGACTGTCGTGGGCTGGCCCTTCGGGGAGTCTCGTACTGGTTGTGGTTGTGTGAATGCTACACAGGTCTAGATTGACCGGCGGGGTCGCGCAGTGGTACGACCGGGCTGGCATATCTGTCTTAATATGCAAGACAGGTCTCGTCTTCACCAGTAGATAGATTGTAAGTACGTCACTGAAGTCTAAACTGGTACTGCTATTACGGGCAGTATGTAATTTATTGCATAATGCTCCTAATCCGCAGGGCACTGTGTGATGCTTTGTGTATGTGAAACAGTTTCCATGTTCGTGTTGCTACACCGGATGCCTCGTATGTTTTACTAGTTAAAACATAAACGGGTCCGTGTTGTAGTACAGCACATAAGTTCTGGTTGTCTGTTTCATGAAGACCCAAGTACTTACGCCTTGCGGCAGGTGTACTTGTTAAACCAGATTCTAATTATCTATATTTATTCTCAGGTTAGCAGCCCTGAGCTTCCGTAAGACTTCCCTTAAGTTGGTCATGTGTTCATCCAGCGTAGTTCCCGTGACGATGATATCGTCGAGGTATGCGAAGGCATGGGGTTCCATCTCGGGACCGATGACCTGATCCAATGCCCGCTGAAACGTGGTTGTCGCGGAATGAAGACCAAACGGCATGACCTCCACTGATAAAGGCCTCGTCCAGGGACCGTGAAAGTGCGGCTTCTCTTCTCCACGGCGATCTACTAATGGCCGTTTTTAAGTTCCAAACGGCATACGAATTTGGCATTTCGCAGACGATCTAAGATGAGTTGGATCCGAGGCATGCATCAGGGATAGATTTCGCGTTGAGCTGTCGATAGTCTTCACACTATCGCTAGGCTCCGGTCTTCTTTTTAATTAAGACGATGGGTGCGCTGTGTGGGCTATACGAGGTTCTATACAGCCTTGTTTCAGGAGTTCATTCACCTCCTCTTTATTATTTTCTGCATGGCTGGATTCTTTGGGTAGTATCGTTGTTTGATGGGTTGGTCGTCCCGCATTTTGATTCTATGCGTGGTGACATTCGATACTCCCGTTAACCCGTCAAACTTCCGTAGCTCCTCTTCCAAAAACGTATCAATCATCTTCTGCTGCCTTGGACTTGGCGGTGTCGGAGACCATTGTGGTGCACGTGGTTGCGAGTTTGGTAACGCTGTGTGCCGGCTCGACAAATGTAGTGGTGGGATTGGTTCCTCCGTATGGGGGTTGTCAATATTCAAAGCGCCCATTTTATTTTTAAATAAATCAAAGAAACCACATTTTTTTGTCTGTTCGTCATGAATATCATTTAATTGGGTTCAAGTAGATTTGCTTACATCATTTCTTGAATGTGATATCTCGTAAATGGTCGCCATTGGTCTCTACGACATATTGTGACCGTTTTGCAGGTTTTCTTTAACATTTCGATGGGAATGGCGGTTATTTCTTGACGGATGTTGGTTTTCAGCTCTTCTAGGGTCTTTGGCTTGTTGACGTAAACCTTTCATTCAAATAACCCCACAAAAATAAGTCTGGAGGCGTTAAATCTGGTGATCTTGGCGGCCAATCGAAATCACCATTTTTTGACATCAAACGGCCAGGGAACAATTGCTTCAAAAAATCGATTGTAGTGCGGCTTGTGTGTGGTGGCGCGCCGTCTTGTTGAAACCAGTAGTGCCTGATACGCTTTCGACGAACGATTGGCATGAAAAAATTGTTTATCATATCGCGATAACGCTCCTGATTGACAGTAACTCTGTGGCCATTATCATCTTCGAAAAAGAACGGCCCAATGAGCATTTTAGCACAAACGCCGCACCAAACAGTGACTTTTGCATCGTGAAGAGGTACCTCTTGAATCTCTTGTGGATTTTCAGTTTCATGCAAACGATAAATTGTTTTCTTGGAAGGCGCACTTTTCACTTTATTTATTTTTTTGAAAGCACGTTGAGTTTTCACTATTGACTTGTCTTGTTGCATGTAAATTTCAACAATTTTAGAGCGTTCGCGTGGCGTGTACTGTTCCATTGTAAACATTTGCTTGGAATGACGCTTCAAACGCGGTATGTCATTAGTCGATTTGGCATCACTGCGGAAAGTTACAATGTTGCCAGATGGGCGCCTCGAATATTGACAACCCTGTATATATAAATTCTATATTAGACATATATATGGAATTGCTTTCGTCTTAAAAAGTATTTTTTTTTTTTTTGTTTTTTATGTACCGCGATCATGATACCGGTACTTTTTTAAAGTGGGCTCTGACTAATAAAATAATTAAAATTTCACCAACTTTGAAAGTGATTTAAAAAAAAACACGACATATTATATGAGTAATTTTTTAATATGATATTTTTATAAGTATAAGTAATGCTATGTAAAGAAAATTAGCTTAAAATAAGTGCAAGTCTGAACAAAAATTGTATGTTTCTGCTAGCGTGCTGGGCTCTAATGGCACTACTTGGTTCTGCAGCCTTTTGGCCTCCGGAGTGTTGATGCCGCTGATGTGGTTGTGGTACACCGCTTTGTGCTTGTTTTGTCGGTTCTCCTGCCTCGTAGCATCGAGTGAGGTCTCCTAACCGTGTGCCATAGGTGTTCGATATGTTGACGTTGGCGAATCTGCATGGTAGGGTTGCCAGTCTTTGGACGGCATCGGCGAGCCATCGTCCGGCCGTGTGAATCCCAATTCTAATGTTACGGGTCCAGCTCGATATTCTAGATGGCATGACGCTGGATTTTGGATACAAGTTCTCTTCTTCGTATGTTTTTTTTTTTCTGTATAAGATATGAAAATATAAATTTTTATAAAAAAGTTAAAACGAATTAAATCGTTAATAAAAGATTTAAATATATATAAATAATATTTAAAATTGCTTGAAATATTGAAGAAGAAGAAAAAAAAAGAAAAAAAATATTTTTTTTTTGCCCTGGTGGGGATTCGATGCCATCCCTAATCTGGGCACTAGGCCTCTTGCGCGGCGAGCATACCTCAGCCTAAGAAAAAAAAACTCGTTACAAACTGCTTGGGTGACTCTGCGCTTTGGCTGACAGAGTAATATATTGCGACGTAGCCCTGATTTTGGTCTTCTCGGTGTTAATGGCTCTGCGTGGTAGCGTGCAGAGTATAGTTAAGATGATGACGTTGATTTTAATTGATTTGAAGATTTTCCCTTTGTTTGTATGTGTAGACGTGAGATTACTCTGCGTGATGGCTAGCAAAATTTTTGCATTGCTTTGCGTTGAAAATTTTAGTTGGTTACGATGTTTGCATATGGCGTGCCTTTGCGTGTCGATGTGCAGAGTATTCTCCTGCTGATGCGTTTTTTGTTTCGTTTGATATATTTTTTTTCGATGTGTTTCTCGGTGTGGGACTCTGCTGTTGTTGCAGAGCAGGGTCCCTACTCGGGCGCCACTTGTAACGAACCTCTGATCGTTACAACAAACTCCGATCGTTACAACAAACTGAGGGTTCCTCGATGACGAGGGTTAGTAAGTGGGTATGTTCACTGGTGGTCTGTTTTGATGACCGATATGAATTTGGGCCGATATATCCCTTTCAGAACCGTCATACACAATTGTGCTATCTGACTTTAAATAATTCTTTAGAGGCCAATTTTCAATTTTGAACTTTATTACCTAAGTAATCGGTTTTATTGATCTTTTTTACATACCTATTAAAAAAAAGTAATCGAAAAAAGTTATTAAAGACAGTTATTTATCGTTTTTGTTTGCTATCTCCAACAACTGCAAAAATGCCTCGTGGTAGTAGTTAAAAAAATAAAAAAAAAAACATTGTATACTATATAAAAAAAAGTGTTATTCTGCTAGAATGTGATGTTAATTTTACGCACAAAATGTGTTTTTTTTTTAAGTGCTTAATTTTTCTAATTATACTGTTAATTATACAATTGTGCGCTGTGGCTACTACTTCATCTTTCGTGTAAGCGCACAATTGTGATATCTAATCATTTTTAGGTAAAACATTAAATTTACAAAATGAAGACGACTTTGAAAATGTTTTCGAAATGCTGCAGCACTCTGAGGATGATTTTTCCTCTGGTGACGAACTCCTAAACGTGTCATCTACTCACAGAAACAGAGCATTCAATGCTCTCCAAAGTGATGAAAGTTCGTCCGAAGAAGAACCTCTACCAGGTAATAATATACCATATTTCAATAAATAAATGTGAGTACGTTATTAAATATATATTTATAATTTCAAAGAATCTATGCCACAAAATTGTGTTGATCTGGAGCGAGGCAAGGAAGCGATATGGCGGCAAAAAGAATTCCCAGTGCATCAAGTTCCAGTTATGCAGGGATGTCAGAATTTAGTAAATCTTGGAACACCGTACGAATATTTTTCGAAATATTTTGTGGAAAGTCATTACGATAATGCAGTTTTTTTTTACTAAAATGTACGCACTCCAAAAATTTGGCGCAGAGCTTGATTTATCCACAGCCGAAATAAAAAATTTTTATGGATGCTCTATTATCATGGGTTGCCTCCATTATCCGCAAATACACATGTACTGGGCCGAAGGTTATAGAAATCAAGTAATTGCTGAATCAATTTCGAGACACAACTTCATGAAATTAAGAAATATTATTCATTTTGTTGATACAAATGTTTCCAATTCAACGAATAAGTTATGGCGTATCCAGCCTGTAATTGATTTAGTAAGAAATCGCTGCAATCAACTAGCCACTGATAAGGTGCGTTTCATATTTATAGGACCACTTAAGAATTGTTTTTAACTTCCAAGAAATTGGTTGAAGGGTATAACCGTGTTCGACTTAAATGACCTACCCACTGAGTGAGAACTATTTGTTCTCAATTCGATTTTATATTGACATAACGGTACAATTAAAAGAAGAAAACAAAAATTGCCCTGTTTCATAATTATAAGACCACTTTCATTATTAAAGAAAATATGCACATTTTATTGGAAATTTTTATTTTTTTTTTATTTAAACTAACTCAGTAGACCCCCCTTTTTTATGATGACATCAAATATTCTTGAGCTCATACTCTCTTAAATTTATAATTAAATTATCAATTTTATTCCATTCTTGGACTATCGCACTTTTAAGGCTCTCAACAGACTCGTATTGTTTGTTTTCCTTGTAAATTCTTCGTACAAGAATGCCCCATAGGTTATCGATCGGATTCAAGTCAGGGGAACACGCTGGCCAATCTAAAACTCTAATATTTTTGGCAGTAAACCACGATTTTGCTTCCCGGCTGACATGAATTGAGGCATTATCTTGTTGAAAGACATATTCTTTTTCACAATTATTCTGCAAAACCGGCAACAAACTCATCTGCAGGACTTCTGTGTATGCCTTAGAGTTCATTTTAAAAGAAGTAAACTGTACTTCCAGGAATCCTGACGAGGAAAAGGCCCCCCATAGCATTACACTTCCACCACCGAAGTTTCTTTTAGAAAAATATAGGGGTTCCTTCCGCAAATCACGCCAGTAACCTTGGAATCCATCTGGGCCATCTAGATTCCATTTTTTCTCATCAGAAAATATAACCTAAAACACATTTTTTAACATTAATTATATGTTTTAAATAAAGAACTTTAATTGCTTACATTATGCCAATTGGTGCCCATATTTGTTCTTGCAAAAAGCAATCTTGCATGTTTGTGACGTTCGGTCAAGCGTGGAGCAGTACGCAATTTGGAAAATTTAATGTTTTGACTAGTGTTTAATATTCGCCATACCGTAGTTCGTGATACGGACGCTCCAGAAACATTCGTCAAATCGTGCAAGCTCTTTTTCGAATTGCTTGCCGTTCTCAATATATGGCGCACTCCAAGGTCATCAATTTTTTTTTTTCTTCCAGAACGTTTTTTGCTACCATAGCTCTCAGGATCTTTTAAAAAGTTAATCACAACTTGATGGCTGCGATCGATTTTGCGAGCAATTTCACGAAATCCCAAATTTTCCTCATGAAATGCTAAAATTTTACCTTTTTCAATGTCGGAAAGTTCCTTACCATGAGGCATTTTAAAAAATATATATATTTGTTGATGTAACCACTTTAAATATTTATGTTCTCTCACTGAAATTCGCGACTGTAATGCAAAAACTTCAATTGGTCCTATAATTATGAAACAGAGCAATTTTTGTTTTCTTCTTTTGCAAGTACCGTTATTAGAATTTGAGCTTGGCTTGGGAAGAAATATTTCCCCTTCTATGGTGCGGTCATGTCCGTCGAACACGTTGATACCCTACAACCAATATCTTGAAAAATATATTCGATTATTAAGTGGTCCTATATATATGAAACGCACCTTATTACATCATATTCCATTGACGAGCAGATGGTGCCTTTTCCGGTAGATGTCCAGCTCGCCAAGTAATAAGGTCAAAGCAACGTCCAGTTGGATTAAAAAATCTCGTTTGCGCTACTTCTGATGGATTAATTGTTGACTTTGAAATATTTCAAGGTGCGGGAACTTTTCCAGACAGTGGATTAGGGCATGGGCTGTCGATTGTTTTAAGACTTATCAAGAGCTTACCAGCTGGCAGTCATTTATTTTTCGATAGATTTTTTACCACCATACCTCTCTTAGAAAAACTAGAAGAGCTCGGTTTCAAAGCAACGGTCACAATAATGGCCAACCGATTGGGAAAAAGAGTTCATTTTCCACTAGATAAGACAATGAATCGAGGAGATATGTGCCAATTTGTAAAGGACGACAAAGTTGCAGTGGTGTGATACAAAATGTGTAACAGTTGCGTCAACTGCTTGTGGACAGCATCCCGTCAGTGAGGTTGAGCGTTGGGTCAGAACCTTAAAGCGCCGTATGCCGGTCCCTGTGCCAGCTGTAATCAAATTGTACAATTCTGAAATGGGTGGCGTCGATACAAGTGACCAAATGATGGAGTATTACCGCATCCAAATGAAAACTAGAAAATGGCCCGTTAAGGTCTTCTTCCATTTTCTCGATCTTGCGGTGTATAACAGCTGGTTCGAGTATAGAAGAGATGCAAGGTTAATTGGTGTTCAAAAGAATCAAATAAAAACATTTCTTGCCTTTAAATTGGAACTGGGAGAGGTGCTAGCAAAACAAAAAACTCTCCGCCTCAAATTGTACCACCTTTTCAGCTACCCGACGGATTTCATGGATCAAAGTACCGCCCACACAATGCCCCTGATGACATTCGGTACGATCGTTTTGATCATTGGCCGCAATTCGTTGATGGAAATGTGAAAAGATGTCGAAATGAAAACTGTGAAAGCCGAACTCGTGCAATATGTCAAAAATGTAAAGTAAGCTTATGTATCGCTAAAGACAAGGACTGCTTCAAACAATATCATACAAAATAAGAGGCGTTAGTCACCAAGTAATTTTTTTATGAACCTGAATTGATCTCATCTTTGTTAATTATCTTGAATAAAATTTTTTTTTTTCATTCTTTTAAACTTTTTCCTGATATTTCATTTACAAAAAAATTACATAGCAATGTTGTGTATCTTGGATGTTGAGAAGCCAAATAACTCGTAAACGGCCAAGTTACACACTTGTGATAGGTCCTTTTTTTCAAAATCCTGTACACCAAAAATTTTTAAAAATAGTTCTTAGGTATTCCCCAAAAAATGGTTCAAATAACTTTATTTTTGCAATAGTTATAGAGAAATATCAACTCGGTTCTGAAAGGGATATATGGGACGGCTGGATTCTTGGACACTATGGGTGAGCGTGTCTATGTGCGATGGTTACTCTGAAGGTCGTAGAGGTCGTCGTAGCGTTGACCTAGAAACCTTATTGCTTCTTTCAAAGTAGCTTTTTCCAGGTTGCGTGACTGTACCTCCAATTGTTTAGCTTCTTCTCCGTTATCTTTTGTAACGTGTGCTTGTGTTGGCTCTCGGGTGGCTTTCGTCCGTCGTGTCGTGTCGGGAGGCATACACTCGTTGAGAATGAGAGTGAGAGAGCACTGTGAGAACCGGTATCATATTATGGCGGTCCGAAATACCCCAGTGTCTACTCAGCAGAAACGAAACTCACAGAGAGTCACTCGTGTAGAGCGCGAGTGAGAGTACACACAGAAGAGAAAGGGTTCAAAGAGAGTCACTCGTGTAGAACGAGAGTGAGAGTACACTTGGGAGGACCGGTATCCTGTTATGGCGGTCCGAGGTACCCCAGTGTATACTCAACTGAAAAGAAACTCACAGAGAGTTACTCGTGTAGAGCAAGTGTGAGCGTGCATTCAGAAGGGAAAAGTCTCAACAGAATCACTCGTGTAGAGCGGGAGTGAGAGTACACTTGGGAGGACCAGTATCCAGTTATGGCATTCCGAGATACCCCAGTACACAGCTCAAGAGGAAAAGGGATAGGAAGGTAGAGGAAGGCACGTCGTTCCGGTGGGCTGGCCACATCATGACTGAATGATGACGAAGAAAAATGATAACTTATAAGCGAGGCACTAGAGATGATAAGACGTCTATTTGCTTTGGTGGTTCGTACTCGACTGACTTTTATTTCAACTCAATCAACTTAATATAAACGTTGGCAACTGCCAGCGTTACCTTAAACATACTATGTGTGACTACTCATAGTATTAATTTTTGTAGTGGCGTGATACTAACATTGTTTGAATGTGTATATGCATTGTTTAATATAAAAGCTTAACATAACTAAATTCAAGTGAGATTATGTTTATAAACATATTTAGTTAATATAATTAATTAAATAAATGTAATTGCTTGATAATTTGACATGTAATGAATGTTATAGTAGTAGTTGAAAAAAAAAAATTAACATACTAAAATTAATATTGATTTTAGCATTTCATTTGCATGCTTATATTTAAATACACAGTGCAACATGAAAAAAAATAACCATATTTGGACACCACTACGTGATAAAAGACCAAAACAAAACGACCCCTGTCTCCCTCTTTTGCCCAAAGTCCCCCAGATTTTTTCTTATGGGCCCCCAAAGAAGTGGGGCCTCGGTGTCATTTTTGGAAAAAAGTGATCATTTTCTCAAGTTCATAACTTGCAAACCGTTCGGAATTTTGATTTACTCTCTGAGGCAAAGTTGTAGCTCTTGTCATAAAGAACAAAAATTGAACAAAAATTAAACAAAAAAAACTTCATCTTCAAGGTCAAAATCGCCAAAAACTTTAAAAAATGAGCGAAAAATGGCCCAAAACGCGTTTTTTATTTTCCGCTTTTACGAACAAATTTACTTCATGAAAAATGTGCCAATTTTCTTTGGCCTGGTAGGGCTTACAGCGCTGATTAAAACCCCAAAGTTTTTTTAAGGAGGCCGATCCAACTTCTTGAGATATAGGCCTTTATAACTTGAGTATATAATCGCTTATATCACACCCATTTCTTATCCGAACTGGTTGAGATAGGTATCATTGAGAAAACCTTTGAAAACGCTATAAATGTGTATATAAATATGTTAATTTTTATTAACTCATTGGGGGCAAATTAAAAAAAATTTTTTTTAAAGTCACTTTTTTAATAAAAATCTAGTTTTCTCAAAAAACAGCCCTCGTAAACTTATTTCTTCCTAACTCAGTAAAAGATAACACTTCAAGCTTTTTTTAAGGTATAATACTCCGCATTTTTTCTAACAAAAGTACTTTCTGGGAGCCAAAATTTCGCTTAAAAACGATTGAAGTGTAAGAAAATAAGCGATTTCTTAAAAAAAATGTTGATTTCAAAACTTTGAACGTAAATAATTGAAAGTCAGGAGGCCGAGTACCTTCACTGATAGTAAGTGCATTCTAATAAAAATTCTCAAGCTGGTGGGTGAGTTACCGTGCCCAAA
Organism: Coremacera marginata; assembly: GCA_914767935.1. NCBI lineage: Eukaryota > Metazoa > Arthropoda > Insecta > Diptera > Sciomyzidae > Coremacera > Coremacera marginata. Next base: position 116,602,012 of record OU612044.1, on the reverse strand, counting down.
CTATCAAACAACTACCTGAAAGCAAACATCGGCATTGAATTCACATAAAAACAACCCAATATATAAAAAAATACCAGGAAACACATTGTAGCTCTTGTCATAAGGATGAAATTGTGAACATATAAAATCAAAAAAACTTGTATCAAAAAACTACCTGGAAGCAAACATCTGCATTGAATTCACATTGTTGCTCTTGTCATGTTTAATATCTTGTATGTTTAATTAACGCTCAAAAATGAAATATGCCTGGCCAGAACCATGTGTTTGTCCAAAGGTTAACACCGTTTAGGTAGCGCTAAGGTATCACGCGATCACGCACTGACCGCAGTAGCACAGGCAATGCAGTAAGCTCAGCACACGCAACAAGGGACGCAGCACACTATATAAAAGCGACACGACGCTCACATCGAGGCATTACACAGCGCGACGTCAACGAGAGCTCAGCGGTGAAAGTGAAAAAGTGAAAGTAAAAAAAGTGAAAGTGCTACAGCATAATTCGCACACAACATTGGCAACTGACAATTTCAATATGCAGTGTGAAAATATTGATTTATTTTGTTACGTTTGCGGTCATCAAATCAGAAAAAAAAGTTCTACAAAATTTTAAAAGGAAAAGAATCTTTTAACTAGTGAATTCAAGACAGCATATAAGTTGTTTTCGACGAAGAAGACTTGACCGGTGAAAATTACACACCTAATACAGTGTGTCGCCAATGTTATAACTATCTCATGGCATGGTTGAGTGGAGGCATACATAGTATGAAGTATTGTAAGCCGGTAAACTGGATTAATCTCTCAGGTGATCATGATAAAACCAGTTGGTATGCATGCGTAAATTACACATGTGGTCTAAATCGATCTGAGAGGAACAAAACTTATAAAGCAACTGTAACAGCCACACTACTAGTGCTTGCACCTGAAAATTTTGTATCACCAAGGCCGCCAACTCCATATCGTAGTACAGAATGTACAGGAATGACTAGAGCAAGTGGTGTTACTTATGAAGATCCATTTGATATCGATTATGAGCCCCAACAGGGAAGAGATGGACCAAAACTAATAACACAAATGAAAATGGATTTCATTATGGCCATATTGGGACTATCGCAGCGACTTGCCATATTTTTGACAGCGTTTTTAAAGCAAAGAAAACTCACACAAGGTAATGTGAACTCTACGGCGTTCCGCAAACGGCAAGCTGAATTTCAGAGCCTCTACACTCTAAATGATGAATTCGTTCGCTTACTGCAACGATGTAAAAGCTTTGGTGGTAAAAATGGGAATGAACTACATCGCTAGTGAGTGGAGATTATTTATTGATGGTTCTGTTTCAAGCTTGAAAGCAGTGTTGTTGCATGTGTCGAACCGAAAACCTTCCATTCCGCTAGAAATGGGTATTAACATGAAAGCAAGCTATGAAACATTGAAAGATATAATGGAAAAAATCAAATACTACGAAAATAAATGGAAGATTTACTGTGTTTTGAAGGTCATCAACATTTTGCAAGGGATCATCGATAAAGGCGGCCTTCCAAAATTCTTTTGTTTCTTTGTAACTGGGATTCGCGCTCACCTCTGAATCAATACCAATGTAATTCGTGGAGACCAAGAGGAAGTGTGGAGGAACAAATGAAACAACATAAACTGAGGAATGCACCTTTAATAGACAATACTCAAGACATCTTGCTGCCACTGCTCCACATAAAATTGGGAATTGTTAAAAAATTCATCGAAGTGGCCGTTGTAAATTGTCCAAACGCATTTGACTATTTGAAAAGCGTTTTCCCAAAGCGTAGATATGACAAAATTAAAAAAGGTATTGTAGTAAATTTAAAACGAATTTTTGTTCACCTCATTGTACTATTTTCACTTTGTTAATGTTTTCTTTTCTGTCTTTATTTTTTGTCTTCATTTAACAGGCGTACTTAATAGCCCTGACATTAGAAAGCTATTCAAGAGCAACTTTGAATCATCGCTTCATGATTACTTACTTACTTACTTAGGTGGCCGTAACAACCCGTGTTCGGGTTTCGACCGACCTCATCAGCTCTCTCCAGGCGCCTCTGCTTTGCGCGCGCCTTCTCCAAACGTATACACCAAGTGCGGTTAGGGCTTCCTCAGCCTGGTCCATCCATCGGAGGCATGGTCTCCCTCGTCGTCGCTGACCAGCGACCCTCGCCTCGAGCACCTTTTTCGCTGGAGCTTCGTCGTCCATACGATGAACATGACCCAGTCAGCGTAGTCGCTGCACAGTTATACGCCGAACTACGTCAATGTCTTCGTAGAGCTCATACAGCTCGTGGTTCATTCGACACCCCCAGAGCGGCTGCGTCATTTTGCGAAACTACCCATGCCTTAGCGCCAGAAAGCAGCAAAGGTATAACGAGCGTCTTGTAGAGTGTTAGTTTTCGATCGAGAGAGGGCTCTGGAACTTAGTTGCTTACTGAGCCCGTAGTAGCACCTATTAGCAATTATTGTTCTCCGCTTTATCTCCAGGCTGATTTCGTTGTTGGTATTAATGGCGGTGCCAAGGTAAACGAACTCCTTGACTACTTCAATGTTATAGCGGCCGGATGAAACGTGGGAGTCTAAACGCCGCGCTGCCTTGTTTGTAGACAGCGTATACTTTGTTTTATCCTCATTTATCATCAAACCCACTCTGGCTGATTCCTTTTCGATAGCGGCGAAAGCAGCGGTAACATCTCTCTCTGTTCTGCCAACAGCGTACGCAAGGAGCTGGACACCTATATAGAAAATGGTGCCATTACGATGCACACCGGCCTTTCGTACGATCCCCTCCATGATGATGTTGAAGAGATCGCAAGACAGTAGATCGCCTTGCCTGAAACATCTTTCAGTATTGAAGGTTTCGGAGAGGTCATTTCCTACCTTGACGGAGCTGCGTATGTTGCTCAACGTCATTCTGCAAAGTCTAATCAACTTTGCAGGTATACCGAACTCAGACAGTGTTGCGTTTAGGATTTGTCGTAGCGTGAAAATCTGGTCTATGGTGGACTTACCAGGTCGAAAGCCACACTGATAAGGTCCAATCAGTGTTTTTGTAATCGATTTTAATCTTTCACACAGTACGCTTGAGAGAACCTTATATGCGATGGAAATAAGACTGATACCTCTATAACTGGCGCAGATTGTTGGGTCTCCTTTCTTAAGTATAGGGCACAGTACACTGAGGTTCCAATCGTCGGGCATGCTTTCTGCTAGCCATATTTTGTTGATGAGCTGATGCATGCGCCTTATCAATTCATAGCCGCCGGTTTTAAACAATTCAGCTGACAAGCCGTCAGCACCCGCTGCTTTATTGTTTTTTAGTCGTTGAATAGCAACTCGAACGTCTTCATGGCTAGTTGGTGATACTTCCACTCCGTCATCGTCGATTGGTGACACTGAACTGCGCTCTCCATGGGCGGGATTTCTTGCGTCTGAAAAGGCGCCTCTCTTCCTTCCTCTTTTCGCTGTAGTTTTCTCGCATGGCTCGCGTTGCAGCTGACTGCAGCGTTTTTTTATATGTGGCGTGTTTTACTTCTGTCGCGATGTGACACTCCTGATCGTACCATTGGTTCCGAGGTTCCGGGCGCCGGAAACCAAGGACTTCTTCAGCGGCAGCGCGCTTGAAGTGGGATATATGCGCCCAAAGTCCGCCGGCGTCGTCGGGTCCAGAGGTTGGTTGGTCGAGCTTAACCGAGAGTTGAGCGGAGTAGGCCTGGGCAGTTCGTTGTAATTGCAGCTTAGCGACATCTAGCTTTCGTTGCATTCCTGTACGTATGTTCTTCGCATTGCATAATCGCATGCGAATCTTGGCTGCAACAAGATAATGGTCGGAGTCAATGTTGACTCCCCGAAATGTACGCATATCTAGAACACTAGAGGAATGCCTTCCGTCGATTACAACATGATCAATTTGGTTCCGCGTTTTTGATCCGGGGACAGCCAAGTGGCCTTGTGAATGTCGAGGTGTTTAAATTTGGTGCTACTTACTACCATGTTTCGAGCCGCGGTGAAGTAGATCAGTCTTAGACCGTTGTTCGTGGAGGTCTCATGAACTTACCGACACTGGGGCCAAAGATGCCTTCCCTTCCGACTTTCGCAAGCCTTCAAACTGACGGCTGGTATAAGTAAGTATTTTACATATTTCATTGAGTCTGGATAGAGTTGAGAAGAGCAAGAAACTCCGATATGATTTGAGTAGACGATTTCGGTCGGATACTCATTGCAGTTCTCTGATGCATGCATCAAATCATCTGACATTTCTGCTAAACACACGTTAGCTGATAGGATATCGCACATACAAAAAATGTGAATCATGCACGCATTAAGCATGATCTTATAAGTTCACGTTTGTGTAACAGAAACGTCAGATGCCTTCTGAGTGTTATGGGATTTAAAGGTGAAATCTTTTGAAAGAGCCTCCATACATTTTCTTACGAGTTTTTCGTACTATTTTAGCTGCTACTGAATTTGTCAGTTTTGTAGCACAAGGCGGGTCTGAAACGTTTTTTAAAGCTGGTTTTCATTATTTTCGCATACAAAAAAGTTCTCAAAGGGGGAGATAAAGCCCTTTCAGCCCTTATGTAGATTCGTCACTGGTCATCCCCACTGCTGTCACAATAAACTGCATCCCGTGTTTGCGGACTCACCACTCCAGTCAACCAGCATGTCTTCACTTTCTCCGCTGCTATCATCATCCAAGGCTAAAATAAAAAGGGAAGATATTATATAATGGGTGTTTCCAGTGAAATGCAACACGGTAGGCTCAAAATAAAATATGATTATTTGACATGCTTTACTGATAATATGGTAGTTTAGTATAGAAATCAACAGGCAACATACATACATATACTGCTGATACATATTTTATTTGTTTATCAGTAACATGAAAAAAAATTCTCCCTACTCCCACCCTTCCGCCCTCCCCCCCTGGACAAAATTCTTACTACGCCCATGTGTATACTGTTAACGGAGTGGTAAAAACCAAATTCATAACAAAATCAAAACAGTTAATAAAAGAAAAAACTATATCACACAGTATATGAATGTTAGGAGTCAGGCAGCTCAGATGACGTACCGTTGCTTGTTATAAAATAAATGTGTTAAGCTTAATTGAAGGTATTATGATCGTTACCCGAATTTTTCTTTCAGTGCCCAAAACTATGTCTAATTAAAGTTCGAATAAATTGTAACATGAGTTACCATAATCTGTGTAACTTGATTGACCATTATATAAGGAAAGGGTGTTTAAATGATTATTTTACTTTTAACAGAACAGCCTTTTATTCAAGTTCATACTAACTCGAAAACGAAAGTCACCAAATGTTACGTGAGTTACCACTCATTGCTAAAGAAATTGCAAAAAAACTAAGCACGCAAAAATTTAAATAAAATTATACACACAATCTTTGTTTTATTTATTAATAAAATTCCTTTGAGTAGGTTAGTGTTTGGTCGATAGAATATGGTATGCTAACTTTATTAGTCATCATAGATAGTAAAATCGTAACATGAGTTACCGTGGAATCACCTTAATGTTCTTAAGAAAGTTGAAACGCATATAGAAAATGTAAATATATACTCACTTTGACTGCTGACAGCTATTTGTTTTCTTTTGTTTTTTTTTCTTCTTCTAAGTGCTATTTTCGATTGGTTTTATATTTGACTGAATCAGGATATAAGGCTATCAATTTCCCACAGTCCAAAATCGAAGTTTCCTATCTCTATCTCTGGTTGAAACTGGCAACTGCTGTACGATAAGCGATTGTACAGCCGTTGTATCGTGTAGAGTCCCTATAAGGTATAATATACGTGTAACAACTAATAAAACTCAGCTTGTTTCAAAAATTTTTTTAAGCACAAGGAGTTATTTTTTTTCATACACAAAAATTAATTTTTTTTCACATAAAAAGAACTTTATCAAAATAATTTTTTTTTTTTTAAAAAGAAATAATACCTCGCAGCTCCGAGGTGGCCAAACGACATCAGCTCTGCGGCTGATAATGCGATCTTCAAAAACAGGGCGCAAAACATCGAGTGTAGCTTCGGCTGTGTGGCACGTAGCGCCGTCCTGTTGAAACCAAATGTTGCCAATATCCTTCTCTTCAATTTTTGTGAACAAAAATTCGTTCAACATGGCCCGATACCGATTGCCATTGACTGTAACGGCCACGCCTTGCTTATTTTCGAAGAAAAATGGCCCAATTATGCCTCTGGACCAAAATCCGCACCAAACAGTGACTCGTTTTGGGTGCATCGGCTTTTCATTGTATGCGTGCGGGTTTTCTGTGCCCCAAAGGAGACAATTTTACTTGTTTACATACCAGCCAAGATCAAAATGAGCTTCATCTGAAAAAATGATTTTTTTTTTGCAAAATCGGCATCTTCTGTAAGTCGATCGCAGGCAATATTTCCCAGCGTTTTTCAAGCGTATACACAATCATATTCGTTCAGCGGAAGGATAAAACTAATTATCTGTCAAATCAGACATGTGCTAAGTGTTACCATTCACGAAATAAGCACAAGTTGAAAAAAAAAACGTTAGATGGCGGACCCTTTAGAATATAGGCTTTAAAACTTATAGCCCTATTCTGTTGATTGACAATTGTAAATTTATTGACAACTGTAAAAATGTCTTGTTCTTAAATATAAACAAAAGCTCATAACATTACAAAACTGTTAGCAACATAAAAAAATATTCAGAACAAATAAATAAGCGAAACATTTTGAATGTTTTCAACCCCTTGGACCAAAAAATAGCGCATAAAAGACTAGCTTGTCAATGAATTTACAGATGTCAATCAACAGAATAAGGCTATTAAACTTAAAATACAGCGGCAATACTACTAATTGCAAACCAATTAAAGTCACGTTTTCCATGTGGCTCTTGAGAAATCTTCGGATTCACTCATTCGTTTCAAACACATATTTCTGCTGTTAATAAGACATATGCTGTTGCAGCATATATTGATGAATTTATAAACAATTCATTATAAAGTCAAGTTGGCTTAAGTTTTATTTAATATCACAATTTACATATAACAAGTATAAAATTTTTATATATTAGACTTTTTTGATAAATAACTAATTTATTTAGGTAACTATTTCACATATTAAGTTGTTGTTACAAATAATTTCAACTTCCTTACGTATTACATTAATTGAAGCTAAAATGATTAAAAGAATCAAATAAAATAATTTTATGTTTTTGGAAATGTGCGAGTTTCTAAAACCATTTGTTTGAAGAGAGATAGAGTTTGAAGAGATTTCTGAGAATGTAGACGTGTCAATGGGTTATTTTTTTTAAATTTTTTCCTTTATTGAGCAGATGTGTTGGCATATACGAACAAGTCTTTTGACTGCCGAGGTTAACACAAAGGTGACACAATGAGGTTAACTTATGTTAAACTAAATAAAAGGCTAGAAATTGAATTAATTAGTTACAAATGAGAGGATAATATACAACAAATTTAAGCAATATTAAAAATGTAAGAAAAATAAGTGCTTACAGACCAAACACAAAGAAATATTAAGAATACTAGTATACTATTGTTAATTTGCAAGAATAGGTCTATTAATGTGAAAAGACTATTGAGAAAGAAACCTATTGATAAAATATGTATTATGAGATAAGTTTAACAAATCAAATCAAGCTGTACAGAAGAGAAAATAGGAGAAGATAGTAAGCAAGAAGATAGATTAAAGTTTTGAGAAGTATTAAAAAAATTAAACGCTTAAAGGCTCTGTGGTTGGAAACAACTTTAATGTTATTCAGTAAAGAGTTCCACAGTCTAATTGCACTGACAAAAAAAAAGTCTGCTAGAGTTTTTGTAATGACTTCGTATCAAGAGGTTCATACCACGAGTTGACCTGCAGAACTGAATTTTTTCAAAAAGGTAATGTGGGGAGCGCGAGTAAATAATTTTATGCAGGAATATGCTATTTTTCGCTTCAATATAGAGAAATAAGCAACGACCAAGTAATTTTGTGCGGAAAAGTGACACATGGTCAAACTCCTTTAGTCCATAAACATAACATGCAACATTATTTAGAGCAACTTGGAGCGTGTGAGATGACCGTGAGTAAAGAAAGATTGCTATAAACGTCTTTCCGAGTAAGTGATTATAGGCACCAGCAGCAGCGGGAACAAATGCTACAGTAATTCTCAGGTTTCTCAATGCAAAATGAACCTTACTTACGCAAGAATTGACGTGATTTACACAAGCCATAGAAGTATTTATTTCGAAGCCAAGATTGTTACCCTACTTACAGCTTTTAATTTAACATTGCTGAGAAAGATTGGGGGAAGAAAAACAAAAACGAAATGGCCATTTCAGCCCTTGAAAGAACTTTGACCGAGCTTCTTATGATCAATTTTGTTGTGTGTGTTGTGAAATATTTGAACACAAATATTCGAGAACTGGACCTACCAGTTTTATGCCGACTTCGAACGGCTGATGTTCTCAAGAAGCTTTTCATGGCAGTTTTTTACTCCCTGAGGCTTGCCATTGTCTGCAGAGAGGTGATAGCCGAACAGAAAAATTAATTCAATTAAAAAAAAACTTTCTGTCAGGTGGGGGATTCGAACCTGGGTTCTCTAGCGTATGAGCTACACAATTTACCCACTACGCCACGGTCTTCCAGATTGGGGGAAGATCCAGATTTAATAAGGGGGTATTAGAGACCGGTATGATTTTAGTGGGCTTAGTTTAAGTTGGTTAGCTTTAGCCCATTCTGCTACAGTAAACAAATCTTCATTCATTTTGACACAAAGATCTTCGATTAATCCGACAAGTCTTGACAAATACAGCTGAAGATCGTCAGCATATGCATACATTGCGACGATATTGCACTTGTTGAATATGTGATTGATGAACCTAGAGAATTGAAGTGGGCCAAGAACCGAATCTTGAGGAACTCCATTAGAAGTATCCCTATATGATGAAAAATAAGTTAATTTCTCTGTGTTCTACCGCATAAATAGCTATTTACAAGACAAGTAAAACAGCTATGACCAGGTCGAAAACCAGACTGATGATCTGACATAAGATCGAATGCGCATACATATGTGGTTGGAGATCGATCTGCTTCGCCATTATAGATTCACAAAGCTTAAATATTGATGACAACAAACTAATGAGTCTTAAGTCAGCCGGCTCACGACCATTGGGTTTTTTAGCAATTAAAATAATAGTTGCTGCCTTCCAGATTGCAGGGTAGCACGAGGTTGTGAAGATGTGCACAAGAGGGCTAAGCACATAATTAATATGAGTTTAAGAAACTTAACTGAGATTTCATCTTCACTGGGAGCATTTGATTTGATTTTAGCTATAGCGCACGCGATATCTAGTTTACTAACTGCGATAAAATAGAAATGAGACGGAAAGTCTACAGCAGATCTGCTGAAACTGACCAAGTTCAAAATTTCATCAGACTCCTAGCTTGAAACAAAGAAATCGTTCAGAAAATTGGAATCAATTTAATTAGATTCAATCTCTTTATTGAAAAAATCGATACTTTTTAAATCATTTCATAACTGCTTCGAAGGCAGTGAGGGACTAAGTTTGGGAAGATAAAATGTTCTTTTCTGACAACCTAACGGCTGAGGAAGCTTAATTTCTTGCTATTTGATGTGCCTCCCAGTTCAATACAGTTGGACTACGCTTCCATTCCTTTTCCTTTCATTTTCATTCAAAAATAATTATTTTAATTCAATTATAAAAATAGTTTTTAAAATTAAATAACCGAACAAATTGTTGTTCCATTCCAGTTGATAAATTTTATTAAAAATTTAAATAAATTATAAATTGTACTGAAATTTTAATATAATACGCATTAGATATTGTATTACTTTATTTTGACAGTATAACAAATGCTTTAGACAAGTCCTTCATGCATATTTTACCAAATAATTCCTTTTGAAAATTTTATGAACAAGTTTGAGAATTAAACAGTTTAATAAATGTTAATTTTATTTAATGTACTCGCACACGTCCTTTTTTTATTACATTATTTTTTACTTTTTTTTTTAAATACATACTCAAACATCTTTACTTAATTTAGATTGACTTATGAATGCTTTTTGTTCTACCCACTTCTCTTGTGGAAAATATTTATACATTAAAATTAAACTCATTTTCGGACGGCCTGCAGGTGAATACAATTCTAAGCTTTTAATGAGCTAGATATATCAATTACTATTAATAGCTACGTTATATTTATAAATAGTCGATAAAACACAAAACAGTTTACTGATGTACTCAGTTCCCTAACATATATAAGTAGAAACAAATCTTTGTACATTGCCTTTTTATGCGTACATGTTGATATACTTGAATTTGAGATTAAGGTGATGTTGATATATAATGTTCATCAATGGGCACCTGAAAATAAAGCAAAGAAACAAAAATTGGTTGGTTAAAAAACAGATATACAAAAAAAAAAATATATATATATATATATCTATTGGTGATAAAACAGAGCGTAATTTTAATGTATGCCGATGATGTAAAATTATTTCTTTAACCCTCTGCAACTGACGTGCTCCAAATTTAACAATATAACTGGCGTGTGGTCTAGCAGACCTCACTTTTAACTTGATTTCCTTTGATGAAGTTTCTGACTGTCACTTTCTTGACCTTATTCCATATAAGAGCAAATACATTTAAGGTTAACATTAGAATAAAATTTTAAATAAAATACGTTTTTTTAAAAAGATTTGGTTCAAATTTGGCTTCTAATTTTGCGTTTGTACGCAGGAAAATTTGATTGTCGGTGTCTGTGAGACAACGACGTCAGCTGCAGAGTGTTGAAAATTAACAAGACGCTCTGTTCTGACAGAATGATCTTGATCATCTTCATAACTGGTGTAAATTAAATTTTATGAATCTTAACATGAAGAAATGCAAGCAGAAATGCGCGAATGCATCCATTTCAAAATATTTACAAAATTGGTTTTGTAATGTTTTCGATGATTTAAGAGTAAAGCCAAAGGGTATATATATAGCAGAGGCCTTAATTCGCCCTTTCAAATTTTGAGTAGCAAATACTGAGATAATTCTTTTTGTTCCGAGGCGCAGACTATGATAAGGCAGACATTGCTTCACTCAAAAAATGTGGACTTTGCAGAAGCTCGGTGACATGACGACTGGGCTCTACGAATTGTGAGACAAAAACCAAACTACAAGCAGCACAGATGTTATTAGAGTTTGGTGAAAATTGTTGATAGAGCACAGACTACGAATATCTCTCTCTCTCTCTCTCTTTGTGTATTAGAACGGATCGTTTTTATATGGAGAAAAAAAAAGTCAGCCGTTCAACATCTCAAAAGTTTGAGGAACTAATAAAAACAATTTCTGTATATTTTTTTTTCAAATCGAAGAAAATTCCACGAAGCGTTTTTGATTCTCCTGAAGGTCCTTTTTGGTAAAAAAAAACATGTTTTTTTCTTATAACTTTTTATTTTGCACAGAATGCATACCCAAATATGCTAAAAAGATAAACTTCTTATCCATACCAACATTATGGCATAGGAATTTTTTTTGAAATTATGTAAAGTGCGGTACCAAACAATAAACAATGAAACTTATTTTAATAAATGTGTTCGCTACAACAAAACAGTGCACTTCTTTAAAATTTTCATTTAAGCAAAATCATTGTTATAGTGTCCACTTTAGAGAGGCTAGACTGAATTTTGTTTATGCATTTGTTTTCCTAATTGTTTTCCTAATTGTTGCTGTTTTGCGAGCACCTTTTTAGCTCCATGTAAACTAGTGGTGCATAACTATAAACAATAAGTAAAAAAGAACTTGTAATTGATGTTTAATTATTGAAATGTGCTGTGAAAGTTATAGCTGGTGTTATTCTTGTTATTCTGTAACGAAATGCTGCGTGGTACATATTTAAGTCAAACCGAACAAGGTCAAATTCTTGCATTTAGAGACCAAGGGCTAACAACGCAAGATATTGCTAAAAAAATCAACAGAAGTTGGTATGGTGTGAACAATTTTTTGCTGGATCCACTAAATTATGGGAAAAACAAAAGAGGAGGCCGAAAAAAGAAGCTTTCGGAGCGTGAGCAGCGCGATATATTGAGAAAAGCAACCAATACATCCATAAGCAGCAAGCAATTGGCGTCGTCTTTAGACAACAAAGTTTCGAAATGGACTATTCTTCGGCTAATTAAGAAGACGCCTCATCTGCTTTATCAGAAAATGAAGCTTGCTCCCCGTTTGACAAGCAGCCATAAGGATCGTCGGATGTGCTTTGCCCGAGAAAATATGGGTACGGACTGGAGCGAGGTTAGCATAAATTAAGTTTGAAAACATACGTTCTGTTCTCATATAATAATTTAAAGGTAATTTTTTCCGACGAAAACAAATGGAACTTAGATGGTCCAGATGGTTTTCACTCCTATTGGCGCGATCTAAGAACGGAGCCCCACTTTTTCTCAAAAAGGAATTTCGGAGGCGGATCAGTAATGGTTTGGGGCGCATTTTCAAGGGATGGTGATCTCGAACTGCAATTCGTGTCGACTAAGATGAAAATCACCGACTACATAAATGTGCTCCAGTGTAGTCTTATCCCATTTTTGAATGAAAAGCGGGGTAAAAGTTGGAAATTTCAACAAGATAATGCATCTATACATGTCAGTAAGCAAACTCTGACTTGGCTACGTGCAAAAAATATACCAAAGCTAGACTGGCCAGCCTGCTCTCCCGATTTAAACCCCATTGAAAACGTTTGGGGCATCCTAACAAGACGCGTTTATGCAGCTAACAAGCAATATGAAAGCGTAAGTGAGCTTAAAGCAGCCATTTCACGAGAATGGGACAATTTAAATGGAAATTTGCTGGAAAACCTAATTGATTCAATGCCAAATCACATTTTCAATTGCATTAGTGTTAAAGGAGCTTTTACAAAATAAAGAAAATAAAAATTTATAAATTTTCTATTTAATGATTGCGCTTTTTACTTTTTTTTGTGCTTATTGTTTATAGTTATGCACCGCTAGTTAACATGGAGCTAAAAAGGTGCTCGCAAAACAGCAACAATTTTATGAGAACAAAAGCGTAAACAAAAAATACAGTCCAGCCTCTGTAAAGTGGACACTTAACAATGTATTTGCTTAATTGACAATTTTAAAGAAGTGCACTGTTTTGTTGTAGCGACCAGTTTTATTAAAAAAAGGTTCATTGTTTATAGTTTTGCACCGCACCTTATTATAACTCTTATTGACCTTCAAAAATCGAATTTTATGCTATTTTTAGAAACATACTTTGTTAAAATCGTTGTAAAAAACACATTTTTCATTGGATTAGCATGAAATCAATTTTGTTAGAAAGGTATTAAGTTAAACTTTGAAAAAAAATTAGAATGACCCACCCCTCATTTAAAAGCTAATATTAAGAGGGTTTTAGTACTACTAAAATGTATTTTTTAGGTGGGCGTAAAATGTGGCCAAAATGGATTTTTTTTTTTAATAAATGGTGAAGTAACATTTCTTAACCGATCGTAGAGAAAATATGTTGTTGGATAAGTCTCTATAAGGTCAACAATTGCTTCTTACAACTTTTTTTACTCCAACTGTATCTTTGACTATATATTTCAACTTTTCGTTTTATTTCCTCAGTACCCCTAAAACTTTAATTTCCATTTTTTAAAAAAAATCAAATATAAAATTTTCAAAACATAAAAAAATTCATAAGCACTCGCGTAGCTAGCTATGAGAAATCCTCGCAGCTCGACAAACGCAGTCAATGAATATACGGTAGTCTTATATCCCAGACATAAAATTCACTTGCGATTCATATACGACAATGATCGATTTAGAAAAAAGTTCGGATAACTGAGCCACCTTGCACTCAATTTATTCTGGAAGAAGACCTTCGTGTTTATAGCAATTCTACAGAAACTATTGTTTTCCAGGTAAAGAACAACCATAATATAAAGTTAAGAACAACTTAATACCATAAAATTTTTTGTAGCTTTTCCTTGCCACTCGCAGAATACTGAACGCTTCGTAAAAGCTGTAAGTCAGTCCTGCAAGGCGGTTATAAATAAAAATCGCTTAGGAAATATTTTTTCCGCTTTAAATTCTCGTGAAAAGTACACGAAGTTGGAATCACGTCAAAATTTAATTTATTGACAATAAAGACTTTTTTACAACGATTTTAGCAAAAAGTGTTTCTACTAATAGAAAAAATTTCATTTTTAGAGGTCAATAAGAGTAATAAAAGATATTATATAAGTTAACAACAACAAAGCTACCATTTAAAATTTTGCTTATTGCGTCCGGACAATCACCTTTTGCCTAAACGGAACAGAGTCGTTATTTGGTGATGACACTGCATCTTTACAAACATTGCTGAGAACTCGTTTACTTGCAATAAATACAATTAGTTGCGCAAGATATTTATTAAGAATAAAATGAGAAATAAAACCAATAAAGTGAAAATTGTAATAGTAAGCAATAATGTAAAATGAAGAAATAACGAAGACCCAATTAATTGTAAATTATAATAGTAAGCAATAAGGAAATTAAATGAAGAAATAACAAAGACCCAATTAATTGTAAAGTATAGTAATAAGCAGTAATTAAGTTATTTATAGTAGAACATTTTTAATTGTAGTCAGTCTTTTGTGTGATTCTAAAATAAACGGCTATGGTGTAAAAAAATAAAAATTTAGTTTTTTTTTATATCATAATTAATGATATTATAACTGGCGCCCGAGGAAAGTTAGCTCTCACGTCCCGAAAAAGTAATTTGCGATCGAAGCTGCAATTCAAGGATTCAAAAGGCCTCAAGTAGTCCAGAAATCCTGTCGCAGAAAACGTGTAGAGGAGTAACAAATCGAAGCTGCAATTCAAGATTTAAAGGCCTCAAGTAGTCCAGAAATCCTGCTGCAGAAAACGTGTAGAGGAGTAACAAATCAAAGCTGCAATTCAAGGATTCAAAAGGTCTCAAGTAGTCCCGAAATCCTGCCGCAAAAAAACGTGTTAAGGAGGAAAAAGTGTCATCGTATGTGCAAACAAGCCCCTTAGTAGCGAAGCAAACAGGACGCGTTGAACGCAAGCCACCACATCAACACTCGGAGACCGCACCAACATCCTTAAAATGAATGTTGCGGCTATTATATTGTAAGTTACGAAAAATTATTGCAAATCAAATAAGTTTCTATACTTTATTGTAAGTTTTAAAAAACAAATGCAAGGTACTAAACATTTTTTAAATTAAAAGATACCATATTCTTTGAAAGTGAAAAAAGTATAAACTGGTTTAAATCATAATCAAAGGTATTAAAATTTTAAATGAAAAAGTTACCATATTCTATTGAAAGTTTTAAATTGTGAACGTCAGTGAAGTAGCTTAGCATATAAAGTGATTTAAATTAAAAAATGTAGTAAAATTATAAAAAATGGCAAATCCTAACAACTTTCTACGTCCACCTATACTCAATAATACTACAAACAATACGGTAGGAAACGCTTTACCGAGTAACAGGACGATAAACGAAAACCACCTAGTAAACCTAATAAATAGATTAGCATTAGAAATCGTAAACAAGCAAGGTTCTGGCATAGTCAGAGCAACACTCAATCCGAATGCAAATTTAGCAGATATTTTAGATCAAATTAGTGTAGAACACGCAAGTAATCTTTCGGATCTAGACAAAATACCGGTTGTAGTGAAGTGCTTGCGTGAATTCTCAGGCAAACCAGGCGAATGCAACTCTTGGAAAAAGAGTGTAGATTGCATCTTAACAATTTATGAGCCAAGTAAAGGTATCCCAAAATATTATGGAATCCTTAAGGTTATCAGAAACAAAATTTTCGGCAATGCTGACGCAGCCTTGGAATCATACATCACACCTCTTGACTGGGGAGCTATTTGTAAGTGTTTCGCTCTGCATTATGCAGACAAACGTGACGTTCTCGAGTACCAAATGACCTCCTTGGTCCAGGGAAATAGGTCAGTAGAGGAATTTTATCAAGTGTATTCTATTTTGTCTTTAATACTTAATAAGTTAGGCTGTATGAAAGTAGGTAGTGAGGCCCTTAACCTTTGTGCGAGGCCTTAACAGCGATATGCCTAGGCTCTTAGGTGTGAAAGAACCGATTGATCTTCCACAGGCTTTGCACTTGTGTTTAAAATTAGAAAATCATGGATATCGCATACGGTACGCCTATAACACCAATACTGATCGTAGAGGGATGCATCGGAATACAACTCCACCTTTACCTCCAAGGAATTTTCGTAGACAATCAAATCAACAGCAATTCCATCCAGAAATTGCATATATGCCACAGCAACAACCACAATTTTTTTCACGACAAAATTTCTCAAATCAAAGTATAAACCATAACCCGAATGTACAAACACATTCTAACCAACCGTCTATACGCCCACAGGCCCCAAAACCACCGGAGCCTATGGCGGTAGATGAGACTTTGCGCTCACGACGTATTGATTATATGAACCGACCTCAATTCTTCGGCAAAAGAATATCACATCCAGCGTCTGTGCAGAACGTCAAACCACAAAAGGTGCAATGCAATTTTCATATAAGTGACTCTCCAAGCACTAACTCTAATCCCATAGAAGACGAGCATCTCAATGAATATCTCAGTGTAGTGGCTGATAATAAACAGGAAGCAGACCAATATTACGAATATAGCAATTTTCATTTTTTAGGTTAAAACGCTCTTCGCTGCCTTATATCGAATGCCGCACGAAGAGCGGCGAGGTATTCAAATTTCTTATTGATACCGGCTCAAGCCAGAATTATATTCAACCCAGCTTAGCAAAAAAAGTATTAACGAACGAGGATATATTTTTAGCAAAAACTATAGCTGGTGACATAGAAGTCGAATATCACACATATCTGCAACTTTTTAACCAAGCAGAACCTTTAAAATTCTTTTTATTACCTCATTAAAAACTTTTCATGGCATTCTAGGCTATGATAGCTTGAAACAGCTTGATGCTGCAATTAACATTAAAGAAGGTTTTTGACAATTAAAAATAATTTAAAAATACTAATTAAGCAATTAGAAACCGAAGCAGTTAACGCTATCAAAGTACACGATGATAATATTACTCCAAATCAAAAACAGGCTTTAAAGCAATTGGTCATAGAGCATCCTAATTTATTTTCAGAACCGGATGAACGATTGACTTACACTACTAAAGTAGTAGCAGAAATCAGAACTTCAACCGATTCTCCAGTGTACAGTAAATTTTACCCATATCCCGCATCGCTCAGAGGCGAGAGGTGGAAAAACAAGTAGAAAAATTATTGGAGGAAGGCATCCGCAGACCATCCAGATCCCCTTATAACTCACCTGTTTGGATCGTGGCAAGAAAACCCGATTCTAATGGCAAAAAACAGTTTAAGGTTGGTGATCGACTATAGGAAACTGAATAGTCTAACTATATCAGATAAATATCGCATACCTGAAATAGAAGGTATGTTATCACATTTAGGTGACAATTCATTTTTCACAACGCTAAACCTCTAAAGTGGGTTCCACCAGATCCCTTTAAAGCCATCTGTACGGGTTCAGGGCCACTGAACTCGCACGTTTTCCTGGCTATGAAGAGTCAATTTTCATGGTCAGAGAATCGTGCATTTCAAGGTTTTGAATCAGTACATTTCCATCGAAAAAACAACCTTGGTCTTGAACGCGAGTAAACTCAACGTAATAAAGTAAGAACAAAAAACAGTTCAACCAGAGCATAGAAATATGACTCTTTTGTTTTGCTTATTTTCGTATGCTCGTCAAATATGCTGACGACTCAACTCATGGCCAAGGTTGTTTTTTGTGCATACAGAAATATGCACTTATATTTTAAGTCAATTTTGTTTATGTATTTTTACATATTTCATCGATTTTATTTGTTAATATTTACTGTATATTGTATTGATTTTCGCCTATAAAAGGGCGAAAAGACTTTAATAAAAGGTGAGTACGTGTTTTACAATCAAACCGAGTGTTTCTTATAATCAAAACTTTCCAGTTCCACAAACAGTTCAAGTGCTGTTTGTGACAACAAACTTAAAACCATAGTCCAAGTTTATGTGCTTGGGTCTATAACCAAACTAAAATAAATCCAAACGCGGGTTTAAACATTGGCGCCCCCGGGTGGACTCACACGCCACCAAATCAACTGTAATCAAACTCCTGTCTTCTATTCATCAAATAAACAAACTCCTGCTGGGTTTCTCTAAAATGGCTACTTTCCAACAGACCTTGGAAGTGCAAAAGGGAGTTGGAGAAGAAATACAAAATCTGATCAAAAACTTCAAGAAGGATTCACCACAAAGGAAAACGACCACAAGTTATTTCAATGAGCGACTGCAGAATACACAAAATATTGGGAAGAGTTTGAAGAACACGACAGTGAGCTTCGAACACTTACTAATCAGCCCATGGAGCATGACTATTTCACCACAGGATACTATGAGAAAATCAACAATTTAGCAACCAGCTATATCAATATTTTTCAAGAAGAAGTCCATCGCTTAGAAACATTAAGCAAGGATTCTACAGGGAAAGAAGTAGGCTTTTCCACCTCAGCAACAGCAACAGAGCAACGATCTGATTCAGCCGCTGCTCCTCACAGTCGTCTATCATTCGATTCATCGGCAGCAACAAACCTTACCAAGATGATCAGGCGACAACAAGCCTTGCTGAATTCACTCAACCGTTTATTGGATGGCTTGGCGAAGTATCCAGATGACCAGTCAAGATGTCATGAGGCGAATCTTCAACAAATAAACAGACTTTGGTTGGAAATAGAAACTTTAAATTACAGCTTGTGTGAAAACTGTGACCAACCAAGCGAAATTGGCTACAATTATGAACAATATGTGGCATGCGAAACTCGAGTATATGCTAGTCGGATACAATTTGCACGCCCAGCTGACGTACCACGACCAGAAAACGTTGCAAATGAAGAGCCACTAAGACTACCAAGAGTCACCATTCCACAATTTGATGGGGATATCCTCAAGTGGCAACAATTTTACGAACTTTTTTCTCAAATAGTGGACCAACAAGCATTGCCGAAAATCCACAAAATGTGGTATCTCAAAACAAACCTATCAGGGGAGGCTGAAAAATTAATCGGGCATCTGTCACTCACCCAAGATAATTACGACTTGGCTTGGGGTATGTTACGAGAAAGATATAACAACAAAAGAGTACTGTGCTCCACGCTAATACAAAGGATGTTGGGGCAAGAATTCAACGCCTCATCGGTTGTTTCTATAAAAAATTTACATAACACTACGCAGGAGTGCCTGATGTCACTGGAAGGCCTCGGAATAACAACTTCGTCCTGGGATCTACTGCTTCTCCACTTACCTGTAAAGAAGCTTGATAGATCAACACACATCAGGTATGAGCAATTCCTAAAAAATCCAAAGGAGTTGCCAACAATTAAGGATTTTTTGACCTTTTTGGAAGCCCAATTCCAATCACTAGAAGCAGTAAATCACAAGGACAGACAAGGTTCAGCAAGATCATGTGTGTCAGCAATTTCGACAAATCAATACTCTCAATATGAGTGCAATGTATGCAAGTCTGGAACTCATCCAATATTTGTCTGCAAGACCTTTTTACTCATGAAGCCAGCAGAGCGGCTTCAGATAGTAAAAACCAACAAGCGATGCGTAAATTGTTTAAAAGAGGGACATTTTGCAAACAACTGCGAATCGAGAAAATGCACAAGATGTAACAAAACACACAACACGTTACTTCATCTCGACAACCAAGATGACATGAGGACTCCGTCGTATTCATCAAACATCCTACAACCTATGTCAACAAGGCCAGTCCGTTCATCATCATCATGCAAGCAGCAAAAGGCTATGTCAACAAAGCCAACCAGTTCATCATTATCAACATCCAACAATCAAGGATCAATGTTATTAAAGACAGGAAATGCGCCCACATCGTCATCTAACAAGACGGGATCCATTCCAGTCAGCTTATCCGCAGCAGATGAGGCTAGCTGCAAAAAATACGTTATGCTCAGCACTGTTTGTATACAACTAATAACAAACAGTGGTCGAGAGCTTAAATGCAGAGCAGTGTTGGATTCTGGCTCTCAAGTAAATCTTGTTACAGAGAGACTTGTTAAGAAGCTGGGACTCCAACAAAAACACGCTTCATTCAGTATAGAAGGGATTGGAGCCAACAAGAGGGATTGTAAATCACGAATAAGCGTAACAATGCGGTCCACAATAAATGGATTCGAAGCACGGCTGGAAGCGCTTGTGTTGCCAAAAATTGTAAGCGCTCAGTCGTCAAAATTTATAGATGTGTCGTCATGGAATATTCCACCCAATATACCACTCGCTGATCCAACATTCTTTCAGCCTGGCAACATAGACGTGCTGCTCGGTGCAGAATTTTTCTTACAAGTACTATCAACTGGTCAAATCAAATTAAGCAACAATCTTCCAAGTTTACAAAATACTATATTTGGATGGGTAGTGTCTGGCAAGGTAGAAGAAACCAAGGTTACTTCTGCTACATGTGGCATTTTTAGTGAAGCTGATGAAGATACAAGTGCACTAATCGAAAGGTTCTGGAAATTGGAAGAAGTTGAAAACCACAAATCCCAATTCACAGCTACAGAAAAACGATGTGAATTGCATTTTTCTCATAACACTCGAAGAAACTCCGATGGACGATTTGTGGTAAAAATTCCCTTCACGGATAATCCAGCAACATTAGGAGATTCAAAACAAATGGCTCTTAATCGTTTCTTGGCAATAGAAAGGCGGCTAGGAAAAAACCCTGAACTGAAGATTTCTTACACTAACTTTATGGAAGAATATAAGAGTTTGGGACACATGACTGAAGTATCAAGCACAGGCATTTGGCGCAGACCACATTACGTTATTCCACACCATTGTATTAGCAAACCTGATAGAAGCAGTACCAAGTTACGGGTAGTTTTTGACGCTTCCGCGAAGACATCATCAGGATTATCATTAAATGACATAATGCACACAATCATCCAAAATGATTTGTTTACCGTCTTACTACGCTTTCGAATTCCAAGATACGTTTTCACTACAGATATTCAGAAAATGTATAGGCAGATCTTAATCAACCCCCATGATCGGATGCATCAAGTTATCCTATGGAGGAAAAATCCCGAAGAAGAGATTAAATATTATCAGCTAAACACAGTGACTTACGGGACCAAAGCAGCACCATATCTTGCCATCAAATGTTTGTTAGAGTTATCCAAAGAAAATCGCACAAAATACCCCCTGGCAGCCTCGGCGTTGCAGAACAATTTTTATGTGGACGATGGCTTACTCGGAAGTGATAGTCTAACCATCGCCATCACGGCTCAAAGGGAACTGACAACAATTTTAAGTACCGCAGGATTTGAGTTGCGAAAATGGTGTGCTAACCATCCGCAATTGCTGCAAGGGATTCCAGCAGATCATCAAGAAATAAATCTCGATTTTGACGAAGAATCACGTGACAGTGTTAAGACCCTAGGATTAACATGGCTGCCGAAGGATGATACATTTTGCATCAAGACGAAAACCATCTTTAGCAGCAACACAAGAGTCACAAAAAGAAGTGTGAGTTCAGAGTTGGCAAGAATATTTGATCCATTGGGAATAATGGCTCCAGTTATCATCAACGCTAAAATATTCATGCAAGAACTATGGAAACTAAAACTTTCGTGGGATGAGGCGCTGCCTGTGGAACTACACAGCAAATAGATATCATTTCGAGATCAGCTCCAAGAGTTAAATGAAAAACAAATTCCTCGTCACGTATTTAATTATCAGTTTCCAGAATCAAGTCAGTTGCACATTTTTACCGATGCTTCGGAGAAGGCTTACGGGGCTGTGGCATACCTACGTTCAGTCAATAAGGACGGTAGGTAGCTGCAAGACTGCTGTGTGCCAAATCCAGAGTCGCACCCATAAATCAGCAGCATCAGACAATTGCTCGATTGAAATTATGCGCAGCCCTACTGGGTGCGCAACTTGCAACAAGAATTCAACTAGACATTAAAGATTGTAGCGAATCCACATATTTTTGGACTGATTCTGAGGTTGTATTATCTTGGATAAATGCGGAAGCCTCATCATACGAAGTTTTCGTAGCAAATCGTATAGCAAAAATTCAGGACTGTTTCATAGCACAACAATGGCGGCACATAACTTCGAAACAAAATCCAGCAGATGTGTTGTCAAGGGGTTGTCATCCAAGAAACTTTATGCAATGCAACCTATGGTTTTATGGGCCATTTTTACTACATGGAAACGAATCAATTTGGCCACAACCATTCTGCAATAATAGTCCAAAAATAACAGAAGAAGGCAAAAGAAAAGCACCAAAGGCTTTAATTACAGCCAGAAATGACGCAGAAAACATGATCTATTTAATCAATCATGGTAACTCATTTAAGAAACTTCAGCAAGTTGTAGGCTACTTGATTCGCTTTGGAGAGCGTGCACGAGGCACAATGCCATCCCACCAAGCCTCATGGCTACTAACACCTTTAGAATTGGATAAGTCACTGAAGGCGATTATACGAACTGTGCAAACGGCCGGTTTTAGTACAGAAATGCTATCTTTAAAGAAATATGGTGTCGTGAACAAAAACAGTGCAATACACAGCCTTAAGCCATTTTTAGACGACGACAGCATTTTGAGAGTCGGCGGCCGACTAAATGCATCCACATTACCATACGAAACTAAACACCAAATGTTTCTACCGTATAATGATCCGATAACAAAGTTAATAATGCAATCTATACACGAAGATCACATGCATTGTGGTCCAACCACATTAGTGGCGCATACTAAACAACGGTTTTGGCCTGTGAAAGCAGCAAGTATGGCAAGATCAATAGTTCACCACTGTATCCGATGTAACAGGACGCGGCCACAACTGGTACAGCAAATCATGGGAAACTTACCAGCAACGAGAGTTACGCCAGCACGGCCATTTATCAACGCTGGTGTAGATTATTGTGGATCACTTTGGGTGCACTACAAACTACGCGGGAAGAGACCAACAAAAGCATATTTGGCTATATTCTGCTGCTTCGCCACAAAAGCAGTTCATTTGGAAATTGAAGGCGACCTGTCAACTGACGCATTTATCGGAGCCCTTAAAAGGTTCATCGCTCGAAGGGGGCACTGTCAAAACCTCTACAGTGACAACGCAACCAACTTTGTTGGAGCAAAAAACCAACTTGCTGAATTATCACCAGCAATTCATTCAGCCAACGCGCAAGAAAAGATAATGAACACGTGCAATAGAAAAGGAATACATTTTCACTTCATTCCTCCCAGGGCTCCTCACTTTGGAGGACTGTGGGAAGCAGCCGTAAAATCAGCAAAAAATCTGCTCCAAAGAAGTATCGCATCGGCATCTCTCACATACGAAGAACTCGAAACCATTGTAGTGGAGATCGAGGCAATACTAAACTCGAGACCAATCAGCCCCATGTCAAACGATCCTAATGATTTAAGTGCACTTACTCCTGGACATTTTTTGATCGGCGAACCACTTACAGCACAAGTCGATGCAAGAGCAGTGGAGACGAAGTCATCCTTAGGAACCAGATGGAAAGCCGTAACACGAATCAAACACGACTTTTGGCAAAGATGGTCTCGTGACTATCTTAACGAACTTCAATATAGACACAAATGGAGGGAACAGGCTAATAACATTAGGGAAGGTACCGTGGTAATCATCAAGGAAGACAACTCCCCGGTTCTTCAATGGCCACTTGGACGGATCACGAAAACTTATAAGGGCGAAGATGACATTGTACGTGTAGTGGATATCAAAACAGCTTCAGGAATATTTAGACGGCCAATCCATCGATTAGCTCCCCTACCAATAGAAGACAACCAAGCAGAGGTTCCTGTTACTACTGGGTCTACCTATCACAAGGCACCTAGTCATCACGAAAACAACGACACTGAAGTAGCACGTAAGAGACGAAGATCATCATCACCCACCTTAGCATCGGTATTATTAATTGCGGTAATCATGCTACCTCTTATATTGGCAACCGAAGTCAAGAACTATGAATTTGACTCCAACCTAGGCATCCCCTTCGAGGGAATTGCATCAATGAAAACCTCTAGAACACAATGGCAACTTATTGTGTATTATGATTTAAACCCTTATTGGAAAGAAACTGAGTTTTTCACGAATGGAACAGCAGCCTTGCGGCACCTTTGTCTAGAACCGAAACTCGTACACTCTCAAAAAAGTGTATGCACATCCATTGTAAAAACTTTTGACAATCTTGAAAACGTACTCAAACAGGTCAATAATCTTTTTACCATAAACCGATCTATAAGAAGTGCACTTAACACTGCAGACACCAATGGATTCAAAGTCAACAGAAATAAAAGAGGTGATTTAAACATCGTAGGAAATATCGCTAATTCATTATTTGGAGTTTTAGATTCCGAATATGCTGAGGAAATGGCCAATACTATCGGAAGGGTCAAAGAAAATGAAGGACATCTTCAAATCTTACTCAAAAATCAAACCTCTATTCTTGATGCAACCATTAACATCATCAAACAAGACCAATCGGAGATTAAAAAGAAATTCGACAACATCGACACAAGGGTTAACGAGATTTGGTCACAAGTGCACGATCTTGAAGACATGAACTATCAATTCAAAATGTTCCAAATCTTCATTTCTTTAGCCACACAACTTACAGTCACAGCAGCAAATCTGCAACGGATCCAGACATCCATAATAGACGTTCTAACAGATACCCACCACGGAAAAATCAGTCCAATGTTACTTACACCAAACCAATTACAAGAGGAATTGGTAACAATTCGGAACTATTTCACACCAACACTGCGACTACCTGTCGATCATGAGGAGCGCATACAACTCTATAAACTCATGACTGTGGAAGGACAATTAACAGAAAGCCACGTCATTTTTAAAATTTCAATACCTCTGTGCGATCAAGAAACATTCGAACTCTACAAAATGTTTCCAGTGTCCACTATGGTCAACAACAGCTAAACTGCAATCAAGCCCTGCGATGACATTATTGCCGTTAACGCACATAGAGATCAATATCTCCCCATTAGTAAATCCCAACTGAATACCTGTATTCTCGTAAAATCAGAATCATACGTATGTACCAATATACAGGCAAAATACAACAAGGGTTCTGAAATATGTTCCTGTGAAATACAGCTGTTCAACAACGACACCCAACCAGAGTGCAACGTAGAACTCTTAAAGACAAATTCAACATGGATTCAAATGACAAACAACAACCAATGGATGTATGCGGTAAGCGCTCCCACACGAATAACTTCTGTATGTGAAGGCCAAAGTGAACAACTCACTTTGAAGGGATCCGGCATACTATCTCTGAAGCCCCAGTGTGTTATTAAGCAAAACTCTATCACAATACAAGGTCAAAAAACATATTTCAGCAGTCGACAAGTATCGTACACCAGCCTAGGTAATTTGATAGATGTCATAAAACCCAAGGAACCTGATGCTCTTAGCAAGAAAACTGAGCAATACTATACGCTGCTGCAAAACCTAACCGAACTCCAGAGCTTATTAGCGCACCAAAAATATCTTGATATACCAGCACAATTTCAGAAATTCAACTACCATTATTCAGCAATTGGATATACAGCATTGGTTTTGTCCATTATAATCACAAGTTATATTATTTGGAAGGAGAAATCAAAAAACCACCAACTCCAGTTGACAGAAACACGATGTCCGCAACCATTACCACGCCAGAGATCAACAACATCAGATTTTGTGGTCACCGTGACATAATTCAACTAAGTGAGATCTTTATAACTTTAGATCTCACCAGGGGGAGAATGTACGGGTTCAGGGCCACTGAACTCGCACGTTTTCCTGGCTATGAAGAGTCAATTTTCATGGTCAGAGAATCGTGCATTTCAAGGTTTTGAATCAGTACATTTCCATCGAAAAAACAACCTTGGTCTTGAACGCGAGTAAACTCAACGTAATAAAGTAAGAACAAAAAACAGTTCAACCAGAGCATAGAAATATGACTCTTTTGTTTTGCTTATTTTCGTATGCTCGTCAAATATGCTGACGACTCAACTCATGACCAAGGTTGTTTTTTGTGCATACAGAAATATGCACTTATATTTTAAGTCAATTTTGTTTATGTATTTTTACATATTTCATCGATTTTATTTGTTAATATTTCTGTATATTGTATTGATTTTCGCCTATAAAAGGGCGAAAAGACTTGAATAAAAGGTGACTACGTGTTTTACAATCAAACCGAGTGTTTCTTATAATCAAAACTTTCCAGTTCCACAAACAGTTCAAGTGCTGTTTGTGACAACAAACTTAAAACCATAGTCCAAGTTTATGTGCTTGGGTCTATAACCAAACTAAAATAAATCTAAACGCGAGTTTAAACACCATCAGATATCAAGAAAACGCGAAATTGTTTTAAGGCCGAATATCGAAGAACAAGTCCGCGAAAATACCGGTCAAATTTAATGAATAAGCTAGACAGGCATTCCTTAAAATTAAAAACACATTTGTCTCGGAAGAAGTAATTTTATCTTTCCCAAATTGCAACATTGATTTTGAGCTTACAACCGACGCCTAAAATTTTGCGCTTGGTGCCGTCTTTTCTCAAACCGGGAAACCCATTTCCTTTATTTCTCGAACTCTGAGTAAAGCAGAGGAGCATTACGCTGCAAATGAGAAAGAAATGCTCGCTATAGTATGGGCAATATCCTCTCTACGAAATTTCTTGTATGGGCACGCTAGAGTGAAGATTTATACTGACCATCAGCCTTTGACTTTTGCGCTGAGCAACAAAAATACAAACAGTAAAATGAAGCGCTGGAAAGCGGACAATCATGAAATTTTTTACAAAGCCGATGCATTATCGAGAATTCCAGCACAACAGCAAATCAATTCATTGTCCGTGATGACGCATAGCGATAACAGTTCAGGTCAAAATTTAATTTAAAGTTTCTTTAAAAACCAAGTATTTCTTAATTTGTCCACAGAATCAAATTACAAATTTCAGATTATTTTTCCAAACTTTCATCATCATACTATAACAGAAAAAGAATTTTCCGAGGAAAAAATCATCTCTTTGTTGAAAAAATATTTAAACTCCTCAGTTTTAATGGAATCAGTGCCCCGGAAACAATAATGGGAATAATCCAAGAAATCTTCCCAATTCACTTTAGAAAGTATCGTATTAGGATGCATGGCGAAAAGTAGAAGATGTGTAAGACGCACAAAGACAGGAAGAAATAATTGTGGAAACACACAGAAGAGCACATCGTAACGGTAAAGAGAATAAAACGCATTATACTGGAGAAATTCCTTTTTCCTACCATGAATAATAAAATTAATAAAATAATTAAACAAATGTAAAACAAATAAATACGATAGGCACCCGAATAAGCCTGTACTAAAAGAGACACCTATCCTTGTATCTTTGGATATCCTTGTATCCAGGGCACATAGTTCATTTAGATATCTACAAAACGGAAGGTCATATCGCGCTATCCGCACTGGATAAATTTTCAAAATATGAGCACGTAAAACCAATAAAATTAAAAGCCATTCTGGATATTAAAGAGCCTCTAAGGGAACTTCTCTTTCCGTTCAGCGTCTGTTATATTTATGATCGAAGACATATTAAAAATGCAAATTTTTAAATCTCCACCATATAAAAGTGCAGTCAACGGCCAAATCGAGAGATTCCATTCAACACTCTCAGATATTATGCGCTGTTTAAAAGCAGAAAATAAAGACCAGTCATTTGTGCAACTTTTAGATACAGCTGTCTATGAGTATAATTACACAATTCACAGCACAGTTAGCAATAGGCCATAGAAAATTTTTTCGGTCGCACAGGAAGTACAGACCCTGAACAATTCGAGAAAGCAAGGCTAGATAACATCCAAAGGCTAAAAGATAAACAGCAACAAGATTTAAAAAACCACAACAACAAATTGCATCCAATTATCGACTATAAGGAAGGCAAAACCATTTATGTGAAAATTCACAAAAGGTTCATAGGTATTCGAAGGTATAAAAAGCAAGAAGTTAAGGAAAATAGGTCGACCACGGTCTTGACCGAGTCGAATAGAATAGTTCATAAAAATAATATTAAAAGCTAGTTATTAAGACTAAATAAACAAACATGTTTTTTAAATCTTTGCAGACTAACGCTTACGGCAATAACAACTGCCTCCACGAACTTTCAAATGACCGACTATTCGGCAGCTTACATAATTACAATAAGCAAAGGACTAGCTAAAATACAGGAAGGCACGTTAAAGTTAATACATTTCATTAACATTGATCTGTATGAGCAATTCTTGACAGAGACAAGACAATTCATGAAGAAAAGCCTACAGACAAACAACATATTTTATCCAACTTTAAAACAAGAAATAGATCAGAAGATGCAATTAAATCCATAAGACCAACGGGTAGAAAAATTAGGAGATCCCTCAACATCCTAGGTACAGCCTGGAAATATTTAGCGGGACTTCAGACCACGACGACTTCCCAGCATTAGAATATAACACAATACAGCTAAACGACAATAACAACAGACAACTTTTGATAAACCAAGCACTAACAGATCGTACGAGTAATCTGACACTAATAACTAATCAATTAGCAAACGCAATATCAAAAAATAGCTACTTTAACGACGAATTAGTTATAAGTATTCAAAATAGATCACGTCTAGTTAAGGAAGAAATTATACACATAAGATATGCCATACAATGGACAAAATTAAAAATATTAAATAGCATTTTATTAAACAAAACAGAATTAGAATTTGCTCTTAAAACGCTAGAAAGCGAAAAGACGCCATTTTCGTCAGCTGAAGAGGCTTTTTGTAAAAAAGATGAAATTGTAAGCTTAATTAACGAAACTTGCGTAACAAGACTCCTGAACGGTAAACGAATTCCGATCTGTCAGTACAGCAACGCACATCATATCAAACCAATATAAATAATATAGGATCTGCCATCTAAAGGTTTTTTTTCAACTAGTGCTTATTTCGTGAATGGTAACACTTATCACATGTCTGATTTGACAGATAATTAGTTTTATTCTTCCGCTCAACGAATATGGTTGTGTATACGCTTGAACAACGCTGGGAAATATTGCCAGCGATCGACTTACAGAAGATGCCGATTTTGCCAAAAAAATCATCTTTTCAGATGAAGCTCATTTTGATCTTCATTTTGATGCACTCAAAACGAGTCACTGTTTGGTGCGGATTTTGGTCCAGAGGCAAAATTGGGCCATTTTTCTTCGAAAATGAGCAAGGAGTGGCCGTTACAGTCAATGGCCATCGTTATCGGGCCATGTTGAACGAATTTTTGTTCACAAAAATTGAAGAGGAGGATATTGGCAACATTTGGTTTCAACAGGACGGCGCTACATGCCACACAGCCGAAGCTACACTCGATGTTTTGCGCCATGTTCTTGAAGATCGCATTATCATCCGCAGAGCTGATGTCGTTTGGCCACCTCGGAGCTGCGATTTGACACCGTTGGCCTATTATTTGTGGGGTGCCCTCAAAGATAAGTGTTACGCCGACAAGCCAGAGACAATTGACGTTTTAAAGGACAATATTCGTGAAGCCATTGGTGAAATACAGCTGCACACAATCGATAATGTGCTTAAAAATTGGACCGATCGTGTAGGCTACTGCAGGGCCAGCCGAGGCAGCCATTTGAATGAAATTATTTCCATTATTAATGGGAAGGATTGTACATTCAAATAAAAAAAGAAATTTGAGAAAATATTCAGTAGTTTTTTTTTTTGCCTTTTCAAAAAAAAAAAGTTATTTGGCGGACCCTTTACAACCTGGAGTAATCTTATAAAACGAATTCTATGGCACTGTAAGCAATAGTCTGGATGAAATGTCCGTTGCGGGAACATTCGTAATAAGATTCAGCAACCTAACAGTAAAAATAAATAACTATTCTTTCCACAGTGACGAAACATTTTAACGGGGGCATTACCAGTCAAAACACAGTTTGCTCCAGCGGAAAAAGAAAGAATAAATCTTTTATCATTGGAATCAATTCACGAATTATTTATTGGGTACATTCAGAGTAGTCATCAGTTGGCAACAGTTGTGTTAAAATTCGCTGAATGGTGCCAATATTTGAGCGCTCACTAAAACTGATCAGGTAGCGGACGCCATTTAATCGAGCGAAAAAATTCTATGCTACCTGAACTCAACTGTTGAGTGCTTTAACCTTTAACTGGTACACCTCAAAAAATGTAGTTACAAGTTTATGTTCTTTTCTAAGAACGCCTTGAATAACAACACGACTGATCAATGCGAAAACATGCACACACCTGAAAGCTTTAAATGTACTGAGTTTTCTTCCACCCTAAAAATAAGAAAATAATCTTACAAGCAAACCCTACTTCAGAACCGCCGAAAGAAGATAGAGATACGACAGAAGCATCAAAAGCACCGAACCTTGAAACATATTTAAATTTTGACAACCTGCCATATGTTTGATCAATTGGGGACAATTGATTTTAAGGAGGGAGGAGTTAACAACAACAAAGCTACCATTTAAAATTTAGCTTATTGCGTCCGGACAATCACCTTTTGCCCAAACGCAACAGAGTCGTTATTTGGTGATGACACTGCATCTTTACAAACAGTGGTGAGTACTCGTTTGCCTGCAATAAATACAATTAGTTGCGCAAGATATTTATCAAGAATAAAATAAGAAATAAAACCAATAAAGTGAAAATTGTAATAGTAAGCAATAATGTAAAATGAAGAAATAACGAAGACCCAATTAATTGTAAATTATAATAGTAAGCAATAAGGAAATTAAATGAAGAAATAACAAAGACCCAATTAATTGGAAAGTATAGTAGTATAGCAGTAATTAAGTTATTTATAGCAGAACATTTTTAATTGTAGTCAGTCTTTTGGGTGATTCTAAAATAAACGATTGTGGTGTAAAAAAATAAATATTTTGTTTTGTTTTAATATTAATGATATTAATTAATGATATTATAACATATATTGTGCAAACAAGAAATTTTTTTTTTGTGGATTTCTCAAGGCAATTTCTAATGTTCTTTCATTTTGAATATAGTTTCTTCGTATAAGTGTAATGATTTTTCTTGTAAAGCTTTATTTTCTTAAAATATAGAATGCAAATTTTGGGGGTAATAATATGAAATATCTAAATATAATGCCTAGACCCACTTTGATAAAATTAAGTACAAAAATACTCCAAGCGAAGGGATAGTAGAAGTTTGTTTTCAACATTAAAAATATTTTGTTTGCTCGTGTGTGAGGTGAGGTGTGCTGCTTTGCTTGTTGGTTTTTTTTTTTATGCAATAAGTTTCTGGCTCAACAAATGGAGGGATGTTGTTGAAATTTAGTATGAAAATACTCCTGGATCAAAAATAAAAGATAGGCTATTAGAAGATCCAAATAGTTTCAATAGAGGGCGCATAATGTAATAATATATATATATATGGCTCAATAACGCCTTAGCGACTGAGCCGATTGTGAAAAAATTTGATATAAAAAATTAAACCAAATGAAGCTGATCCGAAGACTCATGAACTAGACCGGAGATGACCGAAGTCATTTTGAAGGCGAACGAAGATGTACAGAAGACTAAAGACCAAAAATTAAAATAAACTCGGCCGAAAATTAAATTTGCTGTAACTTTTTTCCCTATGAATGCAAATAAAAAGTTTCTTTACAAAAGCTTAATGACTTTACATGAACTTTTATTTTTTATTTAAAAAAAGGAATTAAGTTTTAAGGGTGCTGAGGATATAAAACGAAATGTTGAAATATACAGTCAAAAATGGAATCGGAGTAAGAAAAGTTGTAAGAACGAATTGTTGACCTTTTCGAGACCTATCCAACGACATACTTTCTTTACGATCGGTTAAGAAATGATGAAGTTATTTTAGAAAAAACCATTTTGGCCACATTTTGCGTTCACCTAAAAAATAAATTTTTATAGTACTAAAACCCTCTTAATACAAGCTTTCAAATGAGGGGTGGGTTTTTTAAATTTTTTTTTCATAAGGGGTGACCCACTTTAATATGTATATACCTTAAGCGCTCATAGCTAATCAATCAAATCGCTATATATAAAAAAGTTAAGCTTAATACCTTTCCAACAAAATTACTTTTACGTTAATCCAACGAAAGATGTGTTTTTAACAACGTTTTTAACAAAATGTGTTTTTAAAAATAGCATGAAATTCGATTTTTGAAGGTCAATAAGAGTTATAATACATAATTTAAAAAATTCTTATGCCAAAATGTTGGTATGGGTAAGAAGTTTATCTTTTTAGCATATTTGGGTATTTGTGGTGCCATAACCTGTTTTTACATAATCCCAATCCCTCTCTTTTCGTATTCGTGTTTCGTTTTCAGCAAAAATCGTTTTATGTTCTGCTCTGACTTGCCAATTTTTAAATGGCAATCGATAGGCTATATGCAGTAAACATTCAAAAAATCTTATCCAACAATGCAGAGTGGAAAGTCCATACTCATAATGATTTATGTTTTGAGTTTTAATCAAATCAATTTGATTCATTTCGGTAGGACTTGCCTTGCATATAAAACATCTACTAGTTGAATAGGTTTCAGTTAGAATATTTGCAACTTCACCATCTATCATTGTACAGTGCATAATATATGAGACCTCAATAGGCCTTCCATCAAGATCCAGTATGTCACATTCTTACTCATTTATCTGTTTTCTCATAGCAGCATTTTCTCCAAAAAATGATATTTTTATTTTCTTTTACCATGACAAATTTCACTGGTCTACAGAAAAGAGTGGAAGAGCATTTTTGATTGACCCAAATTTCATTTCTGGAAGTTGAGTTAATTAATCTAAAGTAATTCAAAATATTTATTACTATATATAAAATTATACTTAGGTAACTCACTTTATTGGGACAAAAGCAATAAATAATATAAACTCATCGGTGGACTCGCTTGAAGAAAAACTTTGCTTATACCGACTATGACCAGAACTTCCATCCATACCCCATTTGCGTAACTTTGTTTTGGAGTTCATTAGGCTTACATAAACTCAAAACGCTTTCTGCTGTCTTACGCATCAACGGTTTCAAAGGAACTTCGGCAGAATTTTCTAAAGCTATTAATGGCGTTACAAACGTTTTTTTAAAGTTTTGTAAAGCATACAAACTAGGAAAACAATTGTCATGCAATTTGTTAATTGTATGTCGCAAAAAGTTTTACTTTTCTGCAGAGAGGTCTAGTTCCAAATATAGCGTTAATGCCAACATTAGTGACAAACAATTTTTGTTTTTAGGCCCACTTTCAGAATTGCTCTTTGTTTTGACCAATTGGGATGCAAATTCTAATTCTTCTGCAGAATATTCAGCAACTAAATCAGCAACTCTCCTCTTTTTTGTTTTCTCTGATGCCAAGTGAAATTGCCTTTGAGGCCTTCAGCGACTGGTGCTAGGTTGCTAAATTATAGATATTAATTTGTACTTTTTAGATTAAAAAAGTTTTTATTTTCTTTAAACTTGTTTACTTACATCATCTGCATGTGGAAATTCGAAAACTTTGTTACATAGCCAAATATAATTTTTATTAATAAAAAAGTCTTTTCTGAAACCGCACTCCTTATACCTTGTTTGAATTTTATAACAAAAAACGCGCACTTTTTGTTTAACTTCATTTTCATCAAATGTTCTTTCACCAATGTTTTATTTAATATAAGCAACGAGTAAAGATAGTTTATCTCGTGGACCAGCACTTATCCAACTATTAAATACAGTTGTGTTCATAAAAATAGCAGCATCGTGCCTCATAACATGAATTTGTCAATATTTCTTATCAATATTTATTTTCAAGCATCACCAGTAACTTGTTGTTGACTGCATGAAACTACCGTTATAACGGTATATCGCTCGCGTTTAGAAACTAAGTGGTTTGTTTTTTAAGAGCTCATTTCATCGCGCACCTGCTAGCAGAGCTGTTCATAATTCATTCACATTCTTTTCATTGTTTCGAATTTAATAAGTTTTTTTTAAGGGCAAGGTAATAGCTGTTTATTATTATTTTAATTTATAATTAAGCTCAATATTTTAGCAAAATGGGTCGATCAACACACTGTTCCGAAGAAAAACGGAATTTGATAAAAACGTTGCGAAAGGATGGAAAAACCTATCGAGAAATTGAAAAAATCGTCGGTTGCTCTTCGAAAATGATTTCAAATGCTTTAAAATGGAAAAATAAACGCGAAACACGTGGACCAAAACGCGCAACGTCCGTCCGCGAAGACCGAAAAATTGTGCAAATGGCAAAGCAGGATCCACAAATCAGTTCAAACAAAATAAAACAAGACCTTAAGCTGTCAATTAGCTCCGTAACTGTAAGAATGCGTTTGTTAGAGGCTAAACTCTTCGCTAGAAGCCCCCGAAAGGTGCCCTTACTAAGCAAAAAACATGTTGCTAAAAGGTTGGAGTTTGCTAAAGCGCATGTGGATTGGCCTTTGGAAAAATGGCGAAATATTCTTTGGAGCGATGAGAGCAAACTTGTTCTTTATGGATGTAAAGGTCGTCGACAGTATGTCAGAAGACCAGTAAACGCTGCTTATGACCCTAAATACACGCTCAAAACAGTCAAGCATGGTGGCGCCAAAATTATGGTTTGGGCATGTTTCTTCTACCATAGCGTTGAGCCCATATATCCGATAACCGGAATAATGGATCAGTTTCAATATATCAAAATACTCGAAGAAACTATGCTACCTTATGCCGAGGACAATATGCCGCTGAAATGGGTTTACCAGCAGGATAATGATCCGAAGCATACGAGTAAGCGTGTTCGTACGTGGTTTAGGGTGAACAAAGTGGACTTAATGGAGTGGCCGGCGCAGTCACCGGACCTCAACTCAATAGAACATCTTTGGGGTGATGTCAAAGACGCAGTAGATGCAGCACATCCTAAAAACAGCAAGGATCTATGGGAAACAATTCAAAAAGCCTGGTATGCAATATCGACTGAGAGATGCCAAAATTTGGTCAATTCTATGCAACGAAGATGTGCTGCAGTCATTCGAAATGGAGGCCATGCTACCAAATATTAGCTGCTAAATGATTTTTATAAGCTTATTTTTATTTTTTTTTGAGATTTTGTTGCATATTGAAGAGTGCTGCTATTTTCCTGAACAACATGAATTTTTATTTTTTCTTCATAACAACTCTAATAAATAAGAATATAAGACTTTTTTGTTTGTTGTAGTTTTAGCGCTAGATGCCACTTAATTTACATTAACAGTTTAAATAAAAACATAAAAAATAAAGAAATTGTTTGCAATTTATTATTGTATTAAGGGTGCTGCTATTTTTATGAACACAACTGTAAATCGTTATTCGTTATAATTGTTGACATTTTTACTACAAATCACGTCTTTTACTTTTGTGAAAAATGTTTTGTTCAAAACGGTAACTTGCAGTATAGCTGGCAATAGTATACAAAGGTATACTCTATGTTCAAAAAAAAATTTGTAAGCAATTTCCAGACCTTCAAAAAATAGCAGAGCTTTAAAACCTATAACTTTAATATTAATATGAAAAAAATAGTATATACGCTGAAAATACAGTTTATTAAATATGTTTTTATTATTTTTTAGTTATTTTCTGCCAAATAATTATTGCATGAACTTAAAAGATCTTCTTTAACGTATAGCGTACAAATTTTAAAAATGCTTCGGCTTATTTAAAAAATGAATTAAATCTTTTTTTTTCAGCGTGTTATATTCCTTGTTTAAGTTAGTAGATATACTTCAATAAATTTGCCCTAATAAAAAAAAAAAATAAAAAAGGACTTAGCTTATTTTAAATAAAAGCTCTAAAAAAAGTCTGTTTACCTTTTTAGCGCTGATGAAACAAAAACAATTTTTCGTAAAGTTGTGAGAAATTGAAATTGTGGACAATTTTTACAAATACGATATCTCAAAAAATGGGTAAAAGTGGGTACATTTTTTCAATCATACTTGCGATATTTGTTGGTCACAAGGCGGAAATCAGCGGAACTTGGAAGTTGTTATCTAATAAAGTCAAACAAATTTTTAACTTTATCCAAGTTTTATCAATTTTTGAAAATTTGTTTAAAATTCAATTATATTTTTTTTTCTTAATAACAAAAAGTATTTTTTCAACAATATTTTAACTTTAAATAAAAATTAAAAATTATTTAATATCATAAAAAATTATTTAACAAAAAAAAATTGCATAAGTGCTCGAAAAACAAGAATTGCACCATAAAAGAAATGTATCGATATACATTTTTGGAATAAAGTATCGAATATAAACAGGTGTAGTGCCTCCAAAAAATATTTTATTGAACTGAAAATTTATATTCTTTTTATTTGGAATATTTCCTTTACATGATACCCATTTTGTATGACTTTTTTGACAAATAAATTTTGATTTTTGTCCACTTCACAAACTACTGTGGCTGGTTTACTTGTTTACTTTTTTTTAGCTAGTTTCTGTTTTTGCTGTTGGCTTGGTTTTTTTTTTGCTGCTTTTATTTTGGGTGGATTTCATCGATACTTAGAAATGATATTTTGACGATTTTGTGATTTTGTCAATTTTCAAGCATGAAGGTATAGAAAAATCACTATAACTTCTTTATTTCTGATTTGATTGAAATGCACCCAAAGACAAGATGTTTGCAAATTTCACCATCTTTAAAATGACTAAATTTTTTTACTAAATTTTTAAATTTATTCTGATGATTTTTGATTTTAAAATTTTTACAAAAATTTTTTTAACGATTTTAAAAAATTTTTTGGATTTTAAATTTTTAGCTGCTAAAGATATGATGCAAATGTTTTCCATGTTCAAAAATGTTTTCTTCGATTTTGAAGGATTTTCCGATCTATAAAATTTTAGCTGCTGAAGAAATGATTCTTGTTCAATATTTTTTCTTGTTCACAAAATGTTAGCAAATATTTTTTCCGAAGTTTTGATGAACAATTTTTCATATATAAATTTTTATCTGCTAAAGAAATGATGAATTTTTTCTGATTTTGAAGAAAAATTTTTATTCTTTAAATTTTTAGCTACCAAAAAATGATAGATTTTTTTTTTGGTCAAAAAATTTTTCCTGCGATTTTCATGAAAAATTTTTGATCTATAAATGCCGCTAAAAATATGATTGACATTTTTTCACTGATTTTGAAAAATAATAGTTTTTGGATTTTAAATTTTTAGCTGCTAAATAAATGATGGAAATTTTTTCCATGTTCAAAAATTTTTCTTCGATTTTGAAGCAAGTTTTGATCTATAAAGTTTTAGCTTCTGAAAATGACAGAAAAAATTTTTCTTGTTCAATAACTTTTCTTCTTCACAAAATGTTAACAAATTTTACCATCTTTAAAATGACTAAATTTGAAATTTTTTTCTAAATTTATTCATTTACTTTTTATGTTAAAACTGTGCAAACTAAACTAGTTAAATTTATATTTTATGTTATGACTATGCTAGCTAAACTAATAAATCAATATCATAAATTAAATGCTAAAACTCTTCTTATTACATATTTTATCTACTAATAAATCTATCAAGAAATTTCAATTTAAATGCATATAATAAATCCAATTGGTCTAGTTGTCAACCAGGGACATATGCATCTTTTATTGTTTTGCTGTACTTACATTGATGCCACTAAAATATGGCAACAGTTCCGTTCTAAAACCTTATTGCAAAAACATAAGAAAATGATAGAATTTTTGGTTTATAAATTTTTTTTTTTTTGAAATGATAGAATTAAATTTCTTGGACGATGGATTTTTTATTTCTCGACACTTATTTCATAATATGTCAGTTTTTTTATATTAAAAATTTTTAAATCTTATATATTAATACGCTAACACAAGTCTTTAACCCCCTTTTTCTCAGTTTATAGGCAACAGATTTGTATGAAACTTATATCATTTGAAAGCTCTCGTTCATACCAATATAGTTTTTTTTTCAAATGTTTTGTCATTAAGATAGGTAAAAATTAAAAACCCCCTTTCCCCATATAAAAGAAGCAATAACAAAATATGTTGCAAAGCTATACAGCTCTATTTAACAGCTTTGCTGTGGGAGAGTAGATTGCGAGAGTAAAAAAAGTCAACAGAGCTGTCATTGTTAATTTTCCTTTCCCATCTTCTCAAATACACTCGATCCGCGTTGCTGAGACAAAACAAATTAGAGGGTGTCGCAATGAAAGTGAATTTTTTGATTGCATTGTAAAGTA
The DNA here is from genome assembly GCA_914767935.1 of Coremacera marginata. Lineage (NCBI taxonomy): Eukaryota > Metazoa > Arthropoda > Insecta > Diptera > Sciomyzidae > Coremacera > Coremacera marginata. Next base: position 116,563,650 of record OU612044.1, on the reverse strand, counting down.
AACATGTTAACTTGTAAACTATAAAATTTTTATTTGAATGTTTTGTCATTAAGATAGGTAAAAATTATAAATTAAAAACAACTTTTTCACCATATAAAAGAAGCAAAAACAAAATATTTTATAAGGCCATACAGATTTGTTGAACATTGTGGCTGTGGGAGAGTAGAATGCGAGAGTAAAAAAAAAAACAAATGCTTCAATAGAGCTTTGTGGCTGTTGTCGCCTTTTCTTTCCTATCATCTCAGACACGCTCGATCCGCGTTTCTGAGACAAAACATAATAAAAGGTGTCGCAATGAAAGTGAATATTTTATTGCATTGTAAGCATGTTATGGCAATTAATAAGTTAAAGAATCAAACTTTCAAAACTTTTTATAAAGATTATAGTTTATTAAGTAGTTTTTCTAAAAGTGACCAAAAAATAAGCAAACGACAATTATTTGAGATGAGTTTTCAATGAAAACTCATACGGAGGATCTGTTTGATGAGTTGAGTGGTGCTTGAGGGGGGACGGGGAAGGACAAGGGTTTTCGAATTCGTTAAAAACGTGTGATCTAAAGGCCTGTATCTTATATATTAATACGCATACAAAAATCTTTTTACCCACTTTAATGACAACAGATTCGGATGAAACTTAAATCATTTGAAATCTCTCGTTCATACCAAGTGCACAATATAGTTTTCATTCAAATGTTTTGTCGTTAAGATACGTAAAAATTAAAAACACTTTTTTCCCCATATAAAACAACATACCATGCGACACAATTTTGCTGTTGCTGCACAACGTTGCTGTAGTTGAGCAGAAGGCGAGAGAGAAAAAAAAATCTTCAATACAGCTGTGTGGTTATTGTTGCTTTTTCTTTTCTCTTTTCGGACACACTTATTCAGTAAAGAATGATAGACCTCTTCAACATTATTCAAGAATTGAAGTTTGTTAGCAAATCTCAGAATTTTTTTTTCGTTTTCGTTTTTCTTTTGTAGTGGATTCTATTACGTACAAATTGATACATTCCAGCATTAGAATTAACATATTATTGCTTGATTACAAAGTTTAACTCCCTTTTTACCTATTTTAAGGACAACAAATTCTAATGAAACTTATATCATTTGAAAGCTCTGGTTCATACAAAGTAGACAGTAAAATTTATTAAATTATGCAAATGTTTTATCATTAACATAGGTAAAAATTAGAAATTAAAAACACCTTTTTGCCCATATAAACAACAACAACAAAATACAAAGCCACACAGCTCTGCTGAACAGCGAAACTGTGGGAGAGTAGAAAGCGAGAGTAAAAAAGAAGTCAAATTACCACAGAGCTGTATGGTTGTTTTTGCTTTTTCTTTCCTATCTTCTCGATCAGCGTTTTTGAGCGTTGTTGAGACAAAACAAAATAAAGGGTGTCTCAATAAACGTGCAGTGCATTTTTTTTTTTTGGATTGTCAAGTAGATATGTTCCGATTCATTTTCCAAAAATGCCACAAAATTTAAATCGTGCACTCTTATTGGGACACAATATTTATGTTCATACAAACAGGTGGCAATGGTTGTGCTTGCCTGCATATTTTGTTGCCGATTTTGTCTCACTTTGAAATGATTTTTCGGTTTTGCTTCTTTTTTATAATAGATAATCTATTGCGCTCAAGAGTAGAATGGAAGAGTGACTCAGACACTACAACAGAGCTGTGTGGCATTGTTGTTTTTTGAAGTGAAAACTTCTTTAGGCGCGTTGAGCACTTTTTGGTAGCTGTAAAAGTTATGAATTCGCGTCAGCACTGTTAACTGTAACGTGCAATTTTGACGTCAGCAATGCTATATCGTAATCACTGTTAATATCATCTTTGTTAACTTTAGCATTGTTAAGACTTGCACTGTTAATGCCTGCATTTCTGATTTACCTACCAGGCAAGAAGAAAACATAGCATCGTTTTTACGTTTTTTGTATTTGGACCCCCACATGGGTTGTAGATGGCTGTGTTCAGAAGAAATGTTGAAGGCTAAAAACTATAGTGCCAGCTCATATATTTGACCTGTTCGGAAGAGATATATCTTACAATCGACAGTTTTGGTGTTTTTTGTATGGTAACACCCAGAAGTGTGGTTGATAGGGGCATGTGTGTTATTAAGAAATGTTGGACGGCAATAATAATATGACAAGCTTATATATTTCACGGGGCTAAAAACGGGTGATATAAACTATAATCGACAGTTTTTGTGTTTCTTGTGGACTCCCAGAGGTTGGCTGATAAGGGGTGTGTTCAGAAAAACTCTTGAATGGGGAAGAAAAAGGACAAGCTCATACTCGTATAATTGATATTCATATAGAGGTTAGGTGTGTTTAGAAGAAATGTTGAAGGATCACTTCTTTGGGTCAATTCAGAAGTAAGATTTTTCATCCGAAAATTTAATGAATTATTCAAAAGAATGTTCTAAAAGATTAAAAAAAATATTTAATAATATTAATATTTATATTTAAACTTTATTATGTGACTATGATACTTACAAGGAAAGGTCCCCAGGTGTCACTCAACGATTTGAATAATTTTTGGATATGTGTGTGGATATGTGCTCAATTAATAGTTTACGGTTTCAAAATGACGTTTTGAAATCAGCGAAAATTTCGTTTTTTTGCCACAAATCACTATTTTCCATAAAAATATTTACAAATTTGGTATCAAATGAAAGATATTTTTTAAGCCACACATGATGGCATCCATTTTGGAGAAATAAATTTCATTGTAATTTTGTTGTTGTCATTTTTAACATTATTTAGTCGATATCATAATTAGCGCATTTTCGAAATTGTTTCATTTTTATTAACATTTGATTTAAAAGAATTCTAAAAGTTATCTTTTCTTTGTTTTTTTAAAATTTTTAAGTTTTTATATTAAAATTTTCTTTACAAAAATGTGCATTTATTTTCTAAAAAAAAATTTTTTTATTTTTTGAGATGAAGACCACAAAATGGGTATCAAAAATTTTGTTTTTTCTCCAAATTTCCGTATGTGTAAATATTTGATCGGAAAAGTTTATATTTAACAGGGCTTCTATACAACTTTGTGCTTTTAACTTGTTTGCCCGAAGGAATGAGAAAAAACCATCGGAAATTTAAAAATATGAATTTCTGTATAAATAACTCCGTTAGTTTTTAACATATCTCACAAAATTGTAATTATTATAACTCTAATAATTTTTCAATTATTAATTAAGAGTTATATTTTCGAGCTCAAGGTCTATGTTGCTTTCTGAAGAAAACAACCAACAACAACAACAATACCCTTTATATAGAGTGGCAGTCATACAGCAGACTAGACAGCTGTTTCGTTGGCCGCTACACCAACTCATCAGTAGCCTTTATATGATAGCGATGATAAACTTAGCCGTTCATGTCTATTTGTTTTCGTCAATGTTAGAGAAAATTACTCTGAATTACATTGTACACACAAATGATACGAAAAGCAGCTAAAGTTCTTCGAATTTTCAGATTCACACTTATTCGGTGTAAGCTCTTTCTTCGAAGATATATCAAAGCTTTTTACCACTCACAGGCATGTTGTAGTTTTAGTTGTTGTTCTTCTATTATTCACTGTCCGTCTTAGTTGCAGCAACCTGCTGCTATTAAACTATGACGTCATGAAATATTTTGTTTGAAAACTAAGATTTTTATTTTATTGTGTGTAAACACACAAATTAATCATAATTTTGTTTTTCAACGGCCGTGCTCTGCCAGAGAATTAATTTGTAAATTTATTCGACCTCTTTTCATAAGTTTTTGTGTAATTATTATAACTCTAATAATTTTTCAATTATTAATTAAGAGTTATATTTTCGAGCTCAAGGTCTATGTTGCTTTCTGAAGAAAACAACCAACAACAACAACAATACCCTTTATATAGAGTGGCAATCATACAGCAGACTAGACAGCTGTTTCGTTGGCCGCTACACCAACTCATCAGTAGCCTTTATATGATAGCGATGATAAACTTAGCCGTTCATGTCTATTTGTTTTCGTCAATGTTAGAGAAAATTACTCTGAATTACATTGTACACACAAATGATACGAAAAGCAGCTAAAGTTCTTCGAATTTTCAGATTCACACTTATTCGTATCATTTGTGTGTACAATGTAATTCAGAGTAATTTTCTCTAACATTGACGAAAACAAATAGACATGAACGGCTAAGTTTATCATCGCTATCATATAAAGGCTACTGATGAGTTGGTGTAGCGGCCAACGAAACAGCTGTCTAGTCTGCTGTATGATTGCCACTCTATATAAAGGGTATTGTTGTTGTTGTTGGTTGTTTTCTTCAGAAAGCAACATAGACCTTGAGCTCGAAAATATAACTCTTAATTAAAAATTGAAAAATTATTAGAGTTATAATAATTACACAAAAACTTATGAAAAGAGGTCGAATAAATTTACAAATTAGTTCTCTGGCAGAGCACGGCCGTTGAAAAACAAAATTATGATTAATTTGTGTGTTTACACACAATAAAATAAAAATCTTAGTTTTCAAACAAAATATTTCATGACGTCATAGTTTAATAGCAGCAGGTTGCTGCAACTAAGACGGACAGTGAATAATAGAAGAACAACAACTAAAACTACAACATGCCTGTGAGTGGTAAAAAGCTTTGATATATCTTCGAAGAAAGAGCTTACACCGAATAAGTGTGAATCTGAAAATTCGAAGAACTTTAGCTGCTTTTCGTATCATTTGTGTGTACAATGTAATTCAGAGTAATTTTCTCTAACATTGACGAAAACAAATAGACATGAACGGCTAAGTTTATCATCGCTATCATATAAAGGCTACTGATGAGTTGGTGTAGCGGCCAACGAAACAGCTGTCTAGTCTGCTGTATGATTGCCACTCTATATAAAGGGTATTGTTGTTGTTGTTGGTTGTTTTCTTCAGAAAGCAACATAGACCTTGAGCTCGAAAATATAACTCTTAATTAATAATTGAAAAATTATTAGAGTTATAATAATTACACAAAAACTTATGAAAAGAGGTCGAATAAATTTACAAATTAATTCTCTGGCAGAGCACGGCCGTTGAAAAACAAAATTATGATTAATTTGTGTGTTTACACACAATAAAATAAAAATCTTAGTTTTCAAACAAAATATTTCATGACGTCATAGTTTAATAGCAGCAGGTTGCTGCAACTAAGACGGACAGTGAATAATAGAAGAACAACAACTAAAACTACAACATGCCTGTGAGTGGTAAAAAGCTTTGATATATCTTCGAAGAAAGAGCTTACACCGAATAAGTGTGAATCTGAAAATTCGAAGAACTTTAGCTGCTTTTCGTATCATTTGTGTGTACAATGTAATTCAGAGTAATTTTCTCTAACATTGACGAAAACAAATAGACATGAACGGCTAAGTTTATCATCGCTATCATATAAAGGCTACTGATGAGTTGGTGTAGCGGCCAACGAAACAGCTGTCTAGTCTGCTGTATGATTGCCACTCTATATAAAGGGTATTGTTGTTGTTGTTGGTTGTTTTCTTCAGAAAGCAACATAGACCTTGAGCTCGAAAATATAACTCTTAATTAATAATTGAAAAATTATTAGAGTTATAATAATTACACAAAAACTTATGAAAAGAGGTCGAATAAATTTACAAATTAATTCTCTGGCAGAGCACGGCCGTTGAAAAACAAAATTATGATTAATTTGTGTGTTTACACACAATAAAATAAAAATCTTAGTTTTCAAACAAAATATTTCATGACGTCATAGTTTAATAGCAGCAGGTTGCTGCAACTAAGACGGACAGTGAATAATAGAAGAACAACAACTAAAACTACAACATGCCTGTGAGTGGTAAAAAGCTTTGATATATCTTCGAAGAAAGAGCTTACACCGAATAAGTGTGAATCTGAAAATTCGAAGAACTTTAGCTGCTTTTCGTATCATTTGTATGTACAATGTAATTCAGAGTAATTTTCTCTAACATTGACGAAAACAAATAGACATGAACGGCTAAGTTTATCATCGCTATCATATAAAGGCTACTGATGAGTTGGTGTAGCGGCCAACGAAACAGCTGTCTAGTCTGCTGTATGATTGCCACTCTATATAAAGGGTATTGTTGTTGTTGTTGGTTGTTTTCTTCAGTAAGCAACATAGACCTTGAGCTCGAAAATATAACTCTTAATTAATAATTGAAAAATTATTAGAGTTATAATAATTACACAAAAACTTATGAAAAGAGGTCGAATAAATTTACAAATTAATTTCACAAAATTTTTTTTTGTTATAATGTTTAATAAAAGTACTTGCCAAAAAATATTTTAACAATGCCAGTTACTGTACATTTGTATTTTTAATATTTTTTGAAAAAATAGCCCAAAATATTCAATGTTTCCTCAAAAAATTAAGTAAAATTTGTTTTTGTTGTAAAAATAATTTAAATTAAAAATTGCACATTTTATTGCAATGCCACATGGCATGACATTTATTAGCAAAAATTGATTCAGTTTTAAACAAAAATTTATTTACTATTTCTATCATAAAAAACAATTATACCCTTTCGATTTTTTTGATGAAATTAATTTTTTTAAAAATATTCTTTTTATAATTTTTATAAAAGAGTATAGCTTCAAAAATGATTTATTTGAAAAAAATATCCCAATATTCTTTTCCAATCAAAAGTTATTACTAAAAACCTATTTTCATACAATGTGGATCTATATTAACAAAATTCCATTTTTGTTAATTATTAACTATATCCTTCTATCCTTTCCATGCTCATTTTAAGAATAATCATGCTCATTTTGAAAATTTTAAAAGAAACAAATATTTTTTATACTTTTCAGTTATTAACCCTTAGTTGCCACACCTCGCTCCAGTTATATAACTTCCACCCTAGTGTAACTCATTACCCCAACTAACCAAGGGTTAATAACTGAAAAGAATAAAAAATATTTGTTTCTTTTAAAATTTTCAAAATGAGCATGATTTTTCTTAAAATGAGCATGGATGGCAAGGATATAGAAACTTAATAATTAACAGAAAAAGAGTTTTGTGGGTACAGATCCACATGGTATGAAAATATGTTTGTAGAAATAACTTTTGATTGCAAAAGAATATTGGGATATGTCTTTCAAATAAATTATTTTTGAAGCTATACTCTTTTATAAAAATTATAAAAAGAACACTTCTAAAAAAGTAAATTTCATCAAAAAAATCGAAATTATAATAATAATATAAATAATATATAATATAAATATAATAATATGTATAAATAATTATAAATTATAAAAAAAAAAATTATATTATAGACATAATAAATAATTTGTTTTTTAAAACTGAATCAATTTTCGCTAGTAAATGTCATGCCATGTGAAAGGGAGTTTAAATGCAATTCTTAATTTAAATAATTTTAAAACAAATTTTACGTAATTTTTTGAGGAAACATTGAATATTTTGGGCTTTTTTTGAAAAAAATATTAAAAATACAAATGTACAGTAAATGGTATTGTTAAAATATGTTTTGGCAAGTACTTTTATTAAACTTTATAACAAAAAAAAATTTTGTGAAATATGTTAAAAACTAACGGAGTTATTTGTATAGAAAGTCATATTTTTAAATTTCCGCTGGATTTTTCTCATTCCTTCGGGCAAACAAGTTAAAAGCACAAAGTTGTATAGAAGCCCTGTTAAATATAAACTTTTCCGATCAAATATTTACACATACGGAAATTTGGAGAAAAAGCAAAATTTTTGATACCCATATTTGGGTTTTCATCTCAAAAAAAAATTTTTTTTTTAGAAAATAAATGCATATTTTTGTAAAGAAAATTTAAACATAAAAACTTAAACATTTAAAAAAACAAAAAAAATGTAACTTTAAGAATTCTTTTAAATCAAATGATAATGAAAATGAAACAATTTCGAAAATGCGCTCCTTATGATATCGACTAAATACTGTTAAAAATTACAACAACGAAATTGCAATGAAATTTATTTCTCCTAAATGGATGCCATTATGTGTGGCTTTAAAATACCTTTCGTTTGGTACCAAATTTGTATATATTTTTATGGAAAATAGTGAAATTGTGGCAAAAAAACGAAATTTTCGATGATTTTAAAACGTCATTTTGAAACCGTAAACTATCGGTTTAGCACGTATAAAAAAATACTTCGACCTTAGGTTTTTGTCCTCTTTCACATATTCAAAAATTATTCAAATCGTTGAGTGACACCTGGGGACCTTTCCTTGTTAATGAAGCCTTTAATATTAATTTTGATGTAGCCGAATTTCAGCCACAGGCGATACTAGTTCCTATTAAAATGTGAACATTGAATTTAATTTTTTGACAGTTAATTTTTTATTTTTTGACAGTGAGTTTATTTATTTGTGAGTAATTTTTTATGTCGAAATTTTTATATTTCTATTTATATTGGAAACATTAAATTTAATATTTTGAGAATTCATTTTTTTCTTTTTCAACTGAGATTATATATACCACAGTAATTTTTTGGTATTACAATTTCTTGTATTTCTATTTCAATTAAAATATTTTGAAATATACAGTTTTCGTATATTAAAAATACTTTAATTCTTATTTCAAATGGAAGAAATCAATTAAATTTTATATTTTTATAGTTTGTATAGAAATAAAAAAAGCAAGTTTCTATTTATGGAATCTAATCTTTTATATTAAACATTTTTTAACATTTTGATTTTGTCATATATACATTTTTGAAATGTTTTTTGTTACAATTTTTGTTATATAAGGATTTTTTGAGAGAGTTTGATTTATTTCAATAAAAAACATTTAATCCACATGAATATACATCAGCGGTGCCCAAAAAGTTTTAAGCGCGGGCCAATGATGAAAAAACTAACACAAACACTGTACATTGCAGGCAAAGGTGGTTTATATGTTTTATATAGATATGATTATATCTTTTTTTTCCACTTGATAAAAACAACGAAAATAATTTTGATAAATAAATATCTCCCTTAATCAGAGCATAGAGCGGAGATTTCCGTTTCTTGGGTAGGGTAATTTTACTTTGAGCTACCGACTTCACGCAATCCTCCACACTTTCACATCCGGGCTTGGCACCAGCAACGGCGGTGTTACAATAACTATATAATAATGATTTAATTATATAATAATAAATTAGTTACATAACAATACATTAATTATATAATAATTACTTTATCCAAATTAATTTCTTTGGTAAGATATAGAAATAAAAAAAAAATAATAAATCAATTTTGCACTGCAGGTTTTGTGTGCAGATGTTTTTAGTGTTTGACTTAGCACGAAAAAAAAGCATGAGGAACACATTGCATCTGAAAATACTCGGTCCATTCAGTGGCAAATTGTACAGTGCTGAGAGGTCGACCAATGGATTCAATTACGGCGATATCAGAAATATTCTTCAAAATAACAAATCATATGGACTTCGGACAAATGAACTTAGGCAACAACTCAGATTTCCGGCAAGGAATTTATTCGGACAGACTGACGGACCAAAATAGAAAAGTACAAACGGACAAAGTGACAGACGGATTCCTTAAAAAATTTTAACGACGAATTGACAGACAGACCATCAGACAGACTTTCAGACGGACAAACGGACAGTTTATTGTTTGGTAAGCCTTTGCATCTTTGCATTGGCTTTCCCTTGCTTCTCATTCGATCGGATTTTCTTCTTTTTTAATTCTTCGGACACTAGTTTTTCCTTTAACCATTTTGACTTCTTTCGAATCCAAACAATTATTAGTAAATCTAGCATGGTTTGCCTGTGCTCAAAACAACTACCATTTTCGTCCAACCACGCTGGAGTTCAACGATTTAGTGTGCAATACAGGACTTGACGATGCGGTTCTTCAAACCGGACTCCTGTAGCGGGATTCCCAAACATCTTAACTTCGATTACGTTAACGTTAACTAACAACGATTATAGCTTGCAGTAACAACTGCCGTATTCCCAAACCTATGCTTAACTGCAATATTTGCTACGAGTTGCATTAATAAAGTTAGCGTAATCATTGTTAACAAATATTGAAAATATGGCAGCATTGGCATTTGACAGCTTAAATTGGTGAAAGATTAAAGAAGAATAGAAAAAATAAAAACGAATCAAACAAAAATAAAAATGCAAGCAGCAAAAAAAAGAAGCAGCCGTGCAACAGCTGAGCAATACAAGCTGATGCTGGACTTTTTCCTGAGCCGATGCTGCCAAAAGGGTAGTGATGAAGAGGTGGTAAGGATAGCCAGGGATATCGTTGTGATTAAGCAGCTAGTGTGTGTTGCGAGATCTCTCTAACAGGCTGCTGCTGCTACCTCTGCTGCTGTAACTGTCTCCCAAGTGCAGCTTATGTGAATATGTTTATAATATAAAAGCAATGAAGTCGATTTATTTGAATTTAATCTTTCATTATATATTTCGTTGGTTTGTTTTTGGGGCTTTTTTGTTTTTGTTCTTGTTTTGACATTCTTTTACTTTATATTTATATTTAATTATTTACGGTTGCATTTTCTTTATAAAGGCAATAAAACACCTTTCTAATGGCATGTCAATAAACCCCACCAACTTAACCGTTACCGAGTTGTGGTCGTGTGAAGATGAAATCAATCGATTGAAACTCCCAAATTTCAACTTTGAGTGCAAATTTCTCAGAATTTCGCGTAATAAATGAATTTTTTTTTAAGATCAATTTTGTAATTTGTTCAATTTTCTTTTCAATGACGCCAAAAACATAAACATATCTTAAAAAATAAAAAAGTTGGCTGTACTTTTTAAAATATTTGTATTCTTCACAACTTCACAAAAAAAACCTTATTTTACGCTTATCGTTGATATTTGTATGGTTAACAACGTCTTAAAATACGTTGTTAAGCTAGCTACAGATACGTTAAGATATTGTTAACGAACTGTCAAAGCTATCTACAAAAATATCTAAGGTTGAGTTTGGGAATACGAGTTAACAATTTTTGTAGCTAAGACCAGTTAACGTTAACGTAATCGAAGTTAAGATGTTTGGGAATCCCGCTACTGATAACTTGTATCGAATATACCCTTGATTATTTTGAAAAATGTTGTGCGCAAATTTCGAAGTAGTCATCGGAAGCATTTTTTAAAAGAAGTTGACTGTCACGAAAATTTTTGATGCCAATGAAAGATTCTGAGTCGAAAGAAAATTTTTCAAGTTTCAGAAGATCTTTTTGGCATTTTTCACATCTAACTTTATTTTCAAATTTAGCCCTTATATCGTACCCAACAAAACGGAAGTGGACTCAGAAGTTCCCTCTGCTTCTTCTGTTGTTTCTTCCATTTGCACGGACGGTCCCATTGGTGAAATAGAAGATGAATCTTCAACGGATGGAGTGAAGTTCCATTCCAGTATAAGATCATTATCGTTCTCACAATTCGAATTGGGAACATGAAACTTATGTCATGAGCTTCATTGACAAAATCCCTGCAGAGAAGTATTGAACTTCTCTCACAGTTGGCTCGTTGTTGTTGCCTAGTTGCGATCTAAGCACGGCATAAAAATTTTCGACGCTGTCTTGATTCAACTTTCCAAGCATCACAAATTTCACATTTGGATCTTTGAGGAGATCATTTACCAATGAAATCATCGCTCTTAAGGAATGAATCAGACCTGCGATGCATTTATTTTTGCCTCTGCTTTTTATTGGAAACTATAATGTTTCCAGATAAGAAATTAATTCTTTCATTAGCTTTATCTTATTGCAGTCTCTAGTGGCTGGACGCCTATTAATGTTATTCTTGGAAAAATTTCTACTCACAATAATCGAATCCATTATTGCAACTCGGAATAAAATGCATAGTTGCTTCAGCATTCGCTCTGTTTGCATTTGAAAAGAGTTTTCCATCGATGCATTGACGAATAGCTGCTGCAACTGAATTGCTCAATATCTGAGTTGCAAGTCCAACACTCATTTTGTCGAATAATTTCGGATAAATGAGCCTATCCGAAATTATCGGCAACATCCGGAGGGTACTGAACTGGTCGATTTTATAAACCTCTCTCAGTACGTCCTAACTAGCCACCCCATTTTCAGTTGTAATATCATTCGAAAGCAATGTATTCCTCATGCTTTTAAACAAATGACAATAGTTTACAGAACATATATCTATTGACCTAAAAATTTAAAAGAATTGTCTTTAAAATTGGTTGTCACAAAAGGCATTTTCTGAACCTTGGTCAGCTATAATTGCTTTAAGGTTAAAGCCGCATTTTAATACTGACAGTATTACACCCAACAAAATACCATGCAAGGTGCAACCTGAAATTGGGAAAAAGAAACAAAACAAAGAAATTGTAAAAAATTATTAGCCGCAAAAGGCAAGGATTTGGATTGTGACACTTAAATATGTTATAAATATGGGGCGATCACCATCACCCCTGCCAACGAAGCCATCAATATAATCTGCAGTGGGATTATATTCCAGCTCTTTCCTGAGGAGAACTTCATCGAACAGTTTTGTGACTGCACGCTCATGCTGGCAGCTAACTTCGTGAAATCTTGCTCCATATCAGTGGTAATGCCTGTGTGGTGATTTGTTCAATAAAAATACAAATGTTATTTAATTACTTGTCTTTCCAATATTTTATTTGGTATAAACGTTTTAAATAATCTTTACAAATTTTGAAGGAGACTTATACAAATTTTTCTTATACTTATACAAGTCTTGGTCCTTCAGGGATTTTATTACGACGAGAAAATGACGTCACAAGCGAACAAAAAATGTAATTTTTTAAATAAAATCCTTGTTCAAAAAAGATTTTAAGATAAAATACTGGAAAAAACTTTTAAAATAATATCTTTACCCATTATTTCGTAATTCCCTCGTAAATCACACCAAACTTGTTCACAAAAATTAATATACTTACTTACTTACTTAGGTAGTTGTAACAACCCGTGTCCGGGTTTGGGCCGACCTCATCAGCTCTGGCCAGGCGCCTCTGCTTTGCGCGCGCCTTCTCCAATCGGATACACCAAGTGCGGTTAGGGCTTCCTCAGCCTGTTCCATCCATCGGAGGCATGGTCTTCCTCGTCGTCATTGACCAGCGACCCTCGCCTCGAGCACCTTTTTCGCTGGAGCTTTGTCGTCCATACGATGGACATGACCCAGCCAGCGTAGTCGCTGCACAGTTATACGCCGAACTACGTCAATGTCTTCGTAGAGCTCATACAGCTCGTGGTTCATTCGGATGCGATAGTCATCGCCGACTCGAACAGTACCGAAGATTTTGCGAAGAACTTTTTTTTCGAACACTCCCAGAGCGGCTGCGTCAGTTTGCGAAACTACCCATGCCTCAGCGCCATAAAGCAGCACAGGTAGAACGAGCGTCTTGTAGAGTGTTAGTTTTGCCGATCGAAAGAGGGCTCTGGAACTTAGCTGCTTACTGAGCCCGTAGTAGCACTTATTAGCAATTATTGTTCTTCGCTTTATCTCCAAGCTGATTTCGTTGTTGGTATTAATGGCGGTGCCAAGGTAAACGAATTCCTTGACTACTTCAAAGTTATACCTGCCGGATGAAACGTGGGAGTCTTAACGCCGCGCTCCCTTGTTTGTAGACAGCATAACTTTGTTTTACCCTCATTTATCGTCAAACCCACTCTGGCTGATTCCTTTTCGATAGCGGTGAAAGCAGCGGGAACATCTCTCTTGGTTCTGCCAACAATATCAATATCATGAGCGTACGCAAGGAGCTGGACACCTTTATAGAAAATGGTGCCATTACGATGCACACCGGCCTTTCGTACGATCCCCTCCATGATGATGTTAAAGAGATCGCAAGACAGTAGATCGCCTTGCCTGAAACTTCTTTCGGTATTGAAGGTTTTGGAGAGGTCATATCCTACCTTGATGGAGCTTGCAGCTTGCAGGTATACCGAACTCAGACATTGTTGCATATAGGCAATCCCTTCTCGGGCTATCGAACGCAGCTTGAAAATCGACAAAGGGATGGTGTATGTCAATTTGATTTTCGTGGGTTTTCTCCAGGATTTGTCGTAGCGTGAAAATCTGGTCTATGGTGGACTTACCAGGTCGAAAGCCACTCTGATAAGGTCCAATCAGTGTTTTTGTAATCGGCTTTAATCTTCCACACAGTACGCTTGAGAGAACCTTATATGCGATGGAAATAAGACTAATACCTCTATAACTGGCGTAGATTGTTGGGTCTCCTTTCTTAAGTATAGGGCACAGTAGGCTGAGGTTCCAATCGTCGGGCATGCCTTCTGCTAGCCATATTTTGCTGATGAGCTAATGTATGCGCCTTATCAATTCATCGCCGCTGGTTTTAAACAATTCAGCTGACAAGCCGTCAGCACCCGCTGCTTTATTGTTTGTGAATTGTTGGATAGCAACTCGAACCTCTTCATGGCTAGTTGGTGGTACTTCCACTCCGTCATCGTTGATTGGTGGTTCTGAAATGTGCTCTCCATGGGCGGCATTGGTGGAATCGTCGCCAGTAAGTAAATTGGAGAAGTGCCGTCTCCACTATCTCGGCACACACTGCGTATCCGTATTCAGATCTCCATTTTCGTCTCTACAAGTGGATGCTCCGGGCTTGAAACCTTGGGTTAGACGCTTAACCTGTTGATAGAATTTTCGTGCATCCTTCTTGCCCTGGTATACCTCTAGTTCCTCACGCTCAAGCTTTTCCTGCTCTCTTTTCTTGCGTCTGAAAAGGCGCCTCTCTTCCTTCCTCTTTTCGCGGTAGTTTTCTCGCACGGCTCGCGTTGCAGCTGACTGCAGCGTTTTTTATATGCGGCGTTTTTCACTGCTATCGCGATGCGACACTCCTGATCGTACCATTGGTTCCGAGGTTACGGGCGCCCGAAACCAATGACTTCTTCAGCGGCAGCGCGCGTGGAGTGGGATATATGCGCCTAAAGTCCGCCGTCGTCGCCGGGTCCAGAGGTTGGTTGGTTGAGCTTAACCGAGAGCTGAGCGGAGTAGGCTTCGCCAGTCCGTTGTAATTGCAGCTTAGCGACATCTAGCTTTCCTTGCATTCCTGTGCGTATGTTCTTCGCATTGCATAATCACATGCGGATCTTGGCTGCAACAAGATAATGGTCGGAGTCAATGTTGACCCCCCGAAATGTACGCACATCTAAAATTTATATAAGTTTATATAAGTTAAATTTATATAAGTTTATATAAGTTAAATTTATATAAGTTTATATAAGTTAAATAAAATTCTTCAATTCTAATAGAATAATTATTTTATTAAATTATACTTTTATTTATATAATTATATTTATATAACTTTTATTGGCCGCCATCACCAAAGGGTAGAATCATTTGGGAAGTTAAAATAAAAGTTGAATTTTAGAAAGCGATAGGCTCTAGATGAATAATAATTCAGCGATTACGTCATTTCGCGTTCGTCGCTTGAATACTCCCGGATTTTGCCATCGTTTGCAAATATATTTGCAGGACTCGAGTCGGAAACACCTGCGCTTTGTTGTTTAAGTTTCGCAGACTCTTCAACATTTTTTATCTTCAGCTCAAGTGCCTCTACTTTCTGCAAAAGATCTTGTTGAGCTTTCAAATATAATGCGTCCTTTTGCTTTACTCTTTCTGCAGCGTCACGTAGTTCTTACGATGGTAGTCGGCTAGCTTGCAGAACTTAAAGCAATTGGCGCACACATTTTCTTGACGCTCTTGTAGCTTTTCCTCAAAAATATTAGAATTCTGTATGTTTAGCGGCTCAACATTTTCTGAAATTCCATATATAGGAAATGCAGTATCCTTAAGCCTGTTTGCGCAAGTTTTTTATGTTTGTCTTGCAATCCACATGCCTTAACTCAAGCTTGGTGCCGAATTGGGTAGTTTGGGAATGAATATATTTTGCCATCGCTGAGTCGTTGCCACAACCAACAATATCGCAACTTCGTATCCATTCCTGCAGCTCGCACTTCAGTTGTGACAAATATATGTTTTCATCGTTGTGATCTTAAAATTATCAAATTATAAATCAATGGTGTCCACAACATAGTAGCAGAGAAAGTACCACAAAATAGTTGCAAAAAAAAAAAAAAAATTAAGGTACTTTGTGGTTATAAAATATAAATTTCAAATAATTTTTATTGTTTATCATTTGTTGTTAAGTTTATTTCGAATTCACTGTTTTTACTTTCAACTTTGGATTAATTTGTTAAACTATTCGGATAATATATAAATATTCAATTTATTATTTCTTTAAAATTGTATTTTTGACAATAATTGTTGATAAATATTTAAACTTTATGTACGAAAAAGAGCCTAAAGAGTTATATTCAACGTTGAATTCACATTATTCAACTCTGACGAATTTTGAAGTTGTTATTTTTCATAATTTATCATAATAATTGCTTAACAATTTACGTAATAGTTGACAACTAATCATTTTTTTCGCAACAAATAGAGCGTAAATGAACTCCAACAACCTGAAAATACTCATTTCAGGACATAATCGACTAGATTTTATATAAAAGTTCGCATACATAAGCTATGCCCGATTTTTTATTTGCTCTGCCCCACTGTGCACCGTACGCATCCGAATTTTAATTTTTATAATTTTAGTATATAATTTCGAATTTATTTAAAATAAAATATTTAATTCCCACTGTGCACCATACGCAACCGATGTTTTAATTTTCATAATTTTAGTATATAAATTCGACTTTATTTAAATAAATTATTGAATCTTTAGTTTTTATAATTTTAGTATATAGTTTTGAATTTATTTAAACTTTTCATACAAATAAAATTTTTCTTGAAATTTTACACTAAAAATATTGTAACCAAACGGTATTTTTTACTTACCAAGATTCAAGGTGGGAATCGAATCTTGCTTCAATTTCTGGCTGCCGATGCAAGAATAGTCAAAATGTCGACTGCACACTCTACTTTTGGTATTTATATACCCTAAAAGCATAATTCTCTAATTTGCGCACCATTTTTTGTAATAATAATGGATCGGTTGGGAACCGAAACATTTTAATGTGGCTTGAAAAAATGTTTAGAACACAGTCGCAATTTTTTGCATAGCACTCGTACAGTGACATTGTTTTTTTGCTTAAGAGTTTGGGGTTGATTTGAAAAAAACAGATTGGTACAATTTTTACAATTCAATATTGGGAAAAACACACGGTAATTTTTAAGAAAAAGACACGTTCAGAACGGCAACAAAGTTTTTAAAAATTTCGCAAAACGCTAAAAACACAAAAACTCGGAACACAAAAAGACGCTTTCTCGATCGCACTAGGACATAAAGAGAATGAAATATCGCTTTGTAGGTGCATATATAGCAACATTGAAAGGAAATATCTTTACAGTTTGCAGATACTACAAACTCAGAAATACATAGGATTCTAACTGTACTGATCAGTAACGATCTACAGGTTATGATAAGTACAGCAAAACAATAAACGGTAGTTGGTCTAGCTGCACATATCCCTGGCAGGCAACTAGACCAATTGAATTTATTATATGAATTTAAATAGAAATTTCTTGATAAATTTATTAGTAGATAAAATATATAGTAAGAATATCTTTAGCATTTAATTTATTATATAGATTTATTAGTTTAGCTAGCATAGTTATAACATAAAATATAAATATAATTAGCTTAGTTTGCACAGTTTTAATATAAAAAATAAATGAATAAATTTAGAAAAAAAAATTACAAATTTAGTCATTTTAAAGATGGTAAAATTTCCTAACATTTTGGGAAGAAGAAAAATTATTGAACAAGAAACAATTTTTCTATCATTTTCAGCAGCTAATATTTTATAGATCAAAAATTGCGTCGAAGAAAAAACTTTTGATCACGGAAAAAATTTCCATAATTTCTTTAGCAGCTCAAAATTGAAAATCCAAAAACAATTATTTTTCAAAATCGGTGGAAAAATGTCTTGGAATTTTTAGCGGCTTATAGATCAAAAATATTTCATGAAAATCGCAGGAAAAATTTTTTAACCAAAAGAAAAAAATCTATCATTTGTTTGGTAGCTAAAAATTCAAAAAACAAAAATTTTTCTCCAAATTAAAAAAAATGTATCATTTCTTTAGCAGATAAAAATTTATATGGGCATTTCCACAAAAATGTCAACCAAAAAAAAAAAACCAAGAGTTTCGAAATTCAATTTTTTTCTAGATAAATACTGATATATATGAACTTCACAACCTGAAAATTTCAATGTCTTAACTAATATTAAAACCCTCGTCTACTGAAGATATAGGACATGACACCTAGTAAGCTTCGACCATGGCCGAACTAAGAAGTTAGTTACTCTTCTTAAGCTATTTTCTCTCTTCTTTGATTACACATTTTCGTAGCGGAAATTTTGTAGCGTGGGTTATGTCGCGTGACTTACGGCAAATATTTTTGGAAAGTCAATATATTTCTAAATGAGCAAAGTTCATCGATAAAGTGGGTTTATTATGAAACTGCACTGTTTTCCCATTATTTAAAAATTAAAAACAAAAACAGGTTATATGGTAAAATTCGCTGCATTTTTACCATCTAGACGTGCTTGTAAAACACAGTTCCTTTTTTTGTCGCGTGAGTTACGCCCATATTTACGTCTGTTATTCTTAATTAGTTACAGGAACGACAATTTTAGTATATCATACCATTAATATTTCTTTTAAGGCATATGCAGATAAGAAATTTTTTAACATTATTAACATAAACTTCCTAAAAACGAAGCTTTAAGTCGTACGCATGTCGGGTGAGTTACGATGGAAATGCCCATATTTCAAAAATTGTTCATCAAAACTTCGGAAAAAATATTTGCTAACATTTTGTGAACAAGAAAAATTATTGAACAAGAATCATTTCATAATTTCTTCAGCAGCTAAAATTTTATAGATCAAAAATTCTTTGAAAATCGAAGAAACAATTTTTGAACATTGAAAAAATTTGCATCATTTCTTTAGCAGCTAAAAATATAAAATCCAATTTTTTTTTTTTTAAATCGGCGAAAAAATTATTGAACAAAAAAATTAGTATCATTTCTTTAGCGGGTAAAAATTGAAAGAACAAAATTAATTAAAAAATTTACTAAAAAAATTAAAAATATAGTCAAGGATATGATGATATAATGAATCATTATATTATGCACTCATATGCATAATATAATGAACCCTATTCTACATTCTTCATATAAAACTTTATCCTATATAATTGTTTTAAAATGTTCATACATACGCAACAAACATTGAAGTTTGAGAATGATTTCAGAATGATTTGATGTCAAATGTATTTCTCAAATGTCAAATGTTTGATGTCGATTTGAGATTGATTTAAAAATGATAGCATTCTCAGCAAAAAGGGGACTTTATTCTCAAATTAAAAATATGTTTATTCTCTAGATTTCAAAATTATTTGAAAACATTTGAAATCAAATTTGTGAGCAAAAGATTCACAAACCTTTGACTTGTGTTTGCTGGGTAGCAGCTCTCTCAGAGCCAAAACATGCCCCGGAGTTATCTAGTGCCGCCAGATCTCATGTCCAACCAAATGAATGAAACAATAAACATGAGAAGAACGTTAACAGTTCTCTCGGAGCCAAAACATGTCCGGAGCTATCTAGTACCGGCAGTTCGCATGTTCTACCAAATGAACGAAACAATGCAAATGACAAAAACGGCGATATATCTTGTAATAGTTTTATTTGTCATTTCTTTCAATTATTTTTACCAAAGAAGGAGAGATAATATTTTATTTCTATCAGTTTTAAAACCAACTCGGCCAAGCTGTAACAAGTACGAAGGAGATTTCGGTTCATATTGCTTAAGTAAAAAAAGAAATCATTGCAATCGGAATTGTTTGGACATGTTAAGACTGGATGGAAAGAATGATTGGAACAATGTCCGACTGTGAACATGGCTCCATGAACTATACATGTTCGGAGCGACTCATCTCTCCATTTCAATCAAATCAGAAATAAAGAAGTTATAACGATTTTTCTATACCTTCATGCTTGAAAATAGACGAAATCACAAAATCGTCAAAATATCATTTCTGACTATCCACGAAATTCACCCAAACAGAAAGTAGCAAAAAAAAAACCAAGCCAACAGCAAAAACAAAAACTAGCTAAAAACAAGTAAACAAGTAAGCCATTAGGGCACTCCAAACGATACTACATGTCCATCCGGAATGTCATGTCATCGCATATGTAGTATCGTTTGTGTCCAAAAAATCAAGTTGGATGGACATATCCGATGAAAGACAAAAATTTTTGACTTTTCTGTCGGTCCATCCGACATTTAGTATCGTTCGTGTGCGTGTCCATCCAACTAGGTGCATTTTCTCATTCGATTAAAATTTTTGAGCGAAGCACATCTCGCGCAAAATATGACTAACATAAGAAATGTTGAATTTAAGAAAGAATTAAGTAATTAAGAAGAAGAGATATAGAAAAAAAATAGTAAAGAATACAAAAATAATTGTTAAAATCAATGCATTCGTCAATTTTACGCTACAAAATATTTAATGCGCTCGATGTGCACTCTTTGAAAATTATAAAATAATGAAGTCCATCCGAAATGTGCGACCATTTGGGACAGACGAAAATAAGTGCCGTTATTTTGTCGAACTACATGTCGGATGGACATGTAGTATCGTTTGGGGTGCCCTATTGGAATTCCAAAGAAAAGTATATAAAAAAAGGCTTCTCACCAAACATTGTGGAGAGATACACAGAGAGAGAGAGAGATATTCGTAGTCTGTGCCAGGGATGATATTTTGGGACTTTTAGGACTTTTGTGAGCCCTTTTTCATTGTAAAAGCCCCGAGGCCCTTTTTAGCCGTTTTAGGCCCTTTTGAAAAAATGTAATCGAAAAATTTATCGAAATTTTTAACAAGAAAAGTTTAATGGTTAATGTCTGTTGACAACATTTGTGTACTATGCCATCGTTCTACAAAATTTTAAATTTGGAGGAAGGAAATATCGTCCACAGAAAAATCGCACAAGAAATATAATTAAAAATCACTAAAACGAAAAATTACCCAAAACAAATAAAGAAAAATGTGAAAAAATCACCCAATAAAAACGAAAATATGCCCAAAATTTTGGAAAAATTGTCTAAAATGCAATCTGCAATGCGGTGTCGAGTGCTTGACAAGAATAAACTCTCTTGATTTTATGAAATAAATGAAAATGTCTGGAGGAAGAAATAAATATTATTCATTAGTAATTATCAAAAGGTATGACTACAGCAGGACGGGGACCGATTTTAACTAAAACCTTTTAATTTTTTTAAAAGCATGATGATCGAGTGATAGTAATAGTTATAATTACTATTTCACTAGTAGTCAATGTGAACTATCACTCCAAAAAACAAAAAGGTGATATTTAGCCCTACAAAATTAGGTGATTTTTGTATGGCAAAAAACCAAACCAAAAACGAAATTTCGCTCAAAAACGTGCAAAACTGCATAATTTTTTGGCGGTTTCTAAACGAAAATTGACCGAATTTCATATGAAGAAATTTTGGGTGATTTTTATTTAAAGTCTATATTTCCTATCGCCCTTTTAAATGTTCTCATTGAAATAAGGTCCGTTATATACAACCATGATCACATAAAATGCATACTGTTTAGTAATCTCAACTACAAATTTAGTTTGTTTTCCAAGTTATATGAAAAGAGCGAGCCCTAAAGGCTCCATCGTAGTCCTGACAATGTTAAGGCATTGTACATACATACAAATCCATTTGTTCAAATCCATTTTGTTATTAATTCAATATCAACGCTAAGAAAATCAGGCCAGTACCATCTCTCTACACGCTGATGAAGTTTTAGTGGCAAATTTGAAACTTAGCGATTGTTTTCGTCATCTTACCAGATGTAATTTGACTAAATTTTCTTCTTGCAAAATTCCTTATTCTAAAATTGCGGTCATTTATGAAACTATTTCTTGTTGAATTCAGCCACGCAATTCAATATATTTTTAGACAGGAGTGCATTTTTTCCACTCAATTTCGTCCCGCTTTATTGATTCGCCTTTATACAAGTCTTAACGGAGAAGAGTCTACATTAAATTGCTCATTAATTTCTAAAATTTTACGACTATTTAAAGGTGGACATAACCGATTTGCGGTTTTGAATGTGTATTTATTTATTTTGCCAAACAAGGCAAATTTACTTATGCTAACAGGTTTTTTATTTTACTTATTATTATTATTATTTTTTTTCTTCATTTTTTCTCCTTTCCTTGTTTTTGGTGATTGAAGGGGTTTATTCGTTGCGGGCGTGATCCGCCCACATCGCTGACATTTTTTTAAAACATGTGAAAAAAAAGAGACAAGGAAAGGTGGAAAAGAGAGGGGTCTTATAATTTTATTAAATTATACTTATAAACAAGAATGTGGGAGTGAACATGGGAGTGGGAGTTAGAGATAGGAGAGTATTTACAAGAAATAGGGTCATTGGAAAAATTTGGTTTAATGGTGAGTAATAAGGGAAAAAATTAGGGTGGGAAAAGGTGTTTAGAAAGGGAGCGCCTGAACACGGATTTTGACATTGATGGTGAGTAGTGCTTATATTATTGAATATTCTAAAAAAACTATTTAAGGGTTCGTTGTATGCATAGATGGTGTGGTGCTGAGATTCACTCAAAAATCTTGTATGCCTAGTTCTCCTTAATGGTTCATTCAGTATAATCCTGCTGGAGATATATTCGCTATCGATTTTACCAGTAATGACATCGAATGTAAAGCATGAACAACGTAATATTCTTCTTAATGAAAGCGGCATTATATTAAGGATTTTCAGTCTGTGTTCGTACGAAGGTAAGTTTTTATAATCCCGTGGATCATAACAATCCCTTAAAGCAAAAAGCAGAAATTGTTTTTGAAGAGATTGAAGTCTTTCTTTGTGCACTTCAAATACTGGATTCCAAACTATGCGACAATATTCAAGAATTGGGCGCACTAACGTTCAGAATAATGTTTTTGATACCCATATATTTTTTAATTCTTTAGCACGTCTTTTTATGAATCCAAGCAGTTTATTTGCTCTTTATATAATATGATCCAAGTGTAGGTTAAGGCGGAGTCTGCTATCAAGGATAACGCTAAGATCTGCAATGTGGTTAACTCTTTTGAGTACGACACCGTTAAGCACATAACTGCTATAAGTTATTTCGTTTTTACGGGAAAAACTTATGACGTAGCATTTATTTACATTTAAAGAAAGCTTATTATGACTACACCAATGTTCCAGAGATAGAAGCGTATTCTGAAAAACAACTGAAGCCTCTTCTTAATGACATAGTACAGTTTTAGGTCGTCTGCATATAAGAGATGTGGAGTGTCATTCAAAACTTCTGATATATCTGCTATAAATATGTTGAAGAGAAGTGGCCCAAGGTGGGCTGCCTTGTGGTACGCCCGACGAAGCAACAATCTTTTTAGATAGAATACCCTGAAATTTTACGTATTGGGATCTTTCACACAGATAGAACTTGAGCCAATTCAGCAAGGAACCTGAAATACCGAATTTTTCAAGTTTTACATTCAAAATTTTGTGGTCGACGCGATCAACAGCTTTACTAAAATTAGTATAGACTGCATCTATTTGATGCCCTTTTTCCATTTTAATAAGAACTTCCAAGGTCATGGTTGTAAGATTTGTAGTGGTTGATCTACCTTTACGGAATCCATGTTGTTGAACATTTAAACGTGGATTAATTAGGTCTGTAATTTTGGAACAAACAATTTTTTCGAATAGTTTGGGAATAGCCGATAATATTGCAATGCCCCTATAATTTTCAACATCTCTTTTGTCACCGTTCTTATAAATTGGCGTAAGATGAGATAATTTCCAGAAAGAAGGAAAAATACCTGTTTGCAAGGATTTGTTAAAATAAAAACTAAGTGTAAGGGCATATCAGTATCAGCAATCAGTATAGACTGCATCTATTTGATGCCCTTTTTTCATTTTAATAAGAACTTCCGAGGTCATGGTTGTAAGATTTGTAGTGGTTGATCTACCTTTACGGAATCCATGTTGTTGAACATTTAAACGTGGATTAATTAGGTCTGTAATTTTGGAACAAACAATTTTTTCGAATAGTTTGGGAATAGCCGATAATATTGCAATGCCCCTATAATTTTCAACATCTCTTTTGTCACCGTTCTTATAAATTGGCGTAAGATGAGATAATTTCCAGAAAGAAGGAAAAATACCTGTTTGCAAGGATTTGTTAAAATAAAAACTAAGTGTATGGGCATAACTAACTGGTCTGAGCATTGAATAAGTAAGCTTGGTGGTAACAGGTCTGGACCAGGAGACTTGTAAGGATCTAATTCCTTAATAAAATTGATTATGTCACCATGTGCTATATTGATTGTGCTAACCAATGGTGATATGTTGAGAATCGATGATGGAGTTTGATTTTGGGTTGAAAGCGAACAGAAGACCTATTTAAAATGATCTGCAAAAAGATTACAGATGTCCTGAAGGATGGAAGAAGTGACATTTCCTTTAAACATGGATGTCGGGTAGCAGGCAGATTTCCGCTTAACGTTTACAAAATCGAAGAATTTCTTAGAGTCTTTAATAATTCTTCATATTCTTCACAGCTCTTCATATTTTTCCTTTACTTCGTCACTTACAATGACGGCGTTCTTAATGAATCTGTAAAGTTTATTTCTTTGATTTCTCAAATGTCTAAGATTAGCATCAAGCCACGGTCCCGATTGTTTGTTTTTTTCTTTATTTTTGGAACATGAGTATCGACAATAGTATAGACGCTTTGATAAAAAAAACGAAACAGCCTCTTCCAATTCTAAGGCCGATAGGTAGGTCCAATTCAAACAGTTTAAGTCATTTATTATATTGTTATAATTGGCATTAAGGAAATCGTACACAATAGCATTATTAGAGGATTGTGTATAGGTAATATGGGTAGCACGTAACTCTAAAGTAAATGATCATGAATATCATTTAATTGGGTTCAAGTAGCTTTGCTTACATCATTTCTTGAATATGATATCTCGTAAATGGTCGCCATTGGTCTCTACGACATATTGTGCCCGTTTTGCAGGTTTTCTTCAACATTTCGATGGGAATGGCGGTTATTTCTTGACGGATGTTGGTTTCCAGCTTTTCTAGGGTCTTTGGCTTGTTGACGTAAACCTTTCATTTCAAATAACCCCACAAAAAGAAGTCTGGAGGCGTTAAATCTGGTGATCTTGGCGGCCAATCGAAATCACCATTTTTTGACATCAAACGGCCAGGGAACAATTGCTTCAAAAAATTGATTGTAGTGCGGCTTGTGTGTGGTGGCGCGCCGTCTTGTTGAAACTAGTAGTGCCTGATACGCTTTCGACGAACGATTGGCATGAAAAAATTGTTTATCATATCGCGATAACGCTCCTGATTGACAGTAACTCTGTGGCCATTATCATCTTCGAAAAGAACGGCCCAATGAGCATTTTAGCACAAACGCCGCACCAAACAGTGACTTTTGCATCGTGAAGAGGTACCTCTTGAATCTCTTGTGGATTTTCAGTGGCATAAATACGCCAATTTTGTTTGTTTACCGTTCCGTTCAACTGAAAATGAGCTTCATCGCTCACTATTGACTTTTTAACTATTGACTTGTTTTGTTGAATGTAAATTTCAACAATTTTAGAGCGTTCGCGTAGCGTGTACTGTTCCATTGTAAACATTTGCTTGGAATGACGCTTCAATCGCTGTATGTCATTAGTCGATTTGGCATCACTGCGGAAAGTTACAATGTTGCCATATGGGCGCTTCGAATATTGGCAACCCTGTAGTCTCGGTCATTCCTGAAAATTGTCCAATTACTATCCAGAATTTCGTCGTTTTTGAAAGTGTCATTTAACCACGTTTCCGTAAAAACAAGAACATTGAAGTGACAAGATTTAGCCTCAACAAAAACTTTATTGAGTTTACCTCTCATACCATCGCATTTGTGGTAAAATATTTTTAATGGAGTTATTGCTAGGTTAGGTTGGTTTTGAGAGATAGGGGTTGTGCTAGGGTGAGGAGTAATAGTTGAGTTTGGCGTTACAATATTTATGGGTGCCAAAACTGTTTTGTGAATTAATTGAGGAAGCCAATTGTCGTGAATCTTTGGGTATTACTTAAAGGATGTTGTTAGGAGCAATAGTAGTTTTTGAAATTTGCACGTGATTTATTCAAATGCCAAAGACGCTTTGATGCGGTATGTGACGCAAGTGCTGACAAATCCTTCTCAACATTTGCTGGTGAGGTATTGAAGCTTTCGTGAAAATGAACGAAGATTTTCTTTAGTTCAGTTGGATTAGTCGGAAGACCTTCTTGCTATATTGCTACTATAACTCTTGTTCTTGTTGAACCATCAATTCATATCGAATCAGACTTATCGTGTAGATATGCAAGGTATAGGCGTACATTTTCGTATAACCTTCAGACTCTTAGACGAGACATAACAAATCGGCCATCAGTGCTTGTCTCCGCTAGGTTTTTTGTTAATTTTGCTGAAGGCGGAAGAAGAGGATCAAGAAATGTAGGGGAAGTTGGTGTTGTGGTAGTCGTGTCTACTAAGGGTGTATTTGCTTGAGTATGAGGGGTATTTAGCACTCTGGAGTGAAAGCTGGTGAAGAGCACTTTTTGGTAAAACACTTCCGGAAGTGGGTGATGGGTTTAGGGTATAGGAGTGTATGAAATTGGGGTAGTTGGTCATAGGCGCAGATACTCTTTTAGTAGCAGTAGGGCTTGGAGGAGGAGTGGTTTTCGGCGAATGGTTAAATGAAACTCGATTCTGTTTAAGATTTTTAGGCTTAGATGTATGTTGGGAACCATAAGTGTAATAAGAGGATGAAGAAATTAGAGGCTGTTTTGAAAGAGAAGAGAAATTAGGGAAGATATTTGTTTTGCAAGTCCAATTAGAATCTGGCAAAGGCTTTTTAGGTACATTAATTTTAACATTATTCTTACGCATACTTCTTATTCTACTTGAGTTTTGATTAGAATTGGAATAAGAATAGAATTAGAATTAGCATTATACTTTGGCTTTCTCTTAATTTTATTTGTATGATTGTAATTTGAGTTAGAATTAAAATTGGAATTTAATTTTAAATTAGATTTAGAGTTGGGATTAGAATAAGAATTAGAACTAGAATTATAATTACAATAAGAGTTAGAATTGGAATTAATATTAGAGTGATACTTTGAATTTGGAAGTATTTTATTGTTGCTGCTGATGCTTGGTGTCTTCGATTTCCATCTAGGCTTATCTATCCATTCGGCAATAGACCAATTCCCATGCGTCACACTGTCATCAGAGATGTTCAAAAACATCCACTCGTATCGAGTTGGAATGTCCAGTTTAAAACTTGCAGTTTTCTTGCTTTATGCAGTTTGAGATTGAGATGCCGAATTTCTTACGAAAATAGTTTCGCATCCAAGCTACACTTGTTTTCGCTGATGTACCCTTAATGAATATAGCCGTTTTTTCAATTTTGTTCGCACTCTCCAGCTTATTAATCCTATTGTCCCATTCGGATATTGTCCATTATGTTTCAAACTGCTGGACCGATTTCCGTGGTGCAGCGATAGGATTTATTGCACTCTCAGTGGGGGAGGCCTGAGGTGGTAGAAATGGATGAGCCGACGGAGACGGAATGGTGACTTCGAGTATTTCTTCAAAGATAAAAGATGCGTTTTGGTGGGGAGAGTCTGTCACGTACTGAATTCTCTCAGGAGCAAATTTGATGACATCAGTTATTTTCGCAAGCGACGCACGAAACATACCTAGATCACCACTGATTTCATTTACTTTATGGTACAGAACTTTTATCAGTGGGCCTGGCTGTTGAGGTTGCGGAAAACCATTTTTTGAGGTGGACTGCAACATAGTTTCGATGTCATATTACTTTTGTCTTCGGTTGTAAAGTCTGTTACTTTAATTACATTCTTCGAAATTTTTGCGAGAGTGAAATGTCTTTGCATTCATCACAGTAAAAATGGAAGTTCGCGAAATAGTCCTTTAAATATGCAAGCCTTCTCTTAGGTAAGCCTATACAAGAGGCGTCGAAAGATTTGCCTCAAAGGCCCTTACATGCCACTCTAAGTGCATTCTGGTCTTCCACGGTGCAGAAAGATGAATACATTTCTTTTCCATTTTTTCTTTTTTTTAAGTTTGTCTTTTTAAGTGTATTTTTATTTTTTTTTTATTTTGATTGAAGTGTTTTTGTTTCTTTTACTTTAAATTGGGTCAGTATAGCGAAGCGAACAATTAATGAATTTTAAGCATGTCTCAGAAAAAATTTACAGTGATGATTTTGCAAAATTGGAAGTTATTGTTTTTTTTTTTTTATTCTTTTGTGTTATAAATTGTTGTAACAAGGTTAAGAATCGACACTTACACTGGCTGTATTTATTTTTTTTTAATATTTTATCTTTTTTACTTAAAATTGGGTCAATATTGCGGCGCGAGAAGTTCGATGAATTTAATGCGTGTCACAAAAAATATTAAAGAGTTGACATTAAAGAGTTGATTTTACAATATTACAGCTTGAAATTGAGATTTTTTTTTTTGTGTCTTTTGCGTTATTAATTGCTATAACTAGGTTAGGAAGCGACACTGGCACAGAACAAGAAAAAATTTATATTTTTTGAAAGCGGAAAGCTTGCGGATCTATTTAATTGCACGTCTGATCGGTTTGGCTGTTACGGAGAGACGTTTTATGTGGAAATGCTTTGCAATATTTTGCTAAAAATTTTTTTGAGAAATACAATATGTATATCTAAAGATTGTTTTTGCTATTTTTTAACTTACAAATTTTTTGACACAAATAATACGTAAAATAAAATGTATTTGAAAGAATCACCTTAAACACTATTAAGATGGAGAGTGATTTAATTTAATCATTTAAATTAGAGTGTGCTATTTTTGTGATCAACCAAGAACTTCCTTCCATGTTCGGCTTAAACGGCACAAACGAAATAAAACACAAAAAATTTTAAGTTTTTTGATTTTCCAAAACTTTTAATTCGAAATTTCGACTATTTTCATCAAAAATAAACTGGACTTGTTGAGATTATTAAAAAGTGTGCTATTTGTGATACCATGGCATGACCGCGTGACCAAATAGAAAGTCTTCAATATTGAATTGCCACTTTTTAAAGCTAAAAGCCTTATAAACGTCAAATTGGCCCAATTTTAATTTGAATTCTGACCCTTTTCCAACTAAGTCTATATCATCCCTGGGCTGTGCTCTACACGCAGAGAAAAAATATGTTTATATATGTTTGGTTTCAAAACAAAATATTCAGAGGGAACCACCTAATGATTAAGAACTTTCCTACAATAGCATTATTTTTCGATATAAGAATATAGTTATGTCCAACATTAATATAATTGCCTTAGATAAAAAACTAACGTTTACATTAATATGCTTGTGACAAAATAGAATTGTGTGTTTCTACCCAATAAAAATATATTTACATCACTGTTAAACTCAAAAAGAACAGAACTCTACAAATTTAAAACAAACAGAACTCCTTTCTTTTATGTGTTTCACCTAGACATACATATATCTGTTTCTTTTGCACTTGCACAAAAAATAGCGGAAACCTTGTTGCTTTATGCGCTTGCTTTTAACAGTTGCCAAGTCTTGGCGTCATTTTAATTTTAAAGCAGCCGCGCCAAATGTGTTGA
Organism: Coremacera marginata; assembly: GCA_914767935.1. Classification (NCBI taxonomy): domain Eukaryota; kingdom Metazoa; phylum Arthropoda; class Insecta; order Diptera; family Sciomyzidae; genus Coremacera; species Coremacera marginata. The sequence continues at coordinate 116,533,952 of OU612044.1, read as the reverse complement.
AAAGTTTAGCTCTCGTGAAAAGTGTTTCTGAAAATGTTTGTTTAAATTAAAAGTGTTTGTGTTTTCAAATTAATAAAATAAAAAACAAAATAAAAGAAAAATAAGCCGGATTAGCAGTAAAAATAGATTAGTTTTGAAGCGACTTTGCTGATAAAGGTGTGTGTATAAAGTGTGCTTATAAAAATTTTTGTAGTGTCGGATTAACATAATATGGTTACTTCTCAACATAGTTAAATCCGAGAAAAACTTATTTACTGTTTTTTAAACATATTTTGTTTGCTTCAAACCAACAATTACTTATAAGCAAATATTTTGTAATCACAGTGAAAAACTTTTGGCATTCCTTCTGCTAAAATATGTTTCCAAGTAAATATAGTGGAATCATCGGTAAATATATTATGTTGTTCCTAATTATTGTTTTGAAAATAATTGCTTGACTGCAATTAAAATATGTATTCTCCAATTAATATATATTTGTCCGTGAATATTTATGGCTATTCTTGACTAAATTATATTTCCAAGCAAACAAATAGTAATAGACTAAAAGTGTTCTCAATCCATTTATAATTACAACATATTTGTATGAAAACATATTTTCTTTAAAACAAATTATGTTGTTTTTAAATTCAAACAATAAGTGCTAAGGTATAATTAAATAATGTTAAGATGCAAATATATGTATAAAAAAAATTGCATTAATTAATCATATTATATGTGGAACCAATTATGATTACTTGTTTCCAAGAAACATGCAGAAACATATTATACTTCCTGCTGATTGTTTGAGAAGGCCTATTATTTTTCCACGTGTATCAACAATTTTCACCAAACTCGACTAGGGACGTGCAGCAGCGCGTGCAAAACTTGTTTAGGTACCCCTTGTCAACAAACTAAGAGGAAAGGAGGACTGACTTTGCATTGAGTAGTTGTTAAACCCTTAACATGCAAATATTTAATCAATTACTGCAATATTTTGAAGCTTATGAAGAGCAAATGTAGTACTATAAATACTTGTGTCATGTGTACAGTGCATAGCATATTATGCATGTAATAAAAATGTTTTTAAAATTATTTATCAACACCTTTACTACACTAAACATAATTTATTTTTATACGATTGAAACTATTTCGCCGTGAGCTCACTTTTGTCTTCATTAGAATATAGGGTTAACTATCACTCTGCGGTCTTCAAGAGAGAAACAAGCTGGTATTGTTCAATAGCCCAGTAGAAAAAAGTACTTACATTATAGTGATATTGTATGCTGGTTCAGTGCAACGTATATTTAACAAGGTAGTGTCGTCTCAGAGCGATGGGTGCCGCAGCTGTAAAACACATAGAATTATATAAATTGCAAATTTTGTTATTTGTTTTGCTTTTATTCGTAAAAATCTGGTTTTGACAGGTGCGGTACCCAGCACAAGAGAGAATTTTAACTACTAACACTACCTTGTCGTATTCTACCATGGTTCAGTGCTGTAACTCAATATAAAAATGCATTTTTTTCATACCACATATGAAATATATAATATATAAACAAGCTTTCATATCATATAAAAACCAACTTTTATAAAACGACCATATTTTTTAACAGAATAAATTTCTAAAACACTACAAGAACCTTTATAGTAAAGAGTTAGGAAATTGTGAGTTAATTACTCTTAAAAATAGCCATCAACATTTCTCTAGGTGTAATGACAATAGAAAAAATTTGTAAATATATTGCATTGTTACAAGGGCCATGCAATTAATTGATAAATCAGATTCCAAATAAACTCATTAATCGATAAACCAGTTTTTCTAGTAAATCAAGTCACTGATTAGTCGATTTATAGGAATTATGATTAATTATTTGAGTGATTATTCAATTAGACAGGAATATGATTAACTATATATGTAAAGTATAAAAAAATGTAATATAAATTTTATTTAAATACATAAAATCTGATTAATCAAAAAATGAATTACTCGATTATTCGCAAGGTCCTTACTCTGTAATTCTGCTATTACTGCGACATTTACTTCAGGGTATGTGAGAGATTTGCGTCTGCGCTCAATTTTTCTCTCTTTTACCCGTACTATAGCAAGCCCCCTCATCATGCACGCTTGGCACGCGCTCAATTTTCATCTCTTTTACCCGTGCAATGGCAACTCCCTTCATCTAGCACGCTTAGCACGCAGTCAGCTCTCTCGGTCGCACAGTGCCAAAGTGCTGATTGTGCCCAACTCTACTCTAGACCATGGCAGAATTATAATGTAAGGCCGAGTCGCTTAGTGCCCTTACGCGTCAACGAATAGTGCAAGATGAGAATGCCGGCTAGTTGTCAAAACGCCAAATTTCGTAGAATTTGCAAACGAAGTAAATATATTATGTTTCCTAGTTGTAAACTGCGCTGTCGCGTGTGTTAAATTTGTAATAATTTGAGTGAAAATTTTATAAAAACAATGTAGAAAAAACTATAAAATGTGAAAGAAGTCTTAAATTTGCATGAAAACTTAAAGCAATTCTAACCTAAAATCAACTGCGAAACGTGAACACAAAGAAACTCGAGATGAACATCTAATTTTGACAACTAGTCAGCATTGTCTCTGCTGTCTTCATCATTCTTCTCCGAGTCGGCCCTACCTTATAATTCTGCCATGCACTAGACTCTAGCAACATCTGTGCTGCTTGTAGTTTGGGTTTTTGTTGCACAATTTGTAGGACCCAGTCGTCATGTCACCGAGTTTCTGCAAAATCCACATTTTTTGAATGAAGCAATGTCTGCCTTATCATAGTCTGTGCTATGACGAGAGAAAAATCTGGAAAATATTGGAGTGTTTTGCTCAAATAACAGGTGCAGGCATATAATTAGAACATTGAAAAATATCAGATATTATATTTTCACACTTCATTGTCAATTAAATACCTGCAAGTGGATTAAAAAGCTTTGAAACTTACAAATATCTAATTGGGAAATTGAAATAAATTTGTATTTTATACATTCACGAATATAAATGAAATATTTTCCTTACAACACGTTCTTTGTGGGTATTTAAATTTGTTTAAGAAAATTTTGATTTGATTTCAAACTTTGTTATTTATTATTAAGAAAGAAATTTTTCAATTGAGTTGTGGCAGACTGGTTGATGTGTTTGCTTTGTAGTCAAAATGCAACCTCTCTCGCTCTGGCGGCGCGTTATTTTTTGCTTTTTATCTCGCTCTCTTGCTCATTTCTCCAGTTTTAATCATCAAGATTTAAACAAATTTAATTAGGCCGTGTATATAGTGCGCGCTTACAACGTACGTGCTTACAAAAGATGCACTTATAGTGATATGAAATAGAGAACTAAAGGCAGTAGTATTTTTGTGGCCTATTGCGAATTGTTAAAAAATTCCAGGAAATAACCTTGTAGCGTCACCAACCAAGCATGTTGCGCATTTTTTAATTCTAAGTACAGTCCATGCACAAGGAATGTAAATAGAAAGAGCTCCTATTAGCTTCCCTTTCAGTCAAAAGTAGGTATGCGAAAAGGGTACGCTATAAGCATCTAAAAATATAAAAAAAAAATACAAAAGAAAACCGGTTTGACCTGTTACGTCGGCAACAAAAGAACAGGGGAAAAATCTAGCGTATCAAGCGAATCTAGCAAACACATACTGAATTTTTAGCTTTACCTGCTTGTAGCGTACTCTTTTTCGTGCATCTAACTATGAGTTAAAGGCTTGAGTGGAAGCGAATAAGACCTCTTTTTATATATATATAAACACATAAATAATATAATAAATACATATATAATATAAACACATCTGAAATTAATTTTAAATTAATTAATCTAAATAAATCCTTAAAAAGTACAGAATAAAAAGAATAAAAAAAAATATTGTCTTAAAAAGAAAAGGAAATAAGATACAGATGTATATATATATATATATATTAGGGCGGGTCGATTTTAAAATCGCTCAATGCTCTGTGAAAATGGTATTCTAGGGATCAAAATAAGAAACTTTGCCGAAGGAACCATACCTCTAAAACGAATTCTGATGTCCCCCAATTTGGGTGGAACTTGTGGGTAGGGGCAAATTTTGAAAAATCCAATCGAGTGCTCCAATCGAGTCCAAATGTATGACCGACCCCCACTAACTTTGGAGGCTTGACCCACCCATGCCAGTGGCACACCCCCTGGAACCCCCTGTGGGGTTCCCCATACAAACATTTCAAAAAATCACCAGTTTTGGCACTTTACATGAAAAAATCATCGAAATGGCTATGTTTTTTCTTTATTTTTATTTATTTATTTATAGTAATATTTATTATTTATATATAATACTCAACAACTTTACCTTATGCGCTGCTTTCACAGTGTAAGATAAAAACAAAAAGCAACACAAGAAGAACACGTGTTTTTCTGTTGCTGTCTAAATGCTCTGCGCTCTGCTTCATATCTGTGGTAGATGAGCCGAGTGATTCGGCTGCTTGTGTCGATTATAAGTATTTTGGTAAGTAGGATAAGTATCAGCGAGGCGACAACAACTATAAGTATTTATGAACCGAAAAAACCCGATCTCTCCCGATCCGACTGATGATTTAGGATGAGCCGAGTTGCGTGCGCTTAGGGTTGAGGTGGTTTTTGTACTTATTTTTTTCGGATATACTCAGAGTCGCAAAAAAGCTATCCGTTGCAGATCACTGTTATATATGCCCAAGCATGTACACTAGGGTGGTTTTAAAAAATCGATGTCAGGTTTTTTTTTTTTTGGCGCACCCCTAAAATGTTTCATTTTGTTAGATTTTAAGATTGACAAAGTTTGAGCACAATTGAAAGATGTTTACTCGTGCCACTGGGGCCTCAAAGTTTTGAAAATCTCGACTTTTTGGCAGTTTGGCGACTTCGGCGACCCATATCTCTGGAACGGCTAAAGCTATTTGCCCGTGTCATACATCAAATTAAAGACCAAACTGTTTTTAACATTTTATAATCTACACAATAAACACGCAACTAGTACTGAAACCGAAAAATAGAGCCAATGTCCCTAAAAACGTGACTATGTACCCCTGAGAGCGAAGATGCGTTATATGTATTATTATTGCTTATGCTGGTCAAATACTTGTACTTATTTCATTAATCTTATTTCATTTAAATATATTTGCTATGGTATACCGTTAATTTTAAACCCACAACAATGTTTTTTTTATGTCAGGTATGTATCTATTTTTTCCTCATACTCTATCACTGGCGACCCCAAGCAGGTAAAACCAAACTATTTTAAAAATGTATTGGGTTTCTCTACTTCCTATTGTTATATTTTAAGTAGAAGTCCAGGGGTTCAGAGTCTGTTATTAAAAAAAGAAAGGATAGAATTTTCGTGTATCCTTCTTGCCCTGGTATACCTCTAGTTCCTCACGCTCACGCTTTTCCTGCTCTCTTTTCTTGCGTCTGAAAAGGCGCCTCTCTTCCTTCCTCTTTCTGCGGTAATTTTCTCGCGCGGCTCGCGTTGCAGCTGACTGCAGCGTTTTTTTATATGCGGCGTTTTTTACTGCTGTCGCGATGCGACACTCCTGATCATACCATTGGTTCCGAGGTTGCGGGCGCCGGAAACCAATGACTTATTCAGCGGTAGCGCGCATGGAGTGGGATATATGCGCCCAAAGTCCGCCGTCTTCGTGGGGTCCTGAGGTTGGTTGGTTGAGCTTGACCGAGAGTTGAGTGGAGTAGGCTTCGGCAGTCCGTTGTAATTGCAGCTTAGCGACATCTAGCTTTCGTTGCATTCCTGTGCGAATGTTCTTCGCATTGCATAATCGCATGCGAATCTTGGCTGCAGCAAGATAATGGTCGGAATCAATGTTGACACCCCGAAATGTACGCACATCTAGAACACTAGAGGCATGCCTTTCGTCAATTACACTATGATCAATTTGGTTTCTCGTTTTTTGATCCGGGGACAGCTAGGTGACCTTGTGGATGTCGAGGTGCTTAAATCTGGTGCTACTAACTACCATGTTTCGCGCTGCGGAGCCACGTCGATTAGTCTTAGACCGTTGTTCGTGGAGGTCTCGTGAAGACTGCACTGACCGACAGTGGGGCCAAAGAATTCTTCCCTCCGACTTTCGCATTAAAATCGCCGAGGACTATTTTCACGTCATGGACCGGAAGGTGGTGGTATACAGGGTTGCCCATATTCGACGGACCCATGTTTTTGTTAAAAAAATCAAAGAAAAAAATAAAAATTTGGCGGTTGGCAATCTTAATCATTTAATTTGTTCCAAGTGGATTTGTTTACATCAATTTTTGAATATGATATCTCTCAAATGGCCGCCTCTGGCGTTGATGGCGTATTGTGCCCTTTTTGCAGCATTTTCCATCGTTTTCGCCAACATTTCGGCCGGAATAGCGGCTATTTCTTCACGAATGTTGTCCTTGAGCTCTTCTACGGTCCTTGGCTTGTTAACGTAAACCTTTGACTTCAAATATCCCCACAAGAAGAAGTCAGGCGGCGTCAAATCGGGCGAACGCGGTGGCCAGTCCAAATCACCACTTTTCGACATCAAACGGCCCGGAAACAAATTCTTCAGAAAATCGATTGTTATTCGACTTGTGTGCGGTGGAGCGCCGTCTTGTTGAAACCAGAACTGCCTCATACGCTTTCGACGAATAATTGACATCACAAAATTGGTCATCATGTCGCGATAACGCTCCTGGTTGATGGTAACAGCATGGCCATTTTCATTTTGGAAGAAAAACGGCCCAATGACCGTTTTCGCACTAACGCCGCACCAAACTGTGACTTTTTCGTCATGAAGAGGCACTTCTTGAATCTCCTGAGGATTTTCAGTGGCGTAAATACGGCAATTTTGCTTATTTACGGTCCCATTTAATGTGAAATGGGCTTCATCGGACATGATAATTTTGTTCCAAAATTGCTCGTCATCTTCGGCCATTTCGATGACTCTTTGGGCCCATTCCAATCGACGAGGCTTGTCCGCAGGCAACAATCTTTGCGTCAATTGAATTTTGTACGGGAACAAATGCAAATCAACGCGAATAATCCGTTGTAAAGTGGACCGAGCCATGCCCAACTGCTGAGAACGGCGTTTTTGGGATGTTCTTGGGGACCTCTCAACACTGGCTCGTACGGCAGCGATATTCTCGGCCGATCGCCTTGGTCGACTTTTATTTGGCCTCTTCGGATTAGAAAGAGCCTCACCAGTCGAAAATTTTTCGTATAAACGCTTAATGGTGTTCTTAGAAGGCGCACTTCTCACATTTTTTAATATTTTAAAAGCACGTTGAGTTTTCACAATTGACTTCTTCTGTTGAATGTAAATTTCAACTATTTCAGAGCGCTCGCGTGGCGTGTATTGTTCCATGGTAAAAATCTGCTTGGACTGACGCTTCAAACGCGGTATGTCATTAAGCGATCTGACATCTCTGTCAAAAGTTATGGCGTTGCCAGATGGGTCCGAATATGGGCAACCCTGTACGTCCTCAAGACTAGCGTAGAAAGCGTCCTTGACGTCTTCGTCCTTTTCCTCCGTCGGGGCGTGCGCGCAAATAAGGCTGATGAAGAAAAATTTTGCCTTGATGCGGATCGTGGCCAATCTTTCGTTCACAGGTGTGAACCGCGAAACAAGGTGGTGTAGTTTCTGGCTAACGACGAATCCACATCCAAATTCGCGTCTCTCCACATGCCAGCTGTAGTTGTTATCGCAGTGTGCTTGTTTAGAGCAGCCTTGCCCTTTCCATCGCATTTCCTGGATGGCGGTGATGTCAGCTTTTGTTTTGAGGGCTTCCGCCAGTTGGATAATGGCACCTTCTCTATTAAGGGTCCGGATATTCCAGATTCATATCCGTAAAGCATTGTCCGTTTTTCGTTTGCTGTGGTCGTCAACGTAATTGGGGTTCTTATCCGAGGCTGGTTTAGTTTTCATTGGGCAGTAGTAATGTGGCGGGACCCAAACCCTGTGTACATTCTATGTTTAAGATCCACGGAGCGACCCGCTACTCAAATTAGCCGTAAAACTAACGAAAGCCAGTTTACCGTTGCTCAGGGAACACCACGAGGAGGTTTGAGTCGACTTGGGATGATTTCGACATGGATAATGCTGTCCTCGCCAGGTTGAGGCAATCAGACACGTTGTCATGTGAAGGTTCGCCCCCTGTTCCCCTATTTTTCGGTTACTTAACAATAAATTTTTGAATTAATCCGAGAAAACAGCCAGTTTAAACCCTCTGTGCAGCGTTTAGTTCACTTTGAATTGAGTTATAAAGCGGACGTGCGCGCGCATACAGTTTTGTAAAGTACAGTTTTGATAAAATTTTTTTGTTTGTGCTAAAGACAATGGATAGAAAAATTTAAAGAAATAAAAATAAAAGAAAAACTGCTAGCAGTGCTGTGGTCATTCGCACCGAAGCATATGTACACCAGCGCACGCACCATTGAGATTGCCAATTATATTGCAACTGTCATATTTAACGAAGGTTTTTTGCCAATACTTCAAATAATGAACCTAATGGGCATCCCGATTGGCAACTTCACATATTATTTCGCCATGTCTCGGAACGAAGAACGTTTGAAAATGTCCGAAGCCATAGCTCTGGCCGCATCAAAAGAAGGTAGAACTGCCCGAAGAGCACAACGAGCCGCTGAGTCCTCATTTTTTGAAGAAGAGGAAAAAGTTATTTTTGTGGCTGGCATTGCAGATTGATATGTGTAAGTATTTAACAAAAAAAAAAATGTTTTATTGCCAAAAATTTTCTTTTAGTTTTTTCAAAATCACGATTTTGAACTTCGAAGTCACTTTTCTCCGGTTCTACTAAACCCATTTTGATGAAACCAAGTGCAGTCGACGCAGAATTGTCGGAAAATTGCATGCTTAAATTTTTCATTTAAATTTTTTTTTTTTTTATGCAAAAAATAACTTCAAACTTAAACGCGTTTATCTCGAAACCACGTTTTTCGAACTTGCGGCCCAGATTGTGCCCGTACTTCTGAACCGATTTTGATGAAACAAAGTGCAATCAACGCAGAACTGTCGCAGTTCGGGTCCCTATCTCAATCACAATTTTAAACAATTTTTTACTATTTTTTTTTTACACTTAACTAAAAAAAAGACTCAAAATGGGTTTTTCATTTTTGAATGACCTTCATTTTGTAAAAAATAATCGCAAAATTATGATTGAGGTAGTGACTAGAATTACGTCTGTACTGAATCTAACGCCACTTACATTTTCTATTTCAGATGATCCGAAGTCGAGTTATCCGGGCCGCAAGCAGCATACCTTTTTTTTCGACGCCCAACTTTGAAGGCCGACAACTTTTTGAACAGCCCTCGTACAAAAGAAAAAGAATGTTTTATTTAATTTAATATGTTCTTAATACAATAAAAAAAAAACAAAACTAAAATAACTCTCTGCGTTTTTAAATGAGAAGTTCTTCAAAAAGGGTCCAAAAACAGCCTTCCAGCCAGGAATTCTCCCTTAAATTGCTTTTGTATTTTTTGTATTTAAAAAAGACAATGCTTTTTCTATAGCACATAATTGAAAGTGTTATGATTTTTGAAAGCAGAATATATTCTAAAATTTTGAATAGCTTTTCACTATGTGTGTATATCAAAGGGAGAATTAAATAAATGTGGAAAATCGGTCTACGGAAAATTTGTCTAAAACAAATCGTTTAATTACTGCCCCTATTATCGTTCGCGAGTCGAATTTTCTACTCGAGTAGACTCAATTGGCGAACTTTAGTTTGTCGTTTCTCTAAAACTCTCTCTTAGAGTTTAAAACGAATTGTTTGAAAACTAATGGTTCTTAGACGAATTGTTTTAAACGAAATTTAATAAGACGAATTGTGAATAAACGAATTTTCCTGAAAATTTAAAATGAGTCTCATTGATATTTACGTTTTCCCCCCAATATTTTTTCCAGATTTGCCACTGCCCATGCCACACTTCATCACAAATATTTAACCTCTCCCCGCTAAATGTGTTACGTTATTTTTGAACATCCCTGAAAACTTTTCGAGATATTCCATCAGCATTTTCCAATGAATATTGAAAATTGTGCGTATGTAGTTACTCTTAAGGGCAAATTCTCTTCTAGAGCTTAAAAAACACGGTGATGTTCCTTATTTTTTTTATAGAAGGAAGTAAATGATCACTTTGAGTTTTTGGCAGTTATTTACTGATCAAATAACTGTAGAAAAATATTTGTTATGGTGAATCAAAGTGTAATGTGAAATGGCAATACGCCGTCAAACATCACGTTGAATAAAAAGTAGCCAAACGGTTTCCATCGCACAGCACGAGCATGTCAGCGAAAATAAAAAATTTTTTTTTTTTATATTATAATTACTGGAGCTATCAACAAATAGTTGAAAATTACAAAAATTGCGGACATCTGAGTTTTAAGTACCGTTTTCTGTACATTTTTTGGTCTTGAAATGCTTAAAAAATAAAAAAAAAACCGGCCAATATTATTTGAATTTAGAGGTATAGGATCCAAAAATTTTATCTACTTAAAAAAAAATAAACAAACCTTAGTCAATCCACAAAGTAGTTCTTGAGATATCGTGGAGACCTATTTAGAAAACATAGTTGTTAAGAAGATGCGTTTTAAGAATTGGTTAACGATTTTTTCGAGTTATTAGCTTTACATTAGTGGTATTCAATGAACGACGTATTCGTGATGTAAACTGCGTATGTGTGGTATGTTGTATGAACTTACGGCACATACGCTATTTACACCACAAATACGGCGTTAATTGAATACCACTATTATTTCAACGCAACAGCGTATCTAGCGTCGCGACGTCTGGTGGTGCCTGAGGTGCCTTCTTACCACAGTATGGTAGGGAATACAGGCGTGCATTTCAAAAAGATTGATGTGAGATACTTATTTTTTATGAGATACTTTTGACGAGATACACATAATTTTCGTGAAAAAGATGGATTCGTTTCTTATGCGATAACTTTTTCATGTAATCTTTATCGGCCAAGCAACTTTGGAAACATATGCTACATATCATACACTATCGAAAACTGGAATAAGCAGTTGAGTGTCCTGGCCGAGTTTCATGAGAACCTCCCCTTAATGGAATAATTTGTCTTGGCTTAGAAGAGAGCGGAATCTTCTTGACTGTTGATCAAATCAATTAATTTTTTGTGGTAATTAGATGCAAGGTAAAAATTATCAAGAACTTCTTTTTGGCGAAGATTATTTGTTTCATTTCCAAATAATTTGCGCTTGAAATTTTTTTGCACTAATAACACGGTGCCACAAAAATGGAAAAATTTGATGCTTTTGGAAAACCACTTACTAGAGATTGTAGACATGATAAAACATAAAATTTCTGCATAATTGGTTTTTCGCATACTTCCTCAAAATCTGGATTCACGGTCAAAAGACCGATTTTTGATAGGTACATGTATATTTCATAACGTAAATTTTGTATGTCTGGTTCGATTTCAAAACTGAATACTGTATTTTACCCTTGAAATTAAAGGCTTTAAGACAATATACAAACAATTACAGTATCAAACGAAATGGCAGAGTTATAGTAGAATATATTCGGAAATTTTGTGTTTTTTTCAGCATTTTTCCACTTTAGCAACATTTTGTTGACGATTTTTGTAAAGCATGTCAGGTGCACCAGAACACTGTCCTGGTTTTTGTATCATCCCTGGCGACTAGAAAGTAATAGGTTGATTCGATTGACCAAGAGAGAAAACTATCATAGAGCAGCAGTATGGGTCTGTCCCTTTTGCTCTCTGTGTCTCCCACCGATAGACGAAAAAATGGCGACCCCCTTTTAAATTCTTTATATGGTGATCAATCGGGTATTTTGCCATACCGTTGTGCCGACCGGTGAGAGAAAAAAATATGGCGGTGTTTTTAGCAATGGCGCGCGATTTAAAAGTCTGTATGTCAGCGTGCTGTATCTCACCGTGAGAGGGAGATAGAGAGACCCAGCACAAGGAGAGCAACAATAAGACACATACCGAGGAAAAAGTTCTTGGAGGATGAATTTTGAACGTTTTTGGTTGCACCGGAAGAGCTGGTTGGATTTGTACTTTGGCGGTTGAATGGGTGCGCAACAATAATACGAGAGTGAAGCATAGAAAAAAAATAAAATATATGAGTGCTGAAAATAAGAGAGATAAACTAAACTTATAAGGAAATTGGAAAATAAAAAGCGAAATATAGTACATCGCTGAATTCGGTTAAAATGTTACTCAATAAGACAATAAAAAAAATAGTGACAAGTGAAAGCGCTTGCGCTCCAAAAGGCGTAGCAGCGGATAGCGGTAGCCAATGGAGAAAAACAGGGATTACGTGTTAAAAGAAAACAAAAATGTTAAAAACATAAAGAAAAAAAACTACTAGCCGAAAAGCTGCAATATAACCTACCGTGAAAACAAAAACTTTAACCTAAAAAAATCTAAAAAAAAAAAACTAACAAAAAGTGAAAAACCCCTAGCTAAAAGTTGGACACTTTTGCGTGTTAGTACAAGGAAAGCTGGATCAGTGTGCGTGAGACAGCAACAAAAAAGGTGCTTAAGCTCAATTAAAAGAAACAGAAAACGCTGAAAAAAAGTGACTTAAAGTAAATGTTGTAAATTTACGCAGTGCCAAAAGTGGAGTATCATAAAGAAAGAAAAAAATAACCCGATACAACAACAGCAGCTACCCCCAAAGTGACGAAATAGCTCCAGCCATCGAAGAGCAAGTGTAAAAGAAAAAAAAAACAATACGAGTACATGAATATTGAAAACTTAAAGTTAGAAGAAAAAAAAGGTAGAATACGAGTACATAAACAACAAAAATCTAAACTTAAAAGAAAAAAAAAATGTACACTGAAAAATAAAAGAGTGAAAGATCAAAAAATTAAAAAGAAAATTATTCGTGTGAAAAAGAGAAAAAATTATATATAATACATGATACACAATTAAAAAAGAAGAGTAAAAAGAAAATGTACACTGAGAAAAAAAAGTGAAAGAATGAAAAACTAACAAGAAAATTATATATATGAAGAAAAAAAAAGGTACAATACATACACAACAAAAATCTAAGCGCAGAAGAAAAAAAAAATGTACACTGAAAAATAAAAGAGTGAGAGATCGGAAAATTAAAAAGAATATTATACGTGTGAAAAAAATAATACATAATACACAACTGAAAAAATTAAGGAAAAAAAATGTACACTGAAAAAGGAAAAGAGTGAAAGAATGAAAAACTAAAAAGAAAATTATACATGTGAAGAAAAAAAAAATACAATACATAAACAACGAAAATCTAAATGTAGAAGAAGAAAATGGGGACACGGAAAAATAGAAGAAAAAAAAGTGACTTTTAAAACCAATTAACAAAAAAAAAAAAATCTTAAGAAAATAAAACAATAATACATAAATAACGAAGAATGTAACGCAACTGTCAAACCAACAGCCGCAGCAGCATGCGCCCTGTCGGCTACAACATGCCGTAGAATCAGCAACGATCAAAAGTCACGAGGTCATCGGCAACAACCACCACATCGCAGAGGGGTCATGACGTAGCTAAATAAAAACAATACTGCTTCCAATGCAATTTGTATGCCTACTTATCAGGATTAATACATGTCAAATAGGCGCGTAATTTCTTTTGCTTAGAATTATTGGTTATAAGATAGGTTTTTTTGTGCCACGAACAACTGTAATATGCTCTAAAATTAAGACCTCAATATATTAACGTATTTAATTTAATTCAGATGTTAAGTAATGCCTTTTAATGTATTAAGAAATTAAGGCTGCTGTAATACTTGCATTTTTTTTTTTTAATTACAAATCAATTTTGATCAATTTTTTTTATCTTTACTGATGTTTAGCTTCCATTGTCAAATAAAATTGTAGTTCACGTACGTTTTCATTTAACCTTTTAAGAAAACGTTTGGATTCTTTAATTCGCACCAGTTTTTGTTGCACATTACCGCTAAGTTTTTAAAGTATAATCTTCGATAGTGATTTACCTTTTTAAGTATTTATGTTTTCACCGCATTCATCGACTCTTAAATTTACTCATGATATTCCTAAGTTGGGGCTTAACGCGAGTGTTTGTTTGATGTTCTATAGTCAGTAAGGTTATTAATTACAAATTAATGAATTTATACACTAAAATAAGTGACATAAGAAGAAGGTATTCATGAAGAGAAAGGTGACGAAACGTTCACTATTTTGAAATTTTCATACATATCACTTTTTAATTTTTTTGAAAAAAAAATTCTTTTTTAAAAAACTTAAAAACTTCTTAAAACTGAAAAACTTAAGCTTTAAACTTCTTGGTTAAGCCCAAAGTTGCGTTGGATTTTTTTTTTTGATATGAGATAAGTGCGAATAAAATCAAAAGAAAAAAAATATTAACATAACGCCACTAAAAGATAATGGTACTAATCTAAAATAAAGATGAATTTATATTTAAACAAAACGGAAATTCAGATTCGATGCAAATAAAGTAAAACGATAATATAAACATCAAACGGAAATAAAAATTCGGTTCGTATAAAGCCGAAGCCTAATTAAAATGTAAAGAAAACAAAAAAAAATCGGTTTAGATATAGCTCAGAGATACGTGAATTGAAATATGTCGAAAATAAAATTCGGTAAAAATAAAAAAAAAAACGGAGGGAATAATTTGAAATAAAATTCAACTTAATTCTAGCTGAAAGATAACTTAAGTTCAACTCGTTCCCAGCCTAACGTGGCCAGATTTCACGAGTTCCTTTTTTATCCATTAGCTGATACATCTCGTTAAACTGATTTTGATATCTTCTCTTTTCTTTTTATGACCTTTTTTTTTAATCACCTTTTTCAAGCGCTTTGTTTTTGCTACTATAAGGCTCTTTGCCATTACGTGATGAGCTTTCAATGTAAAAGTAAAGTAATATTGGCTATGTAAGTAAAGCATTATAAACTTAAATGAATTTAAGTATTTGTAGTAAATGATGTTAAGTAAATTAATGAAAGATTTACAGGTGGCATGAACTAAAGGACCAAGCGTAAGTATTCGGAGCTTTGGGGTGATTTTATAAATGGACATTAGAAATCACCGAGGTTGGCATTTAGCCATTCGTGGATGGGCAGTCAGAGCCGATGGAATAACACCATCACATCGGCTTGAAAAAAAAAACCAAGAACTGACGGTAGTTCCTATCCAGGCATAACGCATAACGAGCCGTGAGGGTAATCGGGTTTGTGTAATTGTTTTCCATCCGGTCTGGATATGACTCTAGAGAAGTCGCAGGCTTTTAGGGTAACAAGACTGACACAAATTTTTATTTATGTCGTTTGCTGCTGCTAGTTCTGCATGGCAAGGACCACACCCATATCCGACGGATTATAGCCACGTATAAGCCAGCATACCAGCGCAGCCGACAAGCTAGCAGGGAACTTCTCAGTGTCTGAGGCATTGATATCTCTACAAGTAAACATGACAAGCACTATCCCTAATTAGTACACGATTTTAAAAGATTTTTTAATTTTGCATTCAAATAATAATTTATTTTTTTATTTGGCTGTCTCATTACTTTTTTATTTAAATTTAAGCAACTACATTTTAGTACACTGAAACTTTTGTTTCAGCTTTCATTATCAGAAATGCTTGCTTGATCTGCTACGTTTGTAAGTTAATATCTAGAGTTTCCCTCGTAAGTAACCAGCAGTACTTTGCTAACATTCTAGAGTGATTTATCCCTTCAAAATGCTTTTCGATAACGGATAGTTCTTGATGAAACCGTTCGCCTTGCTCATTGCTAAATTGGCCGAGATTTTTCGGGGAAAAATTTAAATGCGAATGCAAAAAATTAACTTTTATAGATATTCTACACCCCATTTTTGCATAAACACTTAAAAATTCTTCTACCACTTCAGCGTAATTTTTACTTCTTCTGTTTCCTAAAAAGTTTTCAAACAAAGAAATAAAACTGTTCAAATAAAGTCACTTTGAATTCCTTCTCATTCTCGAACTTGATCTCCATTTTTTAAAAATAAGCTAATATTTTGAATTTCATCGCGATACCTTTAAAATTACGTCTGTAATCATGGTCACAGGTGGACAGACGGACAGACAGATGGACACTCGGAAATCGACTCAGGAGGTGATGCCACGCCTCCTAACTGACGTTACAAACGGAATGACAAAGGTAATATACCCCTTACGCAATTTGCGTTGGGGTATACAAATTAAACAAAAAGTTTCTGTCAGATACAAATAAACGTTAAAATTTTGTTTGTAATCTTGTACTGAAGTGTGGTTGCTTAAGTTTCAATAATAAAGTAATGACCGTTTTGAACGCAGAATTAACAAATCTTTCAGAATCATGTACTAATAAGGTATAGTTTTTTACAAAAATTGCCAACAAAATATTGCTAAAGTTGAAAATTGTAGAAAAAAACACAAAATTTCCGAATATTTTCTACTATAACTCTGTCAATTCGTCTGATACTAAAATTGTTTATATATTATTTAAAAGCTCTTAATTTCTTGGGTAAAATACAGTACATTCAGTTTTGAAATCGAACAAGACATACAAGAGTTATATTATGAAATGTAGATGTATCTATCATAAACCGGGTTTTTGACCATGAATTCAGATTTTGAGGGTGTATGCGAAAAACCAAGTATGCATAAATTTTATGTTGTATCGTATCTACAACACCTACCATATCTTATGCCAAAAGCATTTTCAGTGTGGCACCGTGTAATTTAACCACTGGCTGTTGGATCTTCTCTGCCACGCTCATTTTGAATCACTTTAAGTTTAACTTACCCCATAAACATTAGAACTTACCAGCACTTTCTTCTTGCATTTCTTCGAAATGTTATAACTTTAATCAATGGACAAAAACAAAAGAACACCTGCACAACTATTTGCAAGTGAAAATCAAATCAATACTCATTCTCTATTTTGACACTCGTATAATAATCATTATTGCTTGACCACCAAAGCACAGTTGCAGACGGTAAGCATTCAAATTTAATTACCAAATTTCAGTCTTATACGACCAAAAACGTCTGAAATATAGAATTTTTATTGAATTGTAGGCGGTAAAAGAGGGCGTGGAAACCCATTTTTGGTACAATTGCCGAAAGTAATCATACGAACTGAATTACCAAATTTTTATTGATTTTTGGTTGGTAAACGGGGCGTGGTTTAGACAAAGTATGCAATAACCTAATCTAGGGACAAGTAATACACTTTCTAAGTTTGAGCAAAATCCGTTAAGCCGTTTAGCTCTGTAAAAAAGTCAAACAAACAAGCAAATTAAAAAACAAACAAATAAATAAACAGAAATGGTTTTTCTTAGTATAGATACATAGATTAATTCAGTAATTACAAAAATTTTTTCTCTCCTTATATGGCTTTAAAATCAATAAAAAAAAATTATAAAATTAACTATGGAATAGCCAATGTACATTCTTAAATATACAATAGTGTTTAAGTCACATTTTTTGCTTAACTTAAATTTTTCTTATTTTTTGTTTGTAGTTGGCATGTGACTGAATCTTATGTTGCATAGTAGACGAGAAAAGGCAATAAGTTGATTTCCCACAAAATTTACTTAATCAACAATTTTGTGCTGCACATTGTAGCTTTAAAATTTAAGTTTTATTATTGGTAACTTGAGAATGATTTCTTGCGACTGTCTGGGAAATTAAATTTGTGCAACTGCTCGATATTCACTCTTACAGCTTACCGTTCAGTTTGTGTTTGTATTATTTATTGTTGTTATTTTCTTTTGGGTAAAACTGTGCAATTCTGATTAGTTTTTTTTTTTTTTTTTGTTATATTATTGTATATAAATAAGGTAAACTTAAGTCAATAAAGTAGTAATAATCATTTCGTACGCTTGTTGTTGTCAAGGCAAACGAGTCTTGTCTTCATAAACATTGGTGACCCCGACGTGATCCAGCACACAAGGATTAAGCTTTCAATTCTAAGGAAAACCCAACTTCATTCGACGTGACAACAATGCAAGAAATCACAATAAAAAAACAAGCGACTGGTGGCATCATCCAACAACTAATAACCAATTACAAAAAGGATCCAAAAGGCCGAAAGCAATGGAAAGAAAACTTCGAGAAAAAACTGACAGCTCTCGAGGTTTCGAGAATTTGAGCAAAATAATAGCCAGATCCTTGAACTATGTGGAGACAATATCGATCATGAATACTTTTCGAAAGATTACTACGATGCAATAAAAACGATGGTTAGTAACTACCAGAAGGAGTTGGAACATGCCATAACAGCAATAACAGAACAAGAAGCACCTCTATCTAAGTAAAGATGGAAAGACTAACGACTTTATGGCAACAACTGGAATCAACGCATTATTCTATCTATGAATTATGTGAAAACCCAACTGAATTTGAATACGATCTCGAGAGGCATATCAACCTCGAAGAATCTATCCAAGACATAAAATGACGCTATCATCGGAGGCGAATGAAAATGATAAAGTGAGAACATCCATACTAATGGATGTTGGACTACAGCTAACAAAGGTAGGAATTCCTCATTTCAGTGGCAAATATTTAGATTGGTCACAATTCTTCAACATGTTTAACGAGATGATCCATAAAGGGCGATTCCACAGGTACAGAAAATGTGGCACCTCAAAACAAGTTTAAGTGGAGAAACCAACGGTCTACTCCCGCATTTGACATTGACAGAAAATAACTATCAAGCTGCATGGGAGTTATTGCAAGAGCGTTATCATAACATCTAGCCTTATACAAAGAATTATTGGTCTTCCATGCAATCCAAAGGATGTACCATCGGTTGTCATGCTAAAAACACTTCATGACACCACAAAAGAAAATCTTCAGGCCTTACAAAACGTTAGTGTTAACAGAAACAATTTGGATCCACTTTTACTACATCTGTTGGTTGGAAAGTTGGACAAAGAGAAACACAATCTCTATGAACAGGTGCTGGAAAAGCCAAAAAGAAATCAAACTTTCAATGAATTTTTATTGTTTCTAGAAAAACGGTTCCAATCACTAGAAGCATTGGGTGTCACAAAGAGCATACGAAAAAAGGAGAAGAGTTTCATCACAAAACCATTGACTTGGTGATTACGTCCAGTACAAATACATTAAACAACTGTCAACTATGCCATCTCAAGTCTCATCCTCTATTTGCCTGCAGCCAATTTATTCAATTATCTCCAACCAAAAGATTAAACTTTGTGCAGAAGAACAAATTTTGTGTTGTCTAAAAACTGGCTATATGGCTAAGAATTGTTCCTCTCGTAGCTGCACTAAATGCAATAAAAAACATAACACGCTGCTTCATTTAGATAATCAGACACAGTGTTCCACGGAATTAAATAATCCACAACCGACATCATCTGGAACTATGAATGAATCAACAGCAACAAGTTTAACAATATGCAATAAAACTGACCAATCATATGGAAAAGAGTTAAACTTCCGTGATGTTTCGGACTCAGGCTCACTAATAAACTTGGTGAGCAACAGAATAATATAGGTTCTAGGTATGCACCCAAATGTCACCTCGATATGCATACAAGGCATTGGTGATACAAGCAGAAGGGATCGACAACGAATCAATGTTGAGTTGCAGTCTCGAATCAACAAATTCTCAGTCCGTTTAGAAGCATTTGTTCTCCCTCAAATTATTCGAGCGCAACCGTCACAAGCCATCAACACAACCAATTGGAACATACCAAAAAATATTTGTTTAGCCAATCCTGAATTCCAATCTCCAGGCAAGATTAACATTTTGTTGGGAGTGGAATTCTATCATCAGATCTTATCGAGTGGCCAAATTCAACTTAGTGAAGGACTTCCTTCTCTTCAAAAAACAGTTTTTGCTTGCATTGTGTCTGGAAAAATCAACAAGAAAAATCTGTCGACCGTTACATGTGGAATGAGCACTGATGACGAAAGCAACATGGATCAAATGATGGAACGACTTTGGAGGCTTGACGAACATTATAAATGTTTTGTCGCTCTCTGATGATTGGGGAACGCACTTCACAGAGAATTCTACAAGAGATTCTGGTGGACGCTTTAAAGTCAGAATACCGTTTTTTAAAAGTCCACATTCTTTGGGTGAATCAAGAGCAATAGCATTCAATCGCATTCTTGCTCTTGAAATAAGATTGGTTAACATAATGACCTACGATCACAGTGTATTCAATTTATGGATGAATATATATCATTGGGCCATATCTCAGTCGTTGATCCAGAAAATATTCTTAGCCTCCAGTACTATATTCCAGTGTACTCAAACTGGACAGCACTACATCAATGCTATGAGTAGTTTTGCTTCTGCAAGGTCGTCATCCGGAAAATCGTTGAATGATCACTGACACTGAAAATCGACAAGATGTATCGACAAGTATTGCTACATGAAGACGATAAACAATATCAATTAATTGCTTGGAGAAATAGTCCAATGAAACCGATTCAGTATTATCAATTGAATACGGTAACATATGGAACCAGAGCTGCACCATACCTAGCTACAAAATGCCTCCAACAACTCGGAAGAGAGTATATGACGTCACTGCCGTTAGGTGCGAAACTACTTCAAGAAGATTTTTACGTTGACGATGGCCTTGGTGGATCTAACAACTTGCTGACGGCAATTGAAATGCATAAACAAGTTCAACACAAGTTCAACACACAGCTGGCTTCAAATTGCGCAAGTGGTGTGCAAACAACCCCAAATTGCTTCAGCACATTCCACAGGATGATCAAGAAGTCAACTTGGATCTTACAAACAATCATGATGAATCAATTAAAGCTTTAGGTCTGAAATGGCTACCAACCACAGACAGATTGCACATCAAGGTCTATCTAAGCAATGGGAAAACGATTTTTAAGAGAAGTGTAACATCAGATCTGGCACGACTTTTTAATCCATTGGGAATCCTAGCTCCAATAGTATTTACAGCCAAAATGTTCATTCAGGAGCTATGGCAACTGAAGTTTTCGTGGGATGAAACTCTTTCAGCTGTATGCCACTGTAGATGGACTAGATTCCGTGATGAATTGCATGAATAACACAACTTCAAAATGCATTGCCACATTTTCGTTGGTAAAAAACTAAAATCTATCCAACTTCATGCTTTTGTAAATGCTTCAGAAAAGGCCTTCGGAGCTGCAATTTTTGTACGATCAACTTGCTGCGATGGGACAATAATTGCCTGACTTCTGTGTGCAAAATCACAGGTGCACCTTTGAAAAAATGAACGCTGCCACGACTGGAACCATGCGCGGCTGTATTGGGTGCACAGTTAATGGCAAGAGTAAAAGCAGATCTTACGCTAAGTGACTGTCCCATATTCGTGTGGACGGATTCAGAGATCGTTTGTAACGAAGCTCCCGGTCTTCCGGGTCCATAGCTGAGGTAAGCTCGCCGGATTCCGAGGTCCAGTACATTATTTATAATAACAAAATAAAGAGACGTAAAGTTATAGTTAATATTTCTTTATTGGGGCTTTAAGCCAATAATTTTAGAATAAGGTGATGCCGAGAATAACCGTGCCGCGTGACTTCGTTCACTCGTCTTCTACTCCTTTTCTGGTGGCGAATGGTACCCGACATGGCAGCTGGTAGGTGTCTCGAGGATGGTCCGTCGTTGTCGAAATGTCGTCTCGTGTCTCTAGTACTCATGTGTAAATCATACCTCTGCGGCCCTGGCTCTTCCTTATTATCAAGGCCCTGCTTATGTGCCCAGGCTGACGCCCCGGCTACGTATACGACAACCTAGGAGATATCCTGCTTATGTGCCCAGGCTGACGCCCCGGCTACGTACACCACAACCTAGGAGATATCCTACTTATGTGCGCAGGCTGACGCCCTGCTACGTATACGACAACCTAGAAAATGGCCTGCCTCTGTGCCCAGTCTGACGCCCCGGCTACACATACAACAAGTTTAATTTACCCTACTTATGTGACTAGGCTGACGCCCCGGCTACACATACAACAAGTTAAATTTACCCTACTTATGTCTTTGTCCATCCGTCTCGGACAGTCCTCACCTTACTTTCGTTGCCTTACTTTCAATTCCCAGTTGGTCGCGTGCAATCCAGTTCGCGGTCCGTCAGCAACTCAATTTTTAATTGTTTGTCAGCAAGTCTACCACTCTATTGATGGCCGTTGTTCTTCTTCTTATTATCATTAAGCATGGCGCTATGCTGTCGCTCTCGTTCTCGTTGCTTATGCTTCTTGTATGTTACTCCGTTCGTATGTCGTACTATGCTGCTGCTTTGTTTCTCTTAAATTCATTATTCCACTCAATACTCTGCTCTTAGGTTGTCGCTCTAATTCTTGTTGGTTGCTTTGCTTAACGTGGCTCTATATTCTATGCTTGTATGCATGTAGTACTGCATGGCTGGTCTCTGCTTCTCTTCTGCTTAGGTTATGTAGGCAACGTGTTATTCTCGTAATCGTTTGTATATGTAAATTTATGTTAGTACAGGGTGCTTTCCTAAGTATTTATATACATTATTGTTTATATTCAATTCAAATGTTTTGTATTTAATTCTTCTTACAATAATAATAATTTACTTGATTATAGCACAATGCAAAGTAAGGTAACAGGTAAGTAAGTAGATAATTAAAGTAGGTAAGTATAAGTAAATAAATTAAGGTAAGTAAAAATATATATATAATAAAAGTGTGAGTGAGAGATGTTTTGAATAATAATGAAGTAAATAAGTGATTCTCTTCTTTTACATAAGCAGGTAAAAAAAATAAAATAACAGAAATATATTTCTGGTGGACTGCGTCGCTGCACCTTGTGTGGGCAAAAGTTGCCGGCAAGTTTTGCGCGTCACACGTTTTACATTGGATCAATTATCCATGCTCTTCATTTCAAACATTTTTTGCCCATCGAATTGCAATCATCTAAGATACAACGACACCGAGCAGTGGAGACATGTCGCATCACGAGACAATCCAGCTGATCTCATCACACGAGGTCTCTCCAAAATTATTTATGACATCCAACTTATGGCTATACGGACCCATGTTTTTGCATGGAAAGGAAGAAATATAGAAATATGGCCAATGAAATTCTCCAAACATCTATCGATTCAGCCTGAATTAGAATTTAAAGACAAGCAAACAATCACGGTCTCAACAACAACAGAAGAAGATTTACTTAATTCATTATAAAAATTCATTTAAAAAATTGCAACGAATTTTGGGTTATGTGTGGCGCTTCATCAACAAGTCACACCATAAACACAATGAAACGACAGGGAATGTTGCAGTAACGCCACAAGAGATGGAAATGGCATTGTTGACCATAGTTAAGAGCATTCAATTATCCGATCTCAAAAATGAAATTCAACTGATCAAAAGAAATGTTTGTCTTGGAAATTTAAATACACTAAGTAGTCTATCTGCATTCTTAGACACAAATGGAATATTATGTGTTGGAGGGCGTTTCCAAGCTTCCGATCTTCCATATGATAGCAAGCATCAAATGCTACTTCCATATAACGACCCAATAGTAAAAACATTGTTCGAGATGTTGCACCAAGAAAACAAACATTGTGGTGCTCAGAAATTACTAGCGACTATGAGGCAAAAATTTTGGCCAATAAATGGTAAGATACCTGCAAGAGCGACTGTCCAACGTTGCATTCAGTGCACAAGAGCCAAGTCGAAACTACCTAATCAAATCATGGGCAATTTACCAGCTTCAAGAGTAACTGCTGCAAGACCACTCATCAATGCAGGAGTGGACTACTGTGGACCAGTCCAGATTCACTTCAAGATCAGGGGTAAAAAAACCAGATAAGGCATATATAGCAGTGTTCTGATGTTTTGCATCAAAGACAGTTCACTTAGAACTTGTAAGTGATCTCTGAGTGACCACTGAGGCCTTTTTGGGAGCCCTTAAAAGATGACTCATATCTCATCTTTTAAGATATGAGATATGAGTCATATCTCATACAAATCTATTGCGATAACGCTACAAACTTTTTCGGAGCCAAAAATGAGCTAAAGGAGTTGAATTCTTCGATATATTCCTCAAAGGTGTAAAATGCAATTCAAACAAGCTGCAGTAACAAGGGAATTCATTTACATTTCTTGTTGGATTCAGCGGTTCAGTCGGCAAAATGTTAAATACATCACTGGCCTACGAAGAGCTCGAGACAGTTATTATCGAGATAGAAGCAATATTGAATTCAAGGCCGTTAACACCACTATCTACTGATGCCAATGACTTATCAGCTCTCACTTCTAGACATTTCTTAATTGGAGTAGACTGTAATCTCCAGCAGCTAAAAGTGAATCGTCTAACGCGCTGGGAGCTAGTGACACATATTAAACAAGAATTTTGGAGAAGATGGTCTCAAGAATATTTAATTGAATTACATCAAAAACATAAATGCAAAGAAAATTCGAAAAATCTAAAGGTCGGAGATATTGTCATCATTAAGGAAGACAACACTCCAGTCATGAAATGGCCCCTTGCACGAGTACTCAACGTATTTAAGAGTAATGATGGAGTCGTTCGAGTGGGAAAACTAAAAACCGCTAAACTAAACTGTCATCGATCCAATTCCATCTAAACGGATGAAAACAGTTGCAAATAATGTTTTTTAGAATATAGCAATTATAATGCTTATGTCAGCAGTCATAAAAGCTCACCCCGTTGAAAACATACTATTCAATTCCAGTACCGGAATCCACTTCAAAGGATTGGGCTCAGTACAAGTAAAAGTCGCAAAGTATAAAAAGTATAATCAATAAAGTAGTAATGACGAAAGTAGTTCGTACGCTTGTTGTTATTAAAGTTTAAACAAATATTCTGGTTCAAGTGCCGAAATATTTTTCGTTAGTGCTTACAACAGCGCAAAGAAATATTCTGGTTCAAGTGCCAGAATATTTTGTCATCGGAACAATCCAATTTCAAGTGTTGAAATTTGTTCAAGTAATTGTCAGGGTAAACTAGTTCAAGTGCTAGGTTATCCAAAAGTCAAGGCAAACGAGTCTTGTCTTCACAAACAGCCAACATAACCTTCATTTTATTATACATACATCAAAAATGGAATGTATTTAAAGAAATGAATGCTAAATTCATTTATGAAAATATTGCAGCGAAATAACAATCAACCACGCCCGCGATGCTTGTCGACCAAAGCCGAAGAAAAAAATAATAAAATAAAACTGATTATAAATGAGAAGTACAAACACGCACGCATACTTAAAAAAAAGCACACGCACGCTGCAGAGATAACTTCTTTTTACGCTGGCAAAATTTCGTGTTTTTCTTCTGTGAAATATTACACACTGTTTTTATTCTGTGCTCCTCATAAATAAAAGAGTAAACATGTATGTTAGTTACAACGAGAAAAAAAGCAAAAGGTAAATCTCATAAGTCGGCTTGTGTAAAGAGAATTGTATGGGAATTATAAACTTATGCTTATTCATCTAAGCAATTTATTGTTTAATACATTGCTTTGAAAGCACATACTTCGATACATTGCCAAAAAAAAATATTTGATTCACCTAAGTCCAAAATCCAAAAATACAAAATTAAAAAACAACTAGCATGGATGGCTTAGGCATAGTTTTGAGCTATTTTCTGCAAAAAATAAAAAAACGCAGCTGCGTCATTAGACACACGAGAGAAGGATAGATTTGATAATTTAATGTTTTTTTTTTGTAATAAAACCACTTTTTAATTCAAAAATAACATAAAGCAAATGAAAAAACACACCTTAATATTCACACCAATAAATTTTATTACATTTCATCAACCAAAAGAAAAGGGAAAAAAAATTGCTTTGCCCGCCGTGCGGAATCTAACCTGGAACTTTTGGTGCCAGTTCATCGGTCTACCCACTGATCCAAGTAGCCTTGCTACTAGTTGTTGATATAACTGCAGCTATTTTAACAGATGCTGTATTAACATATGCAGTATGTCGCAGTATTCTGTTGATAGTCATACAACAAAAATCTTTTAATAGATTATTGTGTTATGCTGCAGCATAGCTTCAGTTGTAATTAATATTAAATTAATCACTCCGCGTTACGAAGGAGTTTGGCTCAATGCATAGTGCAGTGAATTCATACACAGTGGTATCGGTTGGTGTGGGTTCGAATCTCAACGGCATGCGAAGGTGAAATTTTTGTATTTGATATTTAATTTAATGTTCTTGGTATAATAGACTCTAAGCAGCAAGAAAAACCGAGAAGTCATTTAATTTCTAAGAAAAAAAACGGTTGTTGATAAAAAAAATTTGTGTTGCCGATTTCAGTCAAGCGAATCACAAAACGGGAAAGGCGACAGCTTCAAAAAAGGAAAATAAAAAAGCCCAAAACCCGAAAAAATGTTGTATTTTTGAAATGCAACTTTTTTTTAAAAAGAAGTGTATTAAAAATTACCATTTACTTCATTAATTTATCACCCAAATAAAAATTGGCAAGTCAACATGTAAAACATAGGCGTTTTGATGAAGTACTTGGGAGGCTGAAAACTGCCAAAGCCATCTTATAAATTATACTCGGCTTTTTTTCAATTTAACATAACCTTTTTCTCGGTGTACGTAAAAGCTCAAGAACGGCTGAGAGAATGTTAATTATTTTTTTGCTTATCAACTGCTATGATACCCGATTGAAAAATAGGATATACAATTTTTAACACACACCCTTTTACCGCCCACAAACATATTTCTAACGCTTTTGGTTGTATTAGACTGAAATTTGGTAATTTAGTTTAAATAATTACTGTCAGCAACTGTACTGAAAATGGGCGTGGTCGTTCTACACCTACGTCCACTATCGAGAAGTCATTAAGACTCCAAAACTACTAGGCCGATTGAGGTGAAATTTTGGCAGTTGATTGTTTCTAAGTACGAGATGGCTTACGGAAAAATATTTTTACCACACCCCCTTTTAACGCTCATTAATAAATATAAGCACTGTATATCAGACGGTTTTGGTCGTATTAGACTTAAATTTGGTACTTGATTTCGTATGGTTACTCTCGGAGACTGTATTAAAAATGGGCGTAGTTGAACTATATCTACGCCCACTTTTCAGAAATCATTAAAACTTCTGAGTTGGACATATTTTGATACTAAAACTTGGTATGTAGGTACTATGGATCCAAGGGGCGGTTCCTATATATTTAAACGAGCATAACACGAAGGAGCGTGACTCCTCACACAAGCTTAATATAATGGCCCAGCTACAGTTTTGGTTGAAAATAGCAGAGACGAGGTTCAAACATTTCTTAATGGCCGTTATATTAGTTCATCTGAAGCAGTATGCAGAATTTTTGGTTTTTCAATACATGAACTCTATCCTGAATTGATACACTTGGCAGTATATTTGGAAAATGGGCAAAGAGTATATTTTACTGCAGAAAACATGCACAAAGTGATTCAAGACATACCTGAAACCACATTGATTCCTTTTTTTAAACTATGTTCGAGTGATGACTTCGCGAAGACCTTGCTCTAAACCCAAGTTTCCTCATATTATACAAGAACGCTAAACAAATAGAATCTACGGAAACGAGCACAAAATATTTGGCAGTAGATTGTTTTCGAGCACAAAATGGTTTATACGTATAGGAAAAAATGTTTACCACACCACTTTTCACCGCCCGCAAATAAAAAATATGGTTGTTGGAACGTCCGTGGCGAAGCTAGGGTCCTGCTAGTAGAATAATAAATAAAGCAAATAGAACCTTAGGTTTTATTAAACGATGGTCAAAAGAGTTTTATGACCCTTATATAACAAAAACCATATTCATACTTCTAGGGCGCCCTATCTTAGAATATGAGTCAATTGTGTGGTGCCCTCGATACTGTAGTCTCATTGATGACATTGAATCTGTTCAAAAAAAATTTCTTTTATTCTGTTTACGTAATCTTTACATATCGCCCCTTAGCTTACAACACCGCTCAAGTCGAAAATTGGGTTTTCACATTTGAATGCCTTCAGATGGAGCTGCTCATTGCGCGCCAATAGTATACGTAACAACTTTATTTTTAGCAAAGCGTATATAAAGGAAGTTATATAAAATTTGTTCACAGTTAATATCAGAAATGAATGAATGTGACAAAATATTGTTTATGTTGTTAGCCAGCGTTTCCTTAAAGCAACACCTCGTAGCGGCTAAACGAAAGATCGGAACATTTTTTTTGCATAAATGCCTTATTGAAGTTCAAAATAGGCTATCATGTAAACATTTTCAAAATCAATTCACGGATTCTGGTTGCGGTAAAAGATGGATTAACTTCTATAGTCGTGCAAAGTACCAAATTTTTAGATATACTTAAGTTTCGAAAAGCGTCCGACTTGACATTAAATCATCGATGTATGTTATTTTTTAATATTTTTCATTTTGACTTTTTTTTTGTTATCTTAGCCCGCCTCTGGCGAGATCTAGATCCGTCACTGATTTTCTGTAGTTAAGACCAGGTCAAGAAATCTTTCAAGAATAGTTTTCTGTTACTTGAATGCATTCACATGTCAAATCACAATTGATTGGGAATAGTGTAAATGAAATCAAGTCATGATTGCACAAAATGATTAATAAATCACAATCATTCAAAATTATTGGTGACTTATTTTTTTTTAAGTTTTATTCACGAAATTAAAAAGATACTGCAATCAAAAATTTTATTCATTGATTGGGACTTCAAAGAATTCAGCTTCAAATGATCGCAAACTTACACAGCTCTGGCGTAAAATCACGAAAAACCCTACATTTTTCTTACTGTTATTTTCATACAGTAATTTTTACATACAAAACACTTAAATTTTTAATTGAAAATGGGATTTTTAGTATTTTTTGTACTCATTATGCCCGTATGATACTTAATTTTTCTTTCCAATTTTAAAATCTGAAAACAAGTGGCGCGTGGGCAGGACAGACATATTTTGTAAGAAAAGGATAAACGTTGTTACTTTTTTTTCTCTTTTACTTCTGGTGTTTTGAAGAGTAGCTGCATTAAATAAATTAATATTAGCTACACACATCACTTCCCATTCAGATAACATTTATATTAAACAGTTTTGCTTACTCTAGAAATGTCAAATTTATTACTAACAGCAAAGTAAATATTTGATAGAAACTTAACGAAGAACGACTTGAAAGAAACGGCAAAAAAAATGCAGAGAAAATACAGTCCGTCCTACAAATTTTTTTTCAATTCGTACTATATGCGTACTCACTCACACCAATTGAATCCATGCATTCGTACTATTTGAACTGCTCTAGTTTTAATTTTCAATGACAAAAGTTGTAAACAAAAAATTAAGTAGCATACGGGCATTACTGTATTTTATAATTTTTCTGGTAGTGGCCAATGCCAATGTGGCGACAAATAATTAAAATTTAAAACTTAATTCTTTTTCAAAATCTTTTTTTTAAAACTAACAAGCCACTGAACTTATTAACACTTTTTGTTTTGTTTTACTAGCAATATTAGCACAGTCGCAATATTAGCACAGTCAAAGTCAGCATAGTTAGTGCAAGTGCATCAAATATATTTCTCGTCTTTTTAGTATTGATCTCTTTTGATCAGTTAGTGTGATTTTAAGCAAATTTTCAAAAAAAAATTATTTAGATTATGTAAGTAACCAGGTTAGTGGTGAACAGGGGGCGAAACTTCACATGGCAAAGTGTCTGACTGCCTCAACCTGGCGAGGCTAGCATTATCCATATCAAAATTGTCCCAAGTCGACTCAAACCTCCACGTGGTGTTCCCTGGGCAACGGTAAACTGGCATCCGTCAGTTTGACGGTTAATTTGATCGTCGGGTTACCTGGTCTAAAATAGGTTGTTCGTCGGGTTTGGAGCCGAACACGTAAAAAACTATTTCAATGAAAAGTCCAATAAGAAATATGAGAAAAATGATCCCCAAATCTGATGACGACTACCGCAAACGAAAAACTGATAACAATTTACGGATATGCACCTGGAATGTCCAAACTGAACTTGATTGGGATTGGGAAGGTTCCTATATCCAACTGATTGATATCTTGGAAAGATACAAAGCTGATACCACTGCAATCCAAGAAATGCGATGGAAGGGACAGGGTTGCTCTCCGTAAGCATCCTGTTATATCTACTACAGCGGCCATGCGAAGAAGCACGACTTTGGGTGCGGATTTGTAGTTGGCAGGAGATTACGGCACCACGTCCTGCGATTCACTCCTGTGAACGAACGACTTGCCATAATCCGCATCATGGCTAAATTCTTTCATATAAGCCTAATATGTGCGCATGCTCCGACAGCGGCTTGAAGACGCTTACGAGCGCTGCCC
This sequence comes from Coremacera marginata, assembly GCA_914767935.1. Lineage (NCBI taxonomy): Eukaryota > Metazoa > Arthropoda > Insecta > Diptera > Sciomyzidae > Coremacera > Coremacera marginata. Next base: position 116,503,664 of record OU612044.1, on the reverse strand, counting down.
CCGTTACGACATAAAAATTGTGCTTGGTGACTTCAACGCTAAGGTAGGCAAGGGAAACATCTTTGGTCCAACACTCGGAAAGTTCAGCCTCCACGACAACACATCCGATAACGGAATGAGGCCGATTGGCTTCGCCGCAGCATGAAACATGGTTATAAGTAGCACTAGATTCAAGCATCTCAATATTCATAAGGCCACCTGGTTGTCCCCTGACCAAAAAACGCGCCACCAAATTGATCACGTTTTGATTGACGGAAGGCACTCTTCCAGTGTATTAGATGTACGCACGATCCGTGGTGCCAACATAGACTCGGATCATTATCTTGTCGCAGCTAAGATCCGTACACGTCTGTGCGCTGCAAAGAATGCGCGCAATCCTACACAGCGAAAGCTAGACGTCGATAAGCTGCACTCAAAATGGACAGCCGAAGCCTTCGCCACTCGACTCACACTCCTGCTTCAAGAAGGCACTTCTCCGATCGACGATATATGCGTGCAGTGGGCACAAATCTCCCACTCTATGCGTACGGCTGCCGATGAGGTTATTGATTACCACCGTCCCCGCCGAAACCAGTGGCACGACCAAGAGTGTTGCGACCGCCACTGCAGAGAAAAACGCCGCCTACAAAGCCACCCTGTAGTCGGTTGTAACGCGTGCTGCTAAGGAGCGATACAGGGAGAAGAGGGGGACGAGAGACGTCTTTTCAGGTGAAAAAAGAGAAAGGCAGAAAAGCGCGAGTGGGAGAAGATTGAGATGTATAGTGACAAGAACGAGGCCCGAAAATTTTTCGAAAAAATAAGACGCCTGGCCGATGACGCTAAAACCAGGACCTCTTTCTGCAAGGATGCAAATGGGGATCTAGTGACAGATATCCAGAGTACACTGACATTATGGAGGGAACACTTCTCTAGTCTTCTGAATGGCGATGATGGCAACAATTCCGCCAATAGAGATGATATCCCGGAAACCCCAATTATTGCAATCCAAACGATTGCAAGAAAAGCTCCACTATTTGCGCCAACTACCGTGGGAAATATCGCCTATAAGGTCCTGTCGAGCATATTATGTCAAAGACTGAAGCCCATCGTAAACCAACTGATTGGGCCTTATCAGTGTGGCTTCAGACCTGGAAAATCTACCACCGACCAGATATTCACGCTACGACAAATCGTGGAGAAAACCTACGAAATCAAATTGGCATACACCATCTCTTTGTCGATTTTAAAGCTGGGTTCGGTAGCCCGAGAAAGGATTGCCTAAACGCAACAATGTCTGAGTTCGGTATACCTGCAAACTTGATTACACTTGGCAGAATGATGTTGAGCAACACACGCAGCTCCGTCAAGGTAGGAAATGACATCTCCGAAATCTTTAATACCGAAAGAGGCTAAGACACGGCGATCCACTGTCTTGCGATCTCTTCAACATCATTGTTCAGATTGACAATCTGACAAACATGCACATTTGCATTGTTTTGATTTTATGGTTCATAAACTTAATGCAATGCAAATGAATAATGTTATAACCGCGATATATTTTAACTTAAGTAGTATCAGCATTGATTGGCTTGCGTAACAACAAGCTAAAGCAGGTGCAAGCAACAGCTAGTTCTTTCGATTAACTATTGACCGACAAAATTGCATCGGTCAGCAACTGCATGTTCCACTGCTATAAACTAGTTTAGTCAGTCAGCAACGCAACTTGTTTACTTGTTTACATCCTGTTTTTAAAATTTATATATTTATTAATTGTTTGTTGTTTTATTAAAAAATAATCGATTAAGCATTTTGGTACTAAGTTCAGACTTTGTATTTTGTTATAAAAGCAGCAGTTAATAATAATAAAAGACGAGTTGACCATAAGATCTAATCCGCTTTAATTATTTGTGCTCTCACCCTAATACGTTACTTGGTATCACGCGCCAGTTGCCATCTTCAACAAAGCTTAGGTGTATCATTTACAGCTTAACCCCAAACAATCATGGAGGGAATCGTTTGAAAGGCCGGTGTTCATCGTAATGGCACCAATTTCTACAAAAGGTGTCCAACTCCTTACGTACGCTGATGATATTGATATTGTCGGCAGAATCAAGAGAGATGTTACCGCTTTCACCGCTATCGAAAAGGAATCAGCCAAAGTGGGTTTGACGATAAAAGAGGGTAAAACAAAGTATATGCTGTCTACAAACGAGGGAGCGCGGCGTTTAGACTCCCACGTTTCATTCGTCAGCTATAACTTTGAAGTAGTCGAGTAGTTTGTATACCTTGACACCGCCATTAATAAGAACAACGAAGTCAGCCTGGAGATAAAGCGAAGAACAATAATTGCTAATAGGTGCTACTACGGGTTCAGTAAGCAACTAATTCAGAACCCTCTCACGATCGACAAAACCAACACTCTACAAGACGCTCGTTCTACCTATGCTGCTTTATGGCGCTGAGGCATGGGTAGTTTCGCAAACTGACTCAGTTCCTCTGGGGGTATTTGAGAGAAAAGTTCTTCGTAAAATCGTCGGTCCTGTTCGAGTCTGCGATGACTATCGCATCTGAATGAACCACGAGCTGTATGATCTCTACGAAGACATTGACGTAGCTTGGCGTATAACTACGCTGGCTGGGTCATGTTATGACGCCGAAACTCCAGCGAAAAAGGTGCTCGAGGCGAGGGTCGCTGGTCAACGACGGCGAGGGAGACCATACCTCCGATGGATGGTCGAGGAAGCCCTAACAGCACTTGGTGTATCCAATTGTAGAAGGCGAGCGCAAAGCAGATGCGCCTGGCGAGAGCTGATGAGGTCGGTCGAAACCCGAGCACGGGTTTTTACGGCCACCTAAGTAAGTAAGTAAGTAAATAACTACCAAAAAACTCAAGGTGTTCATTTACTTCATTCTATTAAAAAAATCAGGAACTTTACTGTGTTTTTCGAGCTGTAGATGAGAACCTGCCCTTAAGAGTACATTCGCACAATTTTTAATATTCATTGGAAGATTCTGATGGAATATCTCGAAAAGTTTGCAGGTCCTTTTAGGGGCTGTTCATGAATTACGTAACACGTTTAGGGGAAGCAGAGGCAGATCTGGAAAAAATCTTAGGGGGACGTAAATATCAATGAGACTTATTTTCAATTTGCAGGAAAATTCGTCTGTTCACTATTCGTCTTGTTAAAATTCGTTTAAGACAATTCGTGTAAAAAACATAACTTTTCAAACAATTCGATTGAAACTATATCTAAAATCACAAACTAAAGTTCGCCAATTGAGTCGACTCGAGTAGAAAATTCGACTAGCGGACGGTGATAGGGGCAGTAATTATATGATTTGTTTTAGACGAATTTTTCGTAGACGGATATTTCCACATTTATTTATTTCTCCCTTTGAAAAATACACATAGTGAAAAGCTATTCAAAATTTTAGAATTTATTCCGCTTTAAAAAATCATTACACTTTCAGTTATGTGCTATAGAAAAAGCATTGACTTTTTTTGATACGAAAAATATAAAACGATTTAAAATTTAAATTTAAATTGTTTCTTAATTCTCGTCACAAAATGGAATAATCACGTCTGCAATATTAATACTTATTTTTTTAGGCTTTCTTTGTTGTTACTATCAAGTTTGCTTGACAGAATTTCGTTGATATATAGTTTAAGATGTTGATTTTTACGTTGATTTTCGGCTAAGTATGATTCTTATTTTTAATAAAATTAATTAAAATAAATTATTGAATGTTCTTGGGGGATAATTACAGCCTCTATTCTAGGTAGGGAGGTCATGCGTGACGTCACAACAAAATTTTTTTAATGCAGCTTTAAAAATTTAAATTTTAATAAAATTTAATTTTATTGCAAATTTTGCATTAATTTTTTATCAATAAAGGAATGAACCTAATAAAATGAACGATCACAAATCACAAAAAGACAGCTAAAACAGTTTTTAAACTAGAGATGCACGGATACCTGATATCCGACGAGCTGCAAGACCAGATAACTAAATATCCGTTGGCCGGATAGTAGGTTTTCAAATTAAATTTTTCGTTTGTCGTCAAATTAAACATATTTCTAATTTGACAGGTTACAATGTACGGATTGCTTTGTTTATGGCAAATGAAGTTGAAAACACCTTTTACATAATAAAAAATAATTGCTAAAGTAATAAAATTTTCATAATAATTTTTGTTCAGTGTTCTCTTCTCTAAAATTGTTTAAACCATGACACAGTCATCAAGTAGGTTCATTTAAAATAGAAATAAAAATAAAATTACTGCTCAAAAGAAAAGTTTTCCAACGGTAATAGCAATAGTAACTTTGACATCTAGCTCCCGTTTTTCTAGTTCCTCCCCAAGCTGGGCCTACCTTATGTTTGTGTCATGGTTTCAAACTTTGAAGGAGTTAACCCTATTCACGACACGCTGTGCCTTTGAGTACCTATTCAATTTCAAACCAATTTTGTGCGGTCTTTTTTTGTGCGAATTTTTTTTTGTGCGATTTTATTTATGCGGTTTTTATTTTTATGCGATTTGTTTTGTGCGAATTTTTTTTTGGCGAGTTGTGCTATGATATTTTTTCTTGTATGCGATCTTTTCTATGCAAAAAAAAACTCTGCACTAGCTGAAATTATCATTAAAAAGATCAATAAAGAGAAAAGCGTAAGAGCAAAACGCAATTTTGAAGTTTTAGTTCTTATGATTTTTGTTTTTAGACATAAGTATAACCCGAAATGAATAATCATAATAAGAAAACAGCAAAAAGAAACATAATAACCGGTTATTGGGAAATTTATAATAAGCTTACAAAACGACCGTCATCACAAAGACTTATCACCGACTATATGGTTATCGCAGACAATAATTCCATTCCAATGGAAACAACTAATAACTCCATAACAATATCTTCAAGTGATGAAAGCGATTTCGAACCAGATCATCACAAGAAAATGCGCGTTGTGGACTATGACGAATAGTATTGATTAACTTATGAATTTATGTATTTTAATTTTTTTTTTAATATGCATTTTTTTAATGGAATAATTTTTCGTATTTTTCACATTTAAAATGAAGAATTAAAACTATATTTTTAACGTTTCCGTGTGTAATTTATTTATTTATTTGGCTTCGAGACCACTTTTTCGCTTTTTCATAGAATGTTTCCTAGGTGAGATTTTTTTTATGCGGTACAAAAAAAAATTTTCTTTATTAGATTACTTAAAGTTTTATGTTATAGCTGTTTATGAAGTCTCCGAAGAATTTTTTTTTGTGCGATTTTTTTTCTGCGGTCCCTATCTACCGCACAAAAACAGGTTTGACTGTAAATGATTTAAAACGGGTTTGAAAGCAAAATAAGTTAAATGTATATTATTATTGGTCACTCAGTTTCTGTAATATAAAATTAATTTTTTTTATGTTTTGATAATATTAACTTATTACACAAAATATTCACAAATAACAAACTGCTACTCAGATAGCGTGACACGAATAGGGTTAAATACTGTAACCTGGCAATACTGAAAACCTTCATGTTAAAACAGCTGATTGTTTCGATTATATTATGTATCAATTCGAATATATGTCATGTTGTCAAAAAAAAATCGACAATAGGCGAACGCTTAATATTTAGTTTTTATTCACATTAATCTACGTTTTCTTAATTTTGATTATTAATTGTAATAATTTTACTAATTGAACGGTTTTCCAAGTTTTTAGTTTATACTAGCTTATACCCGGCGCGCTTCGCTTCGCTCCGCGCTTATTCACTGAAAAGTGGACGTAAGTATAGTGAGCCACGCGCATTTTTTGTAGAGTTGCAGACAGTACCCATATGAATTAAATTACCATATTTTAGTCTTATAGGATCAAAACCTTCCTATAAATAGCATTTTTGTTGATATGTGGGCGGTAAAAGAAGGTGTGACAACATGTTTTTCATAAACCTACCCAAAAAATACAAAATCATTAAAAGCAACACGTTTATGCTTTTTTTCTCACGTTTTGACCGGGATTTTGCACCCATCACGTTTGAGCAACTTCTCTGCACGTACGTTTAGAAAGTGAAGGCCTAGACGCGGCACTCAAGTTTTTATATGCGGATGTTGAATTAGGGTTTCTACATCTACGTTTAGCTTTTCTGTACGTACATTTAGAAAGAGTAGATTTAGTCGCGGCATTTAGGCTTCTTATAACAGGTCTTTTAATAACTCCGTAGGATAAGTAAGAAAAAAACAAAATTTTGATAATACTCGATTATATTATTAAACATAGTTGCCTTTGAGAGCGATACAACGAATACAGCGATTTTCCAACTTTTCGATATCATTTTAAGGTACGATTTCTCTTTCTCGTCAAAATAGGCCTCAGTTTCAGCCCAATTCATTCAATTTTGCCATCGTTTTCATCGATTTGTGAGACGGTGCATTGTCTTGGTGGAACAATACTTTTTTCTTTTGCAAATGTGGCCGTTTCTTGGCGATTTCAGCCTTCAATCGATCCAAAAGTGCACAGTAATAGTCGCTGTTGATGGTGGTTCCTTTTTGGAGATAGTCGATGAATATTATTCCTTTCGCATCCAAAAATACAGACGCCATCACCTTACAAGCCGACTGTTGGGTCTTTGCTCGCTTTGGATTCGGTTTGTCGACTGTTGTCCACTCAGCAGAATGTCTTTTGGATTCTGGTGTGAAGCCATGTTTCATCCATTGTCACATATCGACGATAGAATTCAATTTTAGTGCGGTTTAACAGCGGAAAACACTCCTCTGAAGCATCAATTCGTTGTTGTTTTTGGTCGACTGTGAGCTCACGCGGCACCCACTTTGCACAGACCTTTCGCATACCCAAATGTTCGTGTAAAATGGTAAAAACACTACCATCTGATATCTTTACAATGTCAGCTAGCTCGTGCACCTTCAATTTGCTATCGTTCATAACAAATTTGTGGATTTTTTTGATGTTTGTGGAATAACAGTCTGATTTGGACGTCCACTGCGCTCTGCATTATTTGTGCTGGTACGACCACGCTTAAGTTCAGCAATCCACTTTTCTACCATTTGTCTCGATGGAGCAGAGTCCGGATATGTTTATCAAGCCATTGTTTGGTTTCCACTGAATTTTTTTTTTTTCATCAAAAAGCAATGCTTTATTAAAACTCGAAATTCACTTTTTTCCCATTTTTTTTTTAATAACAATAGTTGCACACAAAATGCTATAACTCACGAATCAATTGTCAGATTGTTGTCAAATTTTTATACGTATCGTTTGAAGGTTGGTACTAAATAAAACTTAAATGGAAAAAATCTAGTAACGCCATCTATGTGTCATCCTATGGACTTTTTCAACGTACTGTTATGCGGATGTAAAATTAGGGTTTCTACATCTATATTTAGCTTTTTTACACTTACGTTGCAGATCTATACCGGACCAAAAATAATTAAAAAATCAATGAAAATTTATTTCATCAACTTGTTTATTTATTATTTGTTCATTATCAAAAATTAATATTTTCCAAAAATCAACGATTAAACACCCAAGATCTCTTATAAAAGCCGAAAAATTTTTTTAGGTCAACCAGTCTCCAGATATTTTGCTCACCGCAAATTAAAAGTCTTTCACGGCATTGCAGTTTTCTACCATATCAACAAATATTTTTGGACCAACATGTCTGGGATAAATCTTCCATAGTTTTACTTTAATAATGTAAAAAAATTTGGTCTAAAATAAAATAGAGCTTAAAAAAAATTTTCAAAATGTGTTTTTTTTTCTTTGAAAAACTCCCGGAGGCTCTTAAGTTCAATAAAAAATAAATAAAACTCTAAGAAAATTATTTATATAATAACTTAGGGGAGTAGGTTATAACAACGAAATTAAAGCCGTTTTCGTTCATAACTCGTAAATTCGAAACTAAAATCGTTAATGGTAAAATTAACTAATATTGTTTTTTAATTCTTTCTTTGTATATTATTCTCTTTTAAAATTCTGCGAAGTCCCTATAAAATAGGTTTTTAATGCTCTATAAGCAGTTCAATGTGGGTTTAAAGATGTCAGGTTAAAATTTTAAAGTATAAACGCGGAGCCAGAGTCTTGTTCGAACTTTCGTTCGCTTGTTCGTAGAAAAAAATAAAAATATTTTGTTCGATCGTTCGTTCATAGGAAATAGATGTTCCAGAAGTACAATTACAAATAACTTCTAGAGTCGTGAGATTTATAACAGTTAATTTACGCATTGCGTCGGAATGTTTGTCCACTATCTCTTTTGAATGGAAAAAATAAATATTTTGTTCGTTAGTTCGTTCGTAGAAAATATATTATCATTCGTAGAAAATAGTTGTTCCTTGTAGAAAATAGTTGTTAGTTCATTCGTAGAAAATAGAAATTTAAATTTTGTCCATACGCCTGTTCGTAGAGAAAGAAAGTAAATATTTTGTTCGTTAGCTCGTTCGTAGAAAATAGATGTTCATTCGTTGAAAAAAGTTGTTCGTTCGTAGAAAATAGATGTTCGTTCGTAGAAAATAGTTGTTCGTTTGTAGAAAATAGTTGTTCGTTCGGAGAAAATAGAAATTCAAATTTTGTTCTTTCGTTCGTTCGCAGATTTTTTTTTACTAAGGAATGAACAAACAAATGAATATATTGGCTGTATTTTTTTATTCATTCCAGATAAAGAACGGAAGGAATAGAATAGGCCGTTGTTTATCCAGAACAGAATGAATAAAGAAACAAAATTGGAAAAGAAAGAACACATTTGTGTTATTGGTAACCAGCAAACTTTATGAACACAAATATGTGTGATATATTTTTTGTATATAGGCAATTTTGCAATAAATTCAATTAAAATCTTTAAATTGCAAAAATTTACCACTTTAATTTTGTGCCATTTTGCCATCAATTAAACAACAACATAGGACATAACCTCAAACACAAGGAATATTCTTTTTATTCTACCTCAGTTGATGGTACAAAAAGAACGCGTTCGGAATATGCCGTATGAATAAAGAGACACAAAAAGGAATGTTCCGGATAATCAAGAATGAATGAAGAAAAAAAAAGTCATTCCGAACGTATGGAATTAATAAGAAATAAGAAATAGTTATTATTTTAGTGCAATGCTCTGTATATACCTACTTTTTTCGCCACTTGTCTAAAAGTTTAATGTCTACTGTATATGACAACGATGGACTCATTATCAATATACTCACCATTATCACCAATTATATGTTTATCTTAGTCATTTGCATTTACCGTACTGCCGATTAAAGTTTCTATACGAAAATCCTTGGTACTTCCCATTTTCTTCGATCTATTATGCTCGAAATTTAACGTTAAAATGGTCGGCTTATAGATGGCATTTTCTTGGAAAGCCATAGAAGGTTCTTCGTAGTTGGCAGGCTTTCGGTGGGAGATGCTTTCGACTGGACTCGTTGAAATAGGTAGTGAATTATCAGATATATTTGAATTTTCGAATAATAGAATATAGGGAGATGAAGTATTGGCTTTCCTACTGTGCTGTCCTTTGACGTCTCCGCCGTTACCAAGCAGTCCTTTTTCGCAACTACTGTCAATGGAATCTGATCTTCGTGAATCGTTCTCGTTTTCGCTCTCGACATCAATTCTATCACATGACGTTTCCTCCGTACTTTGATAATTATTTGACAACACTTGATTGCAACGTTCTCTGTTCTGCTTTAAGATATACGGGTCTTCCTCAAATGAACTAAGGCGTCTGTTATTACTATTACCATTCATGTGGTTTGCCAAATCATCTGAATCTGTAGGATCGAGACCGCAAGTAGATCTTCTTAAAAGCGATACATTTCGCCTCAATATGTCAATATTATCGATGTTTTGATAAGATGTGACATCGGTATTTGCATAAAAGTCCAGCTTCTTCTCAACGGCTTGTGAAGATTCAAAGATATCGCTGGGATTATGGATCATATCGAAACATTCTAGGCTGCTACCAAAGTTATTCAAATTTAGATGGATAGGAAGAACTGGTACAGGTTTGCGTATCCAAAAAGGTGAAAACGGACCAAATACAGTGGGAAATGGAAACCTTTGACTTATTGGCGCTCTTTTGTATCGTTTGCGTCTTCTGAGAAAACTTCCATTATCAAACATATCTTCAGCTAGCGGATCAAGTGTCCAAAAATTCCCTTTACCTGGATTTCCAGGCTCACGTGGTACTTTAATAAAGCAATCATTAAGGCTTAAGTTATGACGAATGGAGTTCTGCCAAGCTGGGAACTTTTCTTTGTAGTAAGCGAACCTAAAACAAAAAAAAAAAGCTACAATTCAAATCTTTTTCGTTGTTAAAAGTTAATAAATAATACAAATTTTATTAAAATGTGAAGGCGCACCTTATAGTCTTTTCTCTTCTCGGAAAATTTCTGCATTTTTCTGCCCTCTGTGAGAATTCTGCCCTTTTTGTGTTTTTTCTAAAAAAAAAAATTTCCACCTCTAAAATTAGATCGTGTTCTTTTCTCGAAAATGTTGACCTCAAAAGTACAAAAAATGCAGAATTTTTGCCCTCAAGATAAACAGTTTCACTTTCTGCCCTCAAATGCTACCAACTGAAGGAACAAAAGAGTGACATGTTGAGAAAAAATGAAACATTTTCATTGACAATTCATTAAAGTTTGAGCTTCAATTTCAAATTTCAAAAATATATATAAAATGGCTGATATAAAAGTAGTAACAGTTTAAGTTTGCAGCTTTATTAAAAAAGAATTGCTGGAAACGTCTTCGTCCTCATCCGATGATGAAGATTTAATGCTTCACCATTACCGAAACGAGATCAAGAAAACTATTTGTAGTTGCCACAGAGCAACGAACTTTTTTACGTAGATTAAGAAATTTTCCAAATATTGGCCAAAACGGACAATGACCATGCCTGTGAGGACAAGAAATTGTGGACCAATTTCTGTCCCACAAATAATATGTAAATAATGTATATAAAATATTAAATTATAAATTAAAACATATATAAGATATAATATAAATATTAACAATATACTTACATACACGCATACATCCATACACATGCATGTAAACAAAACAACAGAACAAGTAAACAGAAAAACAGCACAAGCAAATAAAAAATACAGTTGCGTCGTTGGAGAGAAGCGAAGCTTTTTCACAGTTACATAGATTTGATAGCTTAATAATTTTTTCTTTTTAATAAATTAACTTTTAAATTCAAAAATTTACAATAACATAAAATAAATTACATATATACTGAAAACATATTTACTGCTTATTTTTTTATTGTTGAATGTCAAATTTCCACGCCAATTACGTATACGGGCATATAATGCCAGCGACTCTCTATTTTAACTCTCCACACATGGTTGTGAACTTGGCTGCACTGACTTATGCATGCGTTTGTTGATTCCATATTTATTGATATCTATTTTTTTGACACTTAAAAACGCACTTGTCAACGCACTTGTCAAAGAGTGTAAATAAATATTTCAGAGTTATTTCACTTAAAAACATGAAGAAAAAAACTCTGTTAACCTCTGTTAACACATGCCAGAGATTTAGCAGAGTTGATGCAATCTCTAGATAATAATTTATACTCTATGCACTTGTGGGCATTGCTAATTTTCTTCGTACCAACAGCATAGAGTATAAATTATTATCTAGAGATTGGATCAACTCTGCAAAATCTCTGACATGTGTTAACAGAGTTTTTTTTCTTCATGTTTTTAAGTGAAATAACTCGGTTAACACATGCCAGAGATTTAGCAGAGTTGATGCAATCTCTAGATAATAATTTACACTCTATGCCAACAGCACCACAAACGCATTCACAATACAAACAAACCGATGCTGGAGACACCTTGTGACAAATAACAGAAAATTTTTGATAGTTGTAGCATAGCAAATACACAAACCTCTGTCTATTGATTGATGGTGACGATCTACTGCAGCATAGCTTTTGTTATAATTAGCATTGAATTAACAACCTTTCCTAACACGTATTTGTGGCCTAGTGGAAAGTGCATTGGACTCTCGTTTAAGAGGACGTGGGTTCGATACCCACGGGCAGGCCAGAAAATATTTTTAGTAGTTAATATTAAAGTATTAAATTTGCTTGTTGTAATAAGTACTAGCAACAAAGACACCATCAAATTTCCAAGAAAAAATCTGTCGAAAATTTTTCAGATTTCACTCCAAGCAAATCACAGAACGAGGAGTAAAAAGCTTCGCTTCAAAAAGCAGCGCGCTAGCATAGGAAAGTCAGTCTTGAACAGAGCGCAATCGAGCGCACATGTGCTAAGACTTATGTCAGTTAAGCTCAGGTTTTTCATAGTAAAGGCGTTCACACCCTTTAAGCTCAGGTTCTCATAGTAAAGGCGTTCCCAACCTTTAAGCTCAGGTTCTCATAGTAAAGACGTTCACACCCTTGTTGGGATCTTCCCTGTGAGGATACCCGTAGGTCCTTCGACGTGACCCAAAAGTGTTTGCCTGACCTTACACGTATACAATTTCCCTAGGATATAAAAAAAAGATTACATTATTTTATCCGGCAGGGTAGCTGCCAAATGAAAAGGCAGCCGTGAGGTTGCCAGAAGATTTCTGGTGTGTATTATGATGGCTCACCAGTCGCCAGTATACTTACTCAATTTATTTATAGGTTCCACTGTATTTGCTCCCAAAAGAAGGAAAAGTACATGGTGTCTTTTTGGATGTTAGCATACTGTCTTCAGACTTTTTATTCATTCTCCTTATTTCTAGCTGAAGCACACATATTTATAACAAATATCTGGCTTCCAAAATCTTTACATTGTCGCTTAATTTTGCACTATTATAATTTTGTACAATTGACAGTTTTTTGTCACATTGCAATCGACATTGCAAGTAGCAATCTTAACTTATCTTACTTCCTAGTTAAATTATATTCACATAAAAACATACATACATTGTGTATTGAGCTTTGGCAATTATGTATTTTCAGTTGGTCGCAAAATAGCGACCAACAGCTGCATTCATTAAATTGGATCAAATATCGATTTCCCTGCTTGTACGACATTTCCCAATTTCGTCAAACAGTAACGCGACTCAGGTATCAGGCGCATACCGTTGTTCACCTGTGTGGCTTTATTAAGTCAGCATATTACTAATTGCTGCTATAACTTAAGCAAGCGCTCTACAGTGCTTCTGTTTGTCGTAATTGGATCATGCCTGATATCATGAATTGAGGTCCTGTTATCTGTTATGTTTATATTTATGCAAGTGCTTCTGTTTGTCGTAATTCGATCATGCCTGATATAATGAATTAAGGCTCTGTTATCTGTTAAGTTATGCACTATCTGTTTATGCATGCCGCAATTCATGATCAAGGTTAGTCGATATTTGCTATCGGTATCAATTTATTAAAGTTTTAATTGGTTTGTGACGACTGAGTCACAACACTCTTTAAGCTCAGGTTCTCATAGTAAAGGCGTTCACACCCTTTAAGCTAAGGTTTCCACAGTAAAGGCGTATAATCCCTTTAAGCTCAGGGTACCCACAGTAAAAGCGTTTACACCCTTTAAGCTCAGGTTTTCATAGAAACGGTGTTTACACTCTTTAAGCTCAGGTTTTCATAGTAAAGGCGGTTACACCCTTTAAGCTCAGGGTATTCATAGTAAAGGCGTTCACACCCTTTAAGCTCAGGTTTTCATAGTAAAAGCGTTTGCACCCTTCAAGCTCAGGGTATTCATAGTAAAGGCGTTTACACCCTTTAAGCACAGGTTATTTCGCAGTGAAGGCGTTTACACCCTTCTAGCTCAGGTTGTTTCACTTCATATAAGCAAATACACGAAGTCTAAATAATAACATAATTAATTAATTTTATATTACTAAACAATAATAATTACAGAAATTATTAATATTTTGAATAATGTTTTATTTTATTATAAAAAAAAAACCGAAAGGGCCATCTCAGCCCTTGAAAGGACTTTGACCGAGATTCTTATGATCAATTGTGTTGTGTGTGATGTGAAATGTTTGCACACAAATGATCGAGAACTGGACCTACATGTTTTACGCCAACTCCGAACGGCTTATGTTCTCAAGAAGCTTTTCATGGCAGTTTTTACTCTCTGAGGTTTGCCATTGTCTGCAGAGAGGTGACGGCCGAACAGAAAAATTAATTCAATTGAAAAAATTCCGTGTCAGATGGAGGATTCGAACCTGGGTTCTCTGGCGTAAAAGTCACACACTCTACCCACTACGCCACGGCCGCCACATTTTATTATACCATATATAAAATAAAAAATTACTATTTTGGCTAATTACATTTAAGATCTATTAATTTTTAAGTAATAGTATTAAATAGATAAAAGAAATGCCCAAAAAAGACTACCACTTAAATTTAAAACTAAAACTACCAAGCTATAAATTTTTTGTACTGAACCCTTGGCTTACTCGCTGAGTATACCCCAGCAATTACAATCGAACTGGAGGGTGCGTTCCAAATGGCGCCCGAGCAGGGACTTTAAAATCAAGAAAATAAATAATACATATATCAAGAAATAGAACACGCAAGAAAATGGTCAGTACCTCATGGGAGTACTTTCTCAGAAAAGACGAGCTTCAAATTTACGCAGAGGAGTTTAGATTTGAAAATACCGGAACTATTCAAGAATCCCATAAAAATTTTGCAACCTTCATCACAGAACAAGGACAGAAGCCAGGACTAGAACAACGCCTCCTCGAGCTGGATACGAAACATTTCAGAGCACCATCACCGGCAAAATTTACCGAAGTACCAACTCTAGAGATGCCGCTCACTGAAAAAGGCATTCAATCCCACCTGTACAATTCAACAAAGACAGAGACAGACAGAGGCATCGACTTCGCATACCGAGGATGCATCAGCGAACCAAACATCGTATGCTGCGGTCATAGACAAAGTCGGGAAATGGTCCATCAAATTTGATGGCAGCAAGGAACCACTGGCTTTCACAGAACTATGAAGAACTGGCCGAAGCATATGGCTTGAACAAAAATCTCTTACCGCGAACAATGACTGAACTCCTGAAAGACAATGTTCTGAAATGGTTCGAAACAATAACCAACAATGGCAGGAATGGAACAAATATAAGAAAGATTTCTTCCCATTCTTCTTGCCGTTGAAATACTTTGAACGCCTAGAAGCTGATATTTGACAACGACACCAACGGTCACGGGAAAAATTCAAGGATTACCTCATCTACAAAAGCTAATGAGTAATGCGCAACATATGAAGCAGAAAAACTAGAGCGCATTTACCGGAACAGTCTCCAAGAGTATCAGCTCTACATAAAAAGGAAAGACTTTGAAACACTCGAAGAACTGATCAGCCTCGCAGACGACTTTGAGAGCCTACGAACGGATCCATTGCCGACCAGAACCGCACCTCCACGACGTCAAGAAGAAAATTCCCGCATGATGCCACAGGTAACAGAGCACCCCATTAACCCGAGAACAGCACCCCCACGAAGTCGAGAAGAAAATCACCACATGATGACACAGGTAACAGAGCACCCCATTAACCCGCGAACAGCATGACGACGTTGTGGACAAGATGGTCTCTTCAGGTATGAGTGTAGGAACCCCACGCTTAACTCTTACTGGGAGTGCGGAAGAAGGGGCACTCTTACTATAAACTGCTGCAGAAGACTGTCGGGAAACTACCCGTGGTACCGTCCACGGTTAGTAAAAGTGGATACCCAGGTCGATCAACCTCGCAACTAAACGCCATAAGACAATACGGAAATAATGTTGCCGCATTAGATACATTAGGTAACCTCATGGTAGAGGCAACAATCAACACCTGAGCAACACGAAGTTTTATCAGCAGGTCACTGGCAGTTCACGTCCAAGAAGCAGGAAAAATCGAACGCATACTCACACACATACGCATGGCTGATGATACCACGAAGGAAGTATCACAACAGCTGAAAATCAACATCAGACTCGAAGAAAGACATATCGAAACAGAGTTAATCATACTAGCGGAACTAATCGACGATCTCATATTAGGCATGGACTCCTAATAAAAATGGAAACAAAGAAACAATGTGGGGACTATACTGTAACTCTTCAGGAACCCAGGAATCAGACGACAGTAACAGGACGAGGACTTTATCAGTGCCGCATTATGCCTTTCGGGCTACATTCCGCCCCCGCGACTTTTCAAAGTGCTTTAGACCAAGTCATCGGTTCAGACATGGAGCCTCACGCATGCTCGTTGGAAGAGCATATGCGTCACCTGAAAGAAGTATTTCGGCGACTACAAGCAGCGAATTTAAAGATCAATGTGGAAAAAGGTGAATTTTTCAAAAAGGAACTAAAGTATCTAGGTCACGTGGTCAGCTATAAAGGTATTCACACGGGCCCGGACAAAGTGCCGCAATACGGGAACTTGAACCACCACTAAAACTAAAACAATTACGCCATTGCTTAGGTATCGCTTCCTGGTATAGACGATTTGTACCTGAGTTTGCAGAGGTTGTTCACCCACTAACGGAGTTATTAAAGAAAGGAGACATTGAAAGTGGGGAGAAGACCAACAGGCATTCGCAACGCTTAAAACAAAGTAAGCAGAAGCTCCAGTACTGGCATGCCCAGTTTTTGCAAAGAAATTCAAACTGCAGACAGACTCTAGTAATTATGGCCTAGAACCAGTCCTCACGCAAGAACACGATGATAACGAAAGAGTTATAGCATATGCCAGCAGACATCTCAACAAGGCAGAGAAAAACTATTCTCCGACCGAAAAGAAGTGTTTGGCCATCGTATAGGCTATTCGCAAGATGCGACCCTTCTAGAAGGATATAAATTCACGGTCATCATCGACCATCTCTCCTTGAAATGGTTAAATTCAATCGAAAATCCTTCAGGGTGCATAGATAGATGGGCTCTGGAATTACAGCAATACACATTTGACATTCAGTATCGAAAGGCAGACGACGTAGTGGCAGACGCTCTATCCCGACAACCACGCGAAACATTGTTCAGAACGCCAAGTATAGAACATGAAAGCACCCCTCTCACCAGCAAGTGGCTAGAGAAGAAAGAAGATGAGATCCAGCAAAACCCTGAGAAATACCCAGAGTATGCCAGGGAAAATGCCATGTTGTACCGTCATATTCCAGCAACCACAAACGATGAAGATTGTGCGCCTTGGAAGCTGTGTGTTCTTTGTTTTGATCGTTACAGGGTGCTCAAAGAAAACCACGACGATCCAAGTGCTGGTCATTTGGGCATCCGCAAGACCATCGCAAGAATTACAAACTGGTACTACTAGCCTGGTATGTTCAGAGACATAAGCCGATACGTGCGGACGTGCACATCATGTCAACAGTACAAACCGAATAATCAGCGGGCAGCAGGAAAGATGCTTTCCCAGATTGCCGAAGAGCCATGGAGCATGCAGTGCGCTGACTTCAAAACACGAAAACTCAATGCTTTTGGTATTCTTCAATCGATTGTCAAAGTGACCCGAGATGATACCGCTTCGAAAAGCCACCAGTGACACCCTCAGGAAAGCCTCCAGAGAGCGAATACTAGCGCGCTTTGGGACGTCAAAGGTCTTCGTCATGGACAATGGAGCGTAAGTCACTTCGAAAGGATTCAAAAGGTTTCTAAAAGACATGGGAGTAAGACATAAATTCACGGCACCATACACCCCGCAAGAGAATCCAACAGAGCGAGTGAAGCGAACCATCAAAAGAATGATAGCTCAAGTGACGGCCAATGATTACCGAACATGGGATGAACTACTGCCCGAAATATCTCTCGCCATCAACATCAGCTTATCTGACTCGACAGGTTACAGTCCCGCCTTTTTGATCCAAGGACGAGAGCATAGGGTTCCCAACGCTCTCTACGATCAATACACTCTGGGCACTGGACAAACCTCTCAAACACCAAACGAAAAAGCATCTCAATTACAAGAGATCTTCAAACACGTACGCCGCAATATGGAACGCGAAGCTCAGGACCAAGCAAGGCACTACAACTTAAGCCGATGTAAATGAATCCCACAGATTGGAGACCATGTTCTTGTCAAAGAACACCATCTCTCTAAAGCTGTGGATAACTTCGCATCCAAACTAGCTCCAAAATATCACGGGCCTACACGGTAATCGGGTTCATTTCGCCCGTCATCATTCAATTCCGTAGCCCAACGACGACAAAAATGCGCACCAGTTATATAAGCGAACTTACAAATTATTATGAAGACACAACCAATAGGCACACCAAACAGCAGCGTGGCAAAACCTGCGTCGTAAGCATCGCAGCAGCATCTGTGTCACCAACTGCCATCGCAGCCGCGCCTGCGTCACCAACTGCCAGCGCACCGTCATCAGTAGCGACAACATCATCACAGCAGCATTTGTGTCATCAACTGCCAGCGCAGCAGCACCTGCGTCACCAACTGCCAGCGCAGCATTACCTGCGTCACCAAATGCAAGAACAGCAGAAGCAGCATCATCAATATCGGAACAGCACAGCAGCATCTGCGTCATAAACTGACAGCACAGCAGAATCTGTATCACCAATATCGAAGCAGCGCAGCAGCATCTGCGTCACCAACTGCCAGCGCAGTTCCATTGGCGGCAACAATATCATCACAACAGGATCAACTGACGGAACAGTAGCATCTGCATCACCAATATCAGAGTAGAGCAGAGCAGCAACTAACTTGACAATTGCTAAACGTCCACTGCCGGTTCTGCTCCAGCTATGCACAAGCTGTAAGAGAACAGCCACATCAGCATAGTACATTATCATAACAGCAAAACCAGCTTCATTAATCAAATATTATCACGTACGAAGCAACATGTTACCAGCAGCAGCATCGGCAATATCGATTACATGCTAACCATAACGAAGCAGCAGCACCGTCACGTCACTTTGGCAGAAAAATGCAAAATAATACTAGCCAACTAGTTATTACTGGGTTACATCATTAGTGCTGAAAATAGTAAATAGACACATACCAAATTAAATCAGACGCTAAAGACGAAGAGTGATTGACGGAAGAGTCAGGATCGCGAAGACAGGTTGTAACGAACCTCTGGGCATTTTCAGCTGAGGTATCCTCAGCGGCTGTCCAGGGTTCGTGGTACAAGAATTAGAGGTTGGAAAAGGTCTTTATGAGAAGGTCCTTTATGATGATTTTGTCACACCGTGTGTGTGGCAGCAATGCCTTGTTGGTCGTAGGTGATGACGAAGCCTTGGTGGCTGTTGGAGTTGGATATAAAACGATGCACTCGTTTTCTGATGGATGAAACTTCCGATCCTGGCCACTATGTGTAGGCGTGACTGTACTTTCTTTTAGTTTTCCTTTGTGAAAATAGTAGCTGGCTTCGGTGAAACGTTCCGTTATATTTGCTAAACGGACTTTGCACTTATTTTTCACTTCTGGCGGGTTTGAGAAAATTGCGTGCGTGTGTGTGTGTGTGTGTGTGTTTTTCTGCGTATATTGTTGCTGCTGTCGGGTGACTCGTCTCTGTGGTAGGTTTAGCGGGAGGGGAGAGATGGTTAGTGGGGTTCGTTGAGAACAACGTGAGTGCGCTCTGACGTGACTTCCAAAGCCTTCCTCGGAGTCAGGCCTCAGTGGAAAGATACTCAAAGGTGAGTATCGTTCGTGCAGAACACAGTAAGCGAGTTAGTCCTCAAGTGGGGAAGGAACTCAAGGTGAGTACCGTTCGTAGAGAACGAAGGTGAGTGAGCTCTGAGGTGACTTCCAAAGTCTTCCTCGGCGTCAGGCCTCAGTGGAAAGATACTCAAAGGTGAGTATCGCTCGTGCAGAGCAGCGTGAGAGTGAGCAACTGAGAGGACTTCCAAAGTCACTAGCCTCAACGTCACAACTCGAAAAAGAGGGAGAGGAAAGCAAAGGATATGTACGCAGCTATCCTGTTGGTTGTCCTTAGAATTTATATCCTGATCTTGTTGGCTGGTCACGCTATGACTTCCCTTCTATGCTGCTGCTACAGGACTACTTGGCACGAGACTAAAATAAAACACGTCCAATCGGTTTGAAAGCAAGAAAACAACTCTTCGTTTATTCAATTAATAATTTATAACTAAGTGGTGGCTAACACCAGGGTTACTTAAAGTGTATGTAAGTCATAGGTATGACTACTTTAGGAGTAGTATTATGCACTTAGTATTATAAATATATTGAATTGAACAACGAAACTTAATACTAACTTATAACTAATTTTCAATACATCCGGTAGGTATAATTAAATTAAATGTAATAATATTATAATGTTATAACATTTATGTTCAAGGTAAGTGTGTATAATAAGATGTATTAAAATATTATTTACATGTAATAGTAGTAGTTAATATATACTCTAGGCCGAATTTAAGTATTAAAATTGGCTGCTACGTAAATGTCAGTGAAGAATAACATAGTATGTTTGATTATAGTTTAGTAGTAGCTTACTTATGTTTTAGGAGTAGATAAAATATTAGTAACATTTGAGGTCATGTATTTTTATACTTAATTGCTAGATGAAATATAATGCAAAATAGATAATATGTGAAATATATAATATATTTATAAAATATAAATATAAAAAAAATATAAATAATATAAATTTCTTCAATTTATACCTAAGTCGTAGAAAATGATGCTGACTGCATATCGTCGCTGCTGATATGCGATGTCCGTCCGTGTAAAAACACAAACAGCTGTTCTTGTGTTGTAAGAGGGAAGTAAAGGCACTAGTGCTTGTTGTTGTAGGTTGTAGTGTAAGCATGTTTTTTATTATTACACTGGCCTTGAAATGTTGTGTGCTATTGTCGTAGTTGCTATAGTTGGATTAGCATTGCTGTGATTAGCTGCTGCATGGTGAACTGTGTGTTGTTGTTGTTGTAGGCTGTTATGCATTTCTAGTGGTATCGTCCGATTGATGACGTTATCAATGTGCGGGCCTATTTCATCAAGAAATAGGGTCGTCACAATGTCACGTGAAGGCCATCGCCCACGGAGAAAGAAAAGGGGGAGTGTGAGGACAAGAAATTGTTGACCAATTTTTGTCTTACAAATAACATGTAACTAATGTACATAAAATATTATTAAATTATAAATTAAAAGAAATATAAATCTATATATATAAAAATCTAATGGTGTCCGTATGTTACCCCATCACATCTGAACCGTTCCAAAAGTGTTGTTAAAATGCTTAGGGGGTGTTTTGCCAGTCTTTGCACGAGTTTAAGTACTTATTTGTACAGAATCGGATGAGCGGTTCTCGAGATATTCCAGAAATATTGCATTCCCTTTCGCCCATTCGATTCTCATATAAAATCGCTTAAAATCAGTTTATCGTGAAAGTAAAAGCCACAGAACATTAAAACTCAGAATGGAGTTACCACTTGGTAATGTCTTTCAAATAAAAAATTAAGATAGGCATTGGACAAAGGGGTGTGGCTCTGCCTATATAAGCCAAATTATTGATGTCAAATTACTTTAATTTTAAAAATTACAGAAAATTGAAACCCAAGATGGAGTTGCCGCTTGGTGATGTCTTTCTAATAGAAAACTTACTGTGAAACCTAAACAAGAGCGGCAGCGTTGTTTATCCGTCACAAAATCGTCATGCTAATATTAATTGTATGAAGCAAACCATACTAACGCGACGGCAACGCTGAGCGGTTGGAAAATCCAATTTTGAAAGAGCGTTAGGACGTGAAGTTTGCTACAGAAAGCAAAGAAAAAGTTGTCATTTCTGTGAAAAATATTAACATTTGTTGACGATAAATATTTGCTTGCACAAATGGTGGTAAGTAATTAATAAGTAAGTTATAAATAAGTAAGTAAGTAATTAATTTAGACCAGTATGAAATTTTTTTGGAATGTTAAGAAACAAATTTAACAGACTTACAGAAAGTGAAGTGGATGATGTTCAAGTTGAAATGCTACAATTAGTGAACAAAAAAATTAATACTTCGCAGAATTCGCCAATGTAAATTAGTTTTTACGAAACTTACAGATTCTAGGCCTATTCTGTAAATTTCGTAAAAAGTAATTTAAATTGACGAATTCTGCGAAGTTTTATTCGCTTGCCATATATTTCCAAGGAGATTCAATTTTGTCCGAATCAACAGAAAAGATCTTCGGTATTCCTTGTTTCTCAGTATTTGCCGCGTATGCTCTTCGACTTCACTTTATATGCCTTATATTATTTAACATAATATTTATTATAATTGAAAAGTCGTATTAAAGGACACAATCAACTTGTATATGATATATGTGTAAATTATATAACAAAACCAATAAATTAAATGTCTTAAGTGTCTTAAGGGGCGGCCGTGGCGTAGTGGGTAGTGTGTGTGACTCTTACGCCAGAGCACCCAGGTTCGAATCCTCCATCCGACACAGAAAGTTTTTTCAACTAAATTAATTTTTCTGTTCGGCCGTCACCTCTCTGCAGACAATGGCAAACCTCAGAGAGTAAAAACTGCCATGAAAAGCTTCTTGAGAACATAAGCCGTTCGGAGTCGGCGTAAAACATGTAGGCCCAGTTCTCGATCATTTGTGTGCAAACATTTCACATCACACACAACACAATTGATCATAAGAAGCTCGGTCAAAGTCCTTTCAAGGGCTGAAATGGCCATTTCGTTTTTTTTAAATGTCTTAACTGAATTTTTCTAAATATGGAGATCAGGATATTTAGGACAATCACTCGGAAGTGTTTTATTCATCTTTGGTGAACCAAACCAAATTTACGGGTGTAAGAAATATTCAGTGAACTTGATTCGAAAATAAACTGATCAATTTGTAACTACAAAGGAAAGTGAAGAAAATCATGACATGCTCGTTTCGTGCAAGACTGTCACAACTCAAAATTTAGAATTTTAGAGATGATCATGGAGAAATCGTTTTTGAGAATCATCGTCATTTAACCAAAAACCTTTAAAGTCTTAAATTATATAACTACATAATCAACCATTTTATTTAAAGTTTTGGTGGCATAATTTCTTTTAACTACTACATATATGAATAGTATAAAATGGTATTTTCTGTAAATTCAAATTCGGAGTTCTGATAGTCTTGCACGAAATGAGCTACATTATGATATTAAGGGGGAACACTGGTTGTAAATTAAAAACAATTATTTTTTTTTTATGTCTTACAACTTTAGAGTCGCCGAAAAAAGATAAAATTTTTAGTTATAATATTTTTATAATTATTTTTTATTATTTTTCATTATTTAATTAAAATTTTAATTATAATACATTTACGTTCGTTTTGTTATACATTGCATATAATACTAAGGGCCAGTTTTACGGTACGAGTTTAAAGTTTAGTCAAATCAAACCGAATTTAACTCACCAAAATTGGCTAAAAAGTTTTCTGTTTAGGCAAAAAAGAAACACATCGATAGTTTAAGTTAATTTTACTTCTACGAATGCTAAAATATCTAGTTAAACCGAGCTTAAACGTCCAATTTTGGTGAGTTAAACTCGGTTTAATTTGACTAAAGTTGAAACTCTTACTGTAAAACTGTCCCTTAATAAAAATATTAATTCATGAAAATAAAGTCAAATCGAATTCAGATACTGACAGAGTTCATTTCTCAGGCTTAGTGCTAATTGAATTGATGTGTTGGGAGTAAGTGTATCAGTTTTACTCACGCTCTTTAGACTGGAGCTACTGCTTTCCTCCTCAACTGAAGAGTTCGTTGAACTCAATCTCAGAAAGTTATGTAAAACAATTGTTGCTAGCACAACCTGTAAATATAAATAAAACATTAATCTTATATGTAGTCGAGATATTTAATATTTTTATACTTTCTTTGCATTTCCTGGCGAAAAATTTGTACAGGTCCTCAACACTTTCTATCGTGCTGTAAGTATACCTTCAACAAAAAACATCAAAAATTGTAAAGTGTGTACTTATACCAGCTTTGCTAGAATAACGTTATATATCAGAAAACATGTTTTACGAGTAAAGTATTCACCAGTTACGTTTTTAAAGGCTCTAAATTTTTCGAAATTTCAAAGTAGTATCTTTAACTCATCACTTTATTACCAATATCATTTATCCATATAGCTGTATGCAAATTATTAAGTTTGAATGTTTTATGTTTCTAAAGTATGACGATATCCTGGCTAAGCTTAAGTCAGTCTAATTTTTTTTTTTGAAAATTGTCCTTTCAAAAGACAAAATTTTTTGTCGTAAAGACAAATTGGAGTAACTTGACACAAGCTGCTAGTTCAGATTGCCACAGTTATGTACTACATGATACTATAAAAGTTTACTTACCAAAAGCAATTTCAATTCGTATTCTGGCACTACACAACCTCTTATTGAAATTCTCTTTAGTTTCGTCAGTAACCGACATATCAATAAATAATTAAATAATATATAAACATGTACTATGACTAAGGATGGCAAGATTAATCGAATGACTAACATTAATCGAGTATTTCTTATAAATAATCGGTTTGTCTCGAATATTCTGTTCCGATTTATCGAGCAATTAATCGATTATTGCAATTGATTATCGGAAATGCCGATAGTTCAATTTAATATTTGCAACTAATTGCAGTTATTTTTTTGCCTTGCAGATATATTAATCGAGTAGTGATTTTCGATTGCCATCTCTAACTATGACCATATTAATCTATTATACCTTTGAATACGGCTTCATTATATTTTCCTTTAATGGAAACGCAGCATCCGCAACAAAGAATTATGGAAAAACTTTATTTGAGTTTGGCAAATTTATTGCTTGTGGAGTATTTAGCTTCTTCTTTAATATTAATTTCCCAAAATGTGAATTTCTAAATACACCGCCGTCGTTTTGGCTGCCATATGCGCCAACATCCACTAAGGTGAAACTGTAGTTTGAATCGCAAACGGCAAGTAAAACCTATGTCCAAAAGTTTTAACTAAATTATTTTGCTCTTCCATTAATACACTAACAATACTATTAAAATGTTTATAATTATAAAATTGGGAGCCAGACTTTGGTGGGCAGTTTATGCGGATGTGCTTGCCATCCAGTGCACCCAGCCAATGTGGCAAGTTGGTGGTTCTCAAAAATTCGTCCGATATCGTCGTCCACTCAACATCATTTGGAGAGCTTACATAAAGTGGTGATAAAACCCGCCATAGCACATCACATGTTTCCAAAATTAAACATCTGGCTGTTTCTAGACCAATTCTAAATTTCATTGAAATCACATGGAGTGCGCATCCATGAGCCAAAAAACTGAAAATTAATAATAATAATAACTAATAAATTAATCAAATTAATAATAATAATAATTATATAAAACTATTTGTTTTTCAATAATTTCAAAGTAATGTACAATCTTTGATATGGCGTAATGGGTTTTCGATGCGAGAATTTTTGAAGCCACCGCTCAACTAAATTCAAAAATACTTTGAACTGTTCGTGGGTTAGCCGTACGGATTTAACAAATAATTCTGGGTTTTTTTAAATAAGCACGTCTACTCCGGTGGCATAAAATCCAAACCTGTCACTGCTTTTAAAGAGCGCACGATTTCCTCTTCGTCCCCACATTCCCCTTATCAACTTTAGCAGCACCAAGTCTTCAATTTCATCGATGAACTCAGAATTCATTTTTATTTTCACAAATTTCCTTACTTACTTACTTACTTACTTATTTAGGTGGCCGTGACAACCCGTGTCCGGATTTTGACCGATCTCATCAGCTCTCGCCAGGCGCCTCTGCTTTGCGCGCGCCTTCTCCAATCGGATACACCAAGTGCGGTTAGGGCTTCCTCAGCCTGTTCCATCCATCGGAGGCATGGTCTCCCTCGTCGTCGTTGACCAGCGACCCTCGCCTCGAGCACCTTTTTCGCTGGAGCTTCGTCGTCCATACGATGGACATGACCCAGCCAGCGTAGTCGCTGCACAGTTATACGCCGAACTACGTCAATGTCTCCGTAGAGCTCATACAGCTCGTGGTTCATTCGGATGCGATAGTCATCGCCGACTCGAACAGGACCGAAGATTTTGCGAAGAACTTTACTCTCGAACACCCCCAGAGCGGCTGCGTCAGTTTGCGAAACTACCCATGCCTCAGCGCCATAAAGCAGCACAGGTAGAACGAGCGTCTTGTAGAATGTTAGTTTTCTCGATCGAGAGAGGGCTCTGGAACTTAGTTGCTTACTGAGCCCGTAGTAGCACCTATTAGCAATTATTGTTCTTCGCTTTATCTACAGGCTGATTTCGTTGTTAGTATTAATGGCGGTGGCAAGGTATACAAACTCCTTGACTACTTCAAAGTTATAGCTGCCGGATGAAACGTGGGAGTCTAAACGCCGCGCTCCCTTGTTTGTAGACAGCATATACTTTGTTTTACCCTCATTTATCGTCAAACCCACTTTGGCCGATTCCTTTTCGATAGCGGCGAAAGCAGCGGTAACATCTCTCTTGGTTCTGCCAACAATATCAATATCATCAGCGTAAGCAAGGAGCTGGACGCCTTTGTAGAAAATGGTGCCATTACGATGCACACCGGCCTTTCGTACGATCCCCTCCATGATGATGTTGAAGAGATCGCAAGACAGTGGATCGCCTTGCCTGAAACCTCTTTCGGTATTGAAGGTTTCGGAGAGGTTATTTCCTACCTTGACGGAGCTGCGTGTGTTGCTCAACGTCATTCTGCAAAGTCTAATCAACTTTGCAGGTATACCGAACTCAGACATTGTTGCGTATAGGCAATCCCTTCTCGGGCTATCGAACGCAGCTTTAAAGTCGACAAAGAGATGGTGTGTGTCAATTTGATTTTCGTGGGTTTTCTCCAGGATTTGTCGTAGCGTGAAAATCTGGTCTATGGTGGACTTACCAGGTCGAAAGCCACACTGATAAGGTCCAATCAGTGTTTTTGTAATTGGCTTTAATCTTTCACACAGTACGCTTGAGAGAACCTTATATGCGATGGAAATAAGACTGAAATACCTCTATAACTTGCGCAGATTGTAGGGTCTCCTTTCTTAAGTATAGGGCACAGTACACTGTGGTTCCAATCGTCGGGCATGCTTTCTGCTAGCCATATTTTGCTGATGAGCTGATGCATGCGCCTTATCAATTCATCGCCGCCGGTTTTAAACAATTCAGCTGACAGGCCGTCAGCACCCGCTGCTTTATTGTTTTTGAGTCGTTGGATAGCAACCCGAACCTTCACGAAGGTTCACAAATTTCCTAGCACCAGAAAATGTACAATATTTATTAACTAGATGCCAAACACTTTTTGACAACATTTGACATAAGGTCGCCGCTCTTATTTAGGGAAGACAATTCAGTGTTAACGCCAAGCGGCTAGTAACGCGCCGCTCAACGCTCTTGTTTAGGTTTCACAGTAAGAAGAGCATTGAACAAAGGGCCCGCCCATATAAGCCAAATTTTTGATATCGAATGGCTTTGAAAGTAAAAATCACAGAACGTTGAAACTTATAATGCAGTTACCACTAAAAGATGTCTTTCTTATAGAAAACTTGGACGGGCATTAGACAAAGGAGTTTGGCTTTGCCCACATAAACCAAATTTTTGATATCGAATAGCTTTAGAAGTAAAAATCACTGAACATTCAAATTCAGAATGAAGTTGTCACTTAATGATGTCTTTTTAATAGAAAACGTGGACGGGCATTGAACGAAGGGGTGTGGCTCTGCCCATATAAGCCAAATTTTTGATATCGAATAGATTTGGAAGTAAAAATCACAGAACATTGAAACTTAGAGTGGAATTACTATTTAGAGATGTTATGCTACCGGAAAACTGGTATGGGCATTGAACAATGAACGTGGTGTCAAACAATGGGTCAAATATGAATATATGAATATATTTATTAATGCGCTCCAATACCGTCCACCCGATTGCTATAAAATTTTGCCAATTTATTGCTTGCACTAACGTGAAGTTCATAGGTTGCATGAAGATTTGTAAATTGAGATTGTCGGGTACGGTGTGTATTATGGAAAAAATTATTTTTCTCTATCTCGACCTCCAGAGAGCGCTGTAGAACAAATCTCAAAAAACAAGATTGCAAAAAACTCATAAACAGCTCATTCAAGTTTTTTGAAAATTCGTAAATGGCGGTTCTCGGTTACGGTGAGTATTTCGGACTTATTTATTTCCCTCTATCTCGAACTCCAGAGATAGCTGTTGTACAAATCTCTAAAAAAATTGTGAACAACTCCTAACAACTCCTCCGTTTTACATTTCCGTGCGCGTGGTTCTCACACTCCAATAAAACTGCTGATTTCGACATATTCGAATTCATTTTAATTTTGTTTCGAGCATCCCATTTCCGATCGGAATGCAGACAATTTTACGCTATAATATTCCGACTTGAAATTTAGAACGGGCAGTTACTTAAGATTTCACAAGCGGTTCCACCTAAGGCCACCATGTTTTGGACATATGACATTTTGGTTAATATCTACGCAGAGACAACAAAACTAGCTACATGGAGCATGTAGATATCTAATCTTACTCGACACGTATAGAAAAAGTATTTTTCTAACCAAATTTATTGATGCGACATTTAGAAATATGAAAACTAAACGTATTTGTAGAAAAACCACACAATCGTGTTAGAACTAAGAAGTCGCATGCAGTGATTTAGGTTTATAGGTTTTCTGCACGAAATTTTAGAAAATTATAAGCTACATGCTCGTAGAGAAAAATTGCATGGAATGTGCAACTTTCAGCTGGTGCTAAAAATAGTACGATGCTCACACCTCGCAAATTAAAATCCCAAAGCTACACGAAATGTTTAAGTTTTCTGCACAAAATTTAAAAATCATAAACTACATGCCCGTGTTGAAAAATTGCACGAAATATGAAGCTTTATGTTGTATGCAAATTAAGCTGGTTGACTGTACATATGTTTGTGTGCCTGCCAAGTTCTACTGTTCACATCATTTCAATTCAAAACTATAATTCACATATGGTTTCCCACCAATTCTTCGATCCAAGACCAAACATTGGTTGCATAAGCCGCAGACGGTTCATCTATATATAATTATTAATGATAATGGTACAGAATAATCAGTTTTCATTGATTTTTTAAATATTTTTGGTCCGGTATAGATCTGCAACGTTAGTGTAGATAAATGTAGATGTAGAAACACTAATTCAACATCCACATATAAAATCCTTAATGCAGGGTCTAAACCTTCACTTTTTAAACGTACGTGCAGAGAAGTTGCTCAAACGTGATGGGTGCAAAATGCCGATCTAAACGTGAGAAAAGATGAATATACGTGTTGCTTTTCCTGATTTTGTATTTTTTGAGTAGGTTTATGAAAAACATGTTGCCACACCCTCTTTTATCGCCGAAATATCAACAAAAATGCTTTTTTTAGGACGGTATTGATCCTATAAGACTAAAATTTGGTAATTTAAGTCACATGGTTACTGTCTGCAACTCCACAAAAAACGCGCGTGGCTCACTATGCTTACGTTCGCTTTTCAGTGAATAAGCGCGAAGCGAAGCGCGCTGGGTATAAGTTAATTATATTATAAATATTATTAACAGTATACACTTTGTATTATAAAGCCACCTGTTGTTAAAATAACATTCACAAAGAAATAAGTATACGCATACACGCATACATGCATACAGATGCATGTAAACAAAACAACAGAACAAGGAAACAGAAAAACAGCGCAAGCAAATAAAAAGCGGAGCGCTAGCTTAGGAAAGTCAGTGAACAGAGCGCAGCCGCGTGCACATGTGCCAAGACTTGGGTCAGTTAAGCTCAGGTTTTTCATAGTAAAGCCGTTCACACACTTTAAGCTCAGGTTCTTATAGTAAAGGCGTTCACACCCTTTAACCTTAGTTTTTCATAGGAAGCCCTTTAAGCTCAGGATACTCACAGTAAAGGCGTTTACACCCTTTAAGCATAACTCAGGGTATTCAAAGAAAAGGCGTTCACACCCTTTAAGCTCAGGTTTTCATAGTAAAAGCGTTTACACCCTTTAAGCTCAGAGTATTCATAGTAAAGGCATTTACACCCTTTAAGCACAGGTTATTTCGTAGTGAAGGCGTTTGCACCCTTCTAGCTCAGGTTGTTTCACTTCATATAAATAAATACACGAAGTCTAAATAATAATATATTTAATTAATTTTATATTACTTAACAATAATAATTACAGAAATTATTAGTATTTTGAATAATGTTTTGATTTATTATATATAAAATATAAGATTACTATATTGAATAATTACATTTAAAATCTAATTCTATTAAAGTAAAAGTATTAAATAGATAAAAGAAATGCTAAATAAAGATTACTTGTAAATTTAAAACTAAATCTACCGAGTTTTAAATTTTTTGAACTGAACCCCTGGTTTACTCGGTGAGCCTACCCCAGCAATTACAAACGAACTGGAGTGTTTGTTACACGTCTACCTCCCATATAAGACAAAGTTAACAATCGATGTATCTTTGGACTCCTTCAATATTTTTTTAAATAATTTCGTCTTTGGAATAAAATCACTTCAAAAAACATTCGTACCAAAAATGGCTATAATCAGACCATTATGCAGGGTACCCTCCATATAAACCGAATTTTAAATGTCTCGTATCTTTAAAAATAAATACTTTACTTTATTATAATCACACGCAAATATTTTCAGTATTTTAGCAATGGTCTTTACTAAAAATGGGCTGGGTCAGACCAGTTTTTGGGGTACCCATTATAGAACCTCAGTTCTTAAAACCTGAGTACTTTTATGATAATCACTTCATTTGCATAAAATAATATAGAGAACTTTATTTTATGCAACTAATTCTTTGCTTAAAATAGCCTGAATTGATGATAGCCTGAAATTAGCACAAAAAGTAAAAATTTTTATGACAAAATTTTACTAATACAACAATATTAGTTTGAGAGATAAAAATACGTAAGATTTCTTGCAGTTTATTAAAATCAAAATTAAAATTAGCTATAAAAATCAAGATTTTTTTAAAAAAATTCACCTGTTGAAGCTTTATTCGCAACTTTTACGGGGCATTTTACATAAACGGGAGAACAAAAAAATTGTATTCCTTAGATTAGATTTCTTTTTCGCTACCTTACGCTTTTACTGATCCCTAGCTTGTGTACAAGTATTTGGACTTAATATTACAGCCAAAATATTACTGATTTCGAAAACGATTTCAACAATTGAAATTGTATTCAAAAGAAAATATCTTAAAATCTTTAGAAATTGGACTGTTCCATTTCCTCATAAAAAATTGATATCATGACTGACAAAATCATTCAATTCCATCAACAATTGCTATATATTTTTTTTATTAAAATTTTTTGGGCCAAATTAAAATCGACTCCGATAAAAGTCATATTTTAATCTCAGATTATTTTTGAAAAGCCGTAATTCGAAAACTGGTTTTTGCATTGCACCAATATCTTATACCCAATATATTATTTAAGTTATCACTCAAAATAAGTCTTTCTTTGAAAATCGTACTTCTCAGCTGGATAAATTTTTATTATACAGAAACTGTTTCTTGGATATATAAAAATTTAATCAGTCGTGGATTTAAATTTAAACTATTTGCAAATTAAAAAATTTAACATAGAATTTGATCTTCTTATTTGTTTTGTAATATTTTAACATAATAAAACATAATTTTAAAAATGCCGAAGTTTGAAAAACTGTAATTGTAAATTTTTCTTATGAGAATTTGGTAATGTAATTAAAAAATCATCAAATCCCCATAGAATTGGAAGGTCCTTTTTCAAAAAAGGAGGATTTAGATTTTAGGTGATTTTTCGAAACCTGTAATTTGGAGAAGAATTTTTGTGCCAAGTTTGAGATTTTACATTTCTTATATACCAAGAAAACAACAAAATAGAGTGGGCAAACTTTTTGGTCATCCGCTTTGTGTGGAATACCCCGTGTGTTAAATTTTGAGGTTAATATTTTTTGCATTATACAGCTTTTATAAATTAAAAAAAAACCCCCATTCAAACAAATGCTTTCTCAAAGGTTTTTGGTCCAATAAGCTTAGATATTGCATAAAAAATTTAACCTAATATTCTATCATTTATGAAATTAATTTCGTTCTAGATATAATTCCAAATATAAATTTTTCCTTTCCGAGCATCAAAATCCACAATTGAAAATGGTTCTTTAATATACAAACACTTGATGCTAAATTCCAATATAATGATTATGACTTGTATAAGCAAAGTTAATCTTACATTTTACACACATTTTTCATTAATTAAGCGAAGTTTTTTAAATTGGCTTTGATAATGTTTAAATTTTTGCATCTCCAAGTAAATTAACATAATTATCTCAGTTTATCTTAAAAAAAAAAATACATTTTGAATTTAATAGTCTCATTTGTGTTCTTTCTGCACACTTTCTTTACCCTAAGCGGCGGGGGGGGGGGGGCGGAGGATTTGACCACCTAAAACCCCCCTTGGCTACGGGCCTGATAAGAGTTTCTGTAGTTAATCTGTTTCATCCAAAGTGTCACTTCAAAATTTATATCAGAAATGAAGCTATTATGAACATCGGCATCTGTACTTTCTTTTATAATATACGGCAATAAATCTTTATAATATTTTCAACAACCTTTCAATCAACCTTTTGTGTTGGCAGTATGTCTGTTCGAAGAAATGAGAGGATCCGAATTTATCAGTAATGCAGCCATAAGATATCGATTGCAATTTTCCCTTGAATTTTTCCTAGTGTGACCTAATCGATATTTTCTAGATTCTTTATGACTAGATTCTAATGCGTCTTCAGATAAAAGTCCAATTGGTAAAGTAAAATTTTTAATTATTTCACATCCATAAATCAATATTTTATGGACAGTTATTGGCATATTATACCAGGGATAATTATCCACATGTATCTTAAAAGTACCCTTTAAAAGTTTACTGAAACTCTAGCATTTATTTTTTTGCCGCTTGACAATGTTCTCAGAATCAAACTGAAATTTTTTAGTAAGCAAATATTTATGTTTGTTATTTCATACACCATTTCAATATTTGAAAAAAAACCTTCTGGCAATATTCCCATTCCCATCGTTTGAAGTGCCATATCCTGTTTTTACTTTATCAATAATAAGACGCATTTTATCTCTAAGCCCTTTTTGTATTTTTATTTTTTGCTCTAAAAAAATTCGTTTGTTTTCTTTGCCGCGTACCTGCCAGCATTTGAGAGGCATCCTGTATGCAATATGAATTAAGCATTCAAAAGTTTTAATCCATGCATGCAATGTAGATAATCCATATTGTTCTTTGCATGCAATGAGAAGAATTCATTACAGATGAATTCGCTCCACATAGATAACAATTCATTGATAATGATTGATTTTGACTGAATTTGATTAAATTGATTGATAATGAATTAAACTGAGAACTTTTTGATAACTGTGATAACTTTTAAAGACTTTGATTTAATTAGGTAAAAATACTTCTGTGTATTTTAAAGATAACAGCATAAACCATATGTTTTTGACAATCAGAAAAACTGATATCAAAAATAATTCGCGTCCTAATTGCTGTACAATTTTTGAAAAAGATGTGCATTGAAAAAGTTTGAAATATTTATATTTAATGGGGCTCGATTTTGGATAAATAAGTACGGGTTAGACCAACTTGGAAATAACTGTACCCAATTTTACGCATGTTTTAAGAGAGCAGATTTTTGGGCACAAAACTTGATTCGATCATATAACATATACTCTCATTTAAAATGTTCTCTTTCTAACTCATATACTATATAACACTTTTAATAGCTTTAAACGTTGAGGGTTCTAATAGAAGTGGTCGTATTTGTGGGCGGACTACGCCAATTTTTTGCATACTTCGCAGTTTCGATGCAACTTTCACACATACCAAATCTTATATATGTACCTCAATTGTAAGCCATTTTATAGTATTTACACTGTTGTGGGTTGCATGGGAGGTGCGTGTGTTCGTTTGCTTTACTGTTTTAACTGTTTTAAAAAAATTATCATTTGTTCAGGAATTTGGGTGGATATGAACATGTGTACCAAGTTTCATGTAATTATCTCAACTCCTTCCGATAATTCTACGCTTACGGGCTACATCTTTTCAGGAGGCATGTACGGGAGTAGGTTCTACAAAAAAAAATTTCTTGTTAATAACCAAGGAATAAAAATTTTTAAGAAATACTTATTTCTATATAAACATTTACCCTTTAGCTTAAAAAATTTTTTCCCAAAATGAAATGACGTGATTTTCTATTTAAATTTTACAAAAAATTACCCAAAAATACCCTTTACGAAAAATGACGTAAAAATAAAACATCGCAAAATTGCACCTCTATCTTTTCAACATATTTTTTAAATAAGTTGATAAATAACATAAGAAATTTAAAAAAAAACAATAAATGGTTTTTGAAGCTATTCACTCTCAGAGTGAGAACATCAGAGAACATCACTAAAAACGCAATGTGATCAGGGCGTGACAGGGGGGAAACAGGGGGCGAACCATCACATGGCAATGTGTCTGACCGCCTCAACCTGGCGAGGCCAACATTATCAATTTCGAAATCGTCTCAAGTCGACTCAAACCTCCACGTGGTGTTCCCTGGGCAAAGGCAAACTGGCATCCGTCAGTTTGAAGGCTCCATAGACCTTAAAGATGGAATGTGCGTAGGGTTTGGGTCCCGGCACTTTATTACTGCCCAATGATAACTAAGCCGGCCTCGAATAAGAACCCCAATCACGTTGACGACCACCGCAAACGAAAAACGGACAATGATTTACGGATATACACCTGGAATGCCAGGACCCTTAATAGGGAAGGTGCCATTATCCAACTGGCGGAAGCCCTCAAAACAAAAGCTAACATCACCGCCATCCAGAAAATGCGATGGAAAGGGCAAGGTTGCTCTAAACAAGCGCACTGCGATATCTACTGCAGCTGCCATGCGGAGAGGCGCGAATTTGGATGTGGATTCGTTGTTAGCCGGAAACTACGCCACCTTGTTTCCCGGTGCATACCTGTGAATGAAAGATAGGCCGCGATCCCCATCAAGGCAAAATTTTTCTTCATCAGCCTTATTTGCGCGCACGCCCCGACGGAGGAAAAGGACGAAGCCGTCAAGGACGCTTTCTACGCTAGTCTTGAGGACGTATACGACCACCTTCCGGTCCATGACGTGAAAATCCACATCCATCGAAAGTCGGAAGGGAAGGCATCTTTGGCCCCACTGTCGGTCAGTTTAGTCTTCATGAGACCTCAACGAGCATCGGTCTAAGACTGATCGACTTCGCCGCGGCGCGAAACATGGTAGTTAGTAGCACCAGATTTAAGCACCTCGACATCCACAAGGTCACCTGGCTGTCCCCGGATCAAAAAACGCGAAACCAAATTGATCATATTGTAATTGACGAAAGGCATGCCTCTAGTGTTCTAGATGTGCGTACATTTCGAGGGGTCAACATTGACTCCGATCATTATCTTGCTGCAGCCAAGATCCGCATGCGATTATGCAATGCGAAGAACATACGCACAGGAATGCAACGAAAGTTAGATGTCGCTAAGCTGCAATTACAACGGACTGCCGAAGTCTACTCCGCTCAACCCTCGGTTAAGCTCAACCAACCAACCTCTGAACCCGACGACGCCGGCGGACTTTGGGCGCATATATCCCACTCCATGCGCGCTGCCGCTGAATAAGTCATTGGTTTCCGGCGCGCGCAACCTCGGAACCAA
The DNA here is from genome assembly GCA_914767935.1 of Coremacera marginata. NCBI lineage: Eukaryota > Metazoa > Arthropoda > Insecta > Diptera > Sciomyzidae > Coremacera > Coremacera marginata. Next base: position 116,467,986 of record OU612044.1, on the reverse strand, counting down.
TGGTACGATCAGGAGTGTCGCATCGCATCAGGAGGAGACTTTTCAGACGCAAGAAAAGAGAGCAGGAAAAGCGTGAGCGTGAGGAACTAGAGGTATACCAGGGCAAGAAGGCTCCACGAAAATTCTATCAACAGGTTAAGCGTCTAACGCAAGGTTTCAAGCCCGGAGCATCCACTTGTAGAGACGAAAATGGATATCTGAATACGGATACACTGAGTGTGCTGAGATTGTGGAGACGGCACTTATCCAATTTACTTACTGGCGACAATTCCACCAATGCCTCCCATGGAGAGCGCAGTTCAGCGCAACCAATCAACGATGACGGAGTGGAAGTATCACCACCTAGCCATAAAGAGGTTCGAGTTGCTATCAAACGACTCAAAAACAATACAGCAGCGGGTGCTGACGGCCTGTCAGCTTAATTCGCTAAGTAAGTAAGTAAGTAATAATTACTTATCATTTCGATTTGCAGATTCCATTTAATTTCTATAACTAAACAGATATCTGGTTTCATAAACGTTTTAGATTACGTTGATGGGAATTGCGTTACTGTAAGAACACCAAAACACTAAATTAAATCTGCATATGTGAACATACATGATTACCCATCTCTAACTCTGCAAGGAATTTGTGATGCAAAGTTAAGATTTTTGGATGTATTTACATGTATTCCTAGTAAAATGCACGATTCCAGAGTGTATAAAATATCTTTCGTATCAAAGGAACTACCAGGTATTTGAGCAGCAAAGTACCACATTATTGGAGATGCTGCATATCCAATAAGAGAGTTCCTATTGACAGCTCATAGAGACTATGAGAATTTGACTGCCTCCGAGAAAGAATTTAACTTTAAATTCTGCTAAGCAAGAGTCAAAATTGAAAAAGCTTTTAGTGTATTGAAATCTCTATTTCGACAACTGATTCTATTGGATTTCAATCTAGTAGAGACTGCTACTAAATTAATTTTAGCTTGCTGTGCATTGCACAATATTTGGATAGACAAAAACGATTTATGGTACATAGAAGAAAGGCTTGAAGACCAGGATACGCCAACAGTAGAGTTTAGTAGTAAAGAAGATGACAGAAGGGATGTTTTGCTAACAAAGCTTGGACAAACGAAGAGATATTTAATCAAAGAACTCATTTGTAAGAAGAACAAATAAACTGTTAAATTAAAATTTAGTCTTTATCCAAATTTATTTTTTATTCAACTCATATATAAAAGAGAATTAATATTGTTTTTTTTTTTCATTTTATCTACATTCATTTTTTGACCGCATTGTATTTTATTTCATCGATTAAATTTTTTAGATTTCGCATTAAATTAACTAATTTTTTCATTCATTTGAATTTTACATTTAATAAAAAGAAATTCTTCATTTTATTGCTCCAAAACAATTCCATTATCATCATTTATCACTTATATAAATATATTTTAAATTAAAAACATGTTATTTTTGAACTTTTAAAGCTTAGCTTTAGCTTTTAAGTTGGCCTGTTCAAATTATATAAGTACGTTCACAAGAGTTGTTTATTACTCTTCTGCCTACAATAGTAAGATATTGGGTCAAAAATTTGCTTAGCTTAGGAGTTATCGTCGAAAAATTACGAAATCAGCCCAAAAAACTTTATTTTCCACTTAAAAATGATCTTTTTGAGCTTTTAAAGTAGCGCATACACATTCAAATACCATGAATGTGGTCACAAAAATTGTTTGTTTTTTTCGGTTACATTTTTTTGGAAGAAAGTATAGAAAAAATTTGGATTCCCTTCAAGTTATGCCAAAAAAACCCAAAAAAATCAAAATTTTTCTGGCATTTAAATAAAAAACAACAATTACAACGAATGATTTTACGAATATATTTTGTTTTTATGTTTGTTTATTAGACTGTTACCTACAGCTTTGCCATACACAGTAAACCGATATCTCCATTTCTGACGGAGCTGTTAAACGAAAAGTGATGATACCATTTTCCGGCAAAACAATACTAAATGGACCATAAAAAAGAAACGGTCGCAAAACTCGCGAAATCCAGCTAGGGTTTTACTCCCCTCTGTTTATAGTATCGAAACTTTACTTCAGAGTGCTGTTATTTTGTTCACTGTTGCACAGTGTAATGAGCCAAATCGGACGAAAACCACGCCTTCCATTGAAAATTACGTCATCAATATATTAAAATCTTCATAAATCCTACGAAACCACTTCTGTTGACTGCAGATTTTGAATATTAGCTGTTAGATATAAACTCTTTCTTGTGTGTTTTCTCAAAATATTTTATGAAAAAAAAACTCATAAAATATATTTAATATTTGCATTTTACGTCTGCATTTATTTGTTTTTTATATTTATTATATAGTCATTACATATTTCATTAATTAATTATCATGAAATGTATTAATTAATGATTTTGTTATTATACAGGGTGTCCCGCAACTGAGTGCGTAATAAATAAAAATTTTCTTATGATCAATTTTGTAATTTATTCAAAACTTTTTTCTATGATACCAAACACATAAACATATCTTTTAACGTAGCTAGCGAAATATTTTTCAAAAATATTTTTTTCAAAATTAGAAAACACTAAAATAATTATAAAAATGGAAACTTTAAGGGGGGGAGGGGGAGGTTTTGAACTATTTTTTTTTTTTAATTATTTTTGTGATCATTCAACAAAAATTATGTCTATTAAACTAAGTCTATTAAAAATGTTGTCGACTTTTGGGAAAGCATATTTATCAATAATTTGTCTATTTGAAATTATTCGAAATTATTTATAAAAAAAAATTTTTTTTTTGATATTTTTAAAATTACCCAAATTCACCTCTTAAAATAATTAAAAAAAATCAAAGTCCCCCCGCCCCCGTCCCCCTCTAAAAGTTTTTATTTTTATTATTGTTTTACCGTTTTCTAATTTTGAAAAAAATTTGTTAGTTCTAGAAGCAAAATTTCTATAGGTACGGCCCTGGTTGACTGTACTAAAATATTATACTTATTAAAAAATAATGATATACAATGTCATTACAATTAGTTATGGAGTAGCTTAAAAAAAAATTGGTGCTTAAAGAAGATTTAAAATGAAAAAAGAATGTGGAATTAAATATCTAATGATGTCGGCAACAAAAGTTGCAAGCAATATGAAAAGAGATATAAGACTGTTTTCAAAAGAAAAAAAATCTGCCGTTGAAAACGATATGTTAACTGGAGTCAAAAGAATAAAAATTGAGTTCGAAGAAGAAATTGTCAAAATCAATAACCTCAATGATTCAAATAAGCAGCAAGGCTGTCATAAGAAAACATTCCAACTACAAGTAAGAGGCATCAACTACAAGTAAGAGGCATTTACTGTGAAATATTTTGCTGTTAATAATTAATTTGACATTTTTAGAGTAAACAAAACTATTTAAGAAAATTGGATGCTGAATCGGAAGTGATGTTTGTAGTTAAAATTAATTTATTAAATGCAGCTGCTCTTAAAAACACCAGAAATAAAAAAGGTAACAACGTTTATTCTTTTCTAACAAAATATGTCTGTTCTGCCCACGCACCACTTGTTTTTAGATTTTAAAATTTGACAAAAAAGTATCATACGGGCTTAAGACTTACGACTGCCTTTAAATCAATTTTAAGAGCAACTTTTGCAGTTGATCCGCGTTTTCCATTCTTTCTCTTTGTCTGCATTCCTTTCCTTCTTTCAATTTTAAGATATCAATCAGCTTTTCTTGATTGGATTTACTTTTATTTTGTTTTCCTTAACTGCTGCCGCTTGAGAAGTTGATGACTCTTCCTTGTCTTTGGAATGTTTCTTATGACAGCCTTGCTGCTCATTTGAATTTGCAGCTGAATTGAATCATCGAGGTTATTAATTTTGTCAACTTCTTTTTCGACCTCAATTTTTATTCTTTTGGCTCCAGTAGACGTATTGTTTTCGACGGCAGATTTTTTCCTTTTAAGAACAGTCTTATCTCTGTTCACATAGCTTCTAACTTTTGTTTCCAACATACTTAAATATTTGCTCCCACATGTCTTTCTTCCTTTTAAATCTTCTTAAAGGACCAATTTGGGCAAGATAAAATGCATATTGGTCTAGTAACAATTTTGTGCTGCCATCAGTCCACACTGTAATTAATAAATATTTTAGTTATATCGACACATTTTAACAGTGTGTATATTATCTTTATATATATATATAGTTGTTCTGTTCTATATATGTATATAGTGTTTGTGACTGAAATCATCTTAAATGGCTTGACCGATTTTGATGAAATTTTTTGTGTGTTTGAGTGATTTAGATTACCAATTGGACCTAGCAGGTGGCACTGCGATCGGATTACAGAAAATTTTTTCGGAACTGGAACCGGAAATTTTTCGGAATTTGTATGTAGGGATTTTCGAGAACTGCAAGTGTCTCGGTGCTATCCCTTTTGCTCTATCTCGAAAACCAGAGGGCGCTGTAGTACAAATACTGAAAAGAAAACTCTAAACAACTCATCTGATTAACAAGAATGATATTACCAAGGTTTTCGGATAGGGCAGTTGCGTAGCGTGGAGGGGGAGGAGCGAGGGGTGTGGTCTAACTTGAATGTACATAAGGCTTCAATTTTGTTTCATTTGGTAAGGACCATTCGAACGGCATAGCTACCATAATATCGCAAAGATTCTAAGCTAAAAATATTAAAAGCTGTATTAAATAAAATGGGCTCCAAAATAGACAAAAAAAGCCATTGGCCCAAAAGCTGGCCAAAAGTGGACGCCTAGTACGAGAACTTTACAGCAGTGGCAGTTAGTGTCCTTCCAGTAAGCGTCATTAATTTGTTCATATTTTGTTTATTTATTTTTTTTTTTAAATTATTACCCAGTTGTGCCGTTTGTACGGGCCTTACCAAACGATGCATTATTGAAGCGAAGCTTTTTACGCCTCGTTCTGTGATTTGCTTGGAGTGAAATCTGAAAAATTGTCGACAGATTTTTCTTACAATTTTATATGGTTTCTTTGTTTCTGCGTTTTTTACAACAAGACAACCTATAGTTAGAAGTTCTATACTCTATCCATTGAGCCAAACACCTACATCATGCTAAAGCATTGATTCAGTATTAACTGCAACTGAAGCTATGTTGCAGCATATCCAATAATCTATTAATGTGTTTGTGTGGTTTGGGTAGCTGCTAAGCCACTTGCTACAAAAGTTGATTAATAGATTTTTATGGTTTAGGTAGCTACTAAACCACTTGCTACAGGAATCATCAGTATTGCCACTTTTCCACAATTGCAGTAAATCTAGCACATTTGGATTTCTACCACTTTTATCACCCACTATTTGCATTTTCCCAAAATCTATCACTTTTTGATATATATATATATAAAAATTATTGCATTATAATTAAAATTTTAGAATTTTATTGCATATATTTTATTTATTATTACATTTAATATTTTATTTCAGTACTGTTTTAAGAACACCTGCTTTGCCCAACGTGAAGATCGATCCTGTAAGCCATCGATTAAAAGTCCTACACTCTACCGATCCAAACACCTCTGCTAAGTGCGAACATTGATTCAATATTAAATATAACTGCAGCTGTGTTAACAGTTCTTAGCAGACGACGTTAAAGCCTGTATGATACTTCATTTAATTGCTCATATTTTGTCATTGCAAATGAAAACTAGAGCAGTTCAAATAGTACGAATGCATAGATTTAATTGGTGTGAGTGATTACACATATAGTACGAATTGGAGAAAAGATATGGGACGGACTGCATTTCAATGCATTGTTTTTGGCATTTCTCTCAAATCGTTCGTCGTTAAGTTTCGACCAAATATTTACTGTGAAATATTTTGCTGTTATTAATTAATTTGACATTTTTAGAGTAAACAAAACTATTTAAGAAAATTGGATGCTGAATTGGTAGTGATGTGTGTAGTTAAAATTAATTTATTAAATGCATCTGCTCTTAAAAACACAAGAAATAAAAAAAGTAACAGCGTTTATCCTTTTTAACAAATTATGTATGTCCTGTCCATGCTCCACTTGTTTTCAGATTTTAAAATTTGACAAAAAAATGAAGTATCATATGGGCTTAACGAATAGAGGATTATGAGCAGTCTTGTAGGAAATGGTTTAGCAGGTGCCCAAACCACAGAAATCTTTCAATCAACTCTTGTAGCAAGTGGCTTAACAGCTACCCAAACCACAAAAATCTATTAATAAATTATTTTATATGCTGCAACATGACGAAGGTGTTTGGCTCGATGGATAGAGCTTAGAACTTTTATCAGTGGTTAACGGCTTGAATCCCCACGGCACAGGCTAACAAATTTTTTTTTATTTGATAATATTAAACTGTTTTGTTTTGTTTTAAAAAACGCAGAAACAAAGAAACCATAAAATTCTAAGAAAAAAGCTGTCGAAATTTTTTCAGATTTCACTCCAAGCATAAAAAGCATAAAAGGCATAAAAAGCTTCGCTTCAAAAATATCTTTTATGTAATTAAATACGAATTTTTACATGAATTGCATCTTTAATATATAAAAATAATGATGTTTGCAAAAAAAAAACAACAACTATTTGATTTCTGCCATACCATTTTTACATTTCAGAGTAAGGCAAAAAGTAATGTAAATCAAAAGAAATCTCAATTTCAGCTGTTCCTATATTTTCAGCCTTACAATTGTGCTTCGTCTTAGGAGGGAAGCAGAGAGCCTTACCGCTTAGGCAATTGCTTTAACGCTAAAGAGGTAATCTACGTCGATTCGTCGTAGACTGTGTGCATATTTTCATTTTTCTCATGTCTGTCTCTTCGTACTGCTTTGTCTTTTTACACAGTTTTAGTCGTTAATGTTCTCTTGCGTCTGTACACGTTTTGCTTAGTTTGGCGCAGAGTAAGTATTTTTTTCATGGCAAACCCAAAAACATACTACGTAGCTGCGACGTGGATTACCTTTAAACTGACTTTTTATGTTTTGGTGCTTATTGTGCTTTGTTATATTTTATTACTTTTCATAGCGTTTAAGTGCTTCAAAATATCTCAAAGAACTGGATTATGAAAAGTTTTTAGCAGCGTGCGACAATGATGATTTTGAAGATCTGAATGAGAAAAGGTGTGGTAAAGACTACACAAACATTGCTGAGAATATCGCTGAAGGCACCGCTCAGCATATCCCTAACAATATCCCCGAGGGAATCGATGAAGAAAATGATTTTGCTTCTGATTCAGAAAATGACGAATACAAAAATTTAGTGAAACGATTTAGTATCATTTCATTTTCTAAAAATGTAATTCGTGGTAAGAACGGGTAGCTATCTGGTCAGCCAGAAAAGTAAAGTCTGGAAAGTATAAGCGTGGATTAAATATTTTAAATATTGTGCTTGAAGGTCGAGAACCGACGGGTCAAAACAAAAACTTGACTTTATTATTATTTAAAAAGTTTAAAATAATGAGATTATGGTGTAACGACCCTCTGATCATTACAACAAACTCGCTGAGGTATCCTTAAGGCTGTCCAGGGTTCTTACAAGCTTAACCAAGGATTTCTGGTTGAGGGTTCTTCGTCGACGAGGAATGGTGCGTGGGTATGTCCACTGGTAGTCGTTTCTGCTGACAAGTCTGAATTTGGAGTCGAGGTATGTGGGACGGCTGGAGTACTGGACACTATATGCGGCGTGTCGATGTGCGATGGTGACCTCTCAAGGCCGTAGCGTTTATCGTCACGTTGACCCAGAAAACTTATGGCTGCGCTCGGAGTAGCTTTTCCCAAGTTGCGCGAATGTACCTCTAATTGTTTAGCTTCTTGTCTTGTTGTTTGGTGCCGTTATCTTTTGTGGCGTGTGCTTGTGTTGGCTCGCGGGTGACTCTCGTCCGTCGTGTCGTGTCGGGGAACATGCGCTCGTTGAGAATGCATATGGGTGAGCACTCGTGGAGAGCTAGAGTGAGAGTACACGTGAGAGGGCCGATATCCGTTACGGTGGCCCGAGATACCCCAGTATCTACTCGGCGAAAAGAAACTTACGGAGAGTCACTCGTGTAGAGCAGGAGTGAGAATACACTCGGAAGAGAGAAGGCTTAGGAGAGTCACTCGTATAGAGCGCGAGTAAGAGTACACATGAGAGGGCCGATATCCGTTACGGCGGCCCAAGATACCCCAAAGTCTACTCGGCGAAAACAAACTCACGGAGAGTCACTCGTGTAGAGCAAGAGTGAGAGCACACGTGTGAGGGCCGATATCCGTTACGTCGGCCCGAGATACCCCAGTGTCTACTCAGCGGGATAGGAAGGTAGAGAAAGGCACGTCGTTCCTGTTCGCTGGCCACAGCACGACTGTTTGATGATGAGGCGAACTGATGACTTATAAGCGAAATTTATGAAATGATAAGACGTCTGCTTGCTTTTGTGGTCCGTATTCGACTGACTTTTATTTCAACTCAATTACTTAACATAAACCTTCAACATACTATGTGTGACTACCTGTTGCATTAGTTTTAGTAGTGGCAAACATTGTTAATAGTTTGTGTGTGTATTAGTAAGTAAGTAAGTAAGTGTGTGTATATGCATAGTTAAGTAGAGAAGCTTAACATAATTGAATTCAATGAGATTATGTTTATAAACATATTAAGTTAATATGATTAATTAAATAAATGTAATTAATAATTTAACATAAATTAAATGTTATAGTAGCAGTAGTAGAAAATATTAAAATTTAAGTAATATTGATTTTAGTGATACTTCATTTGCATGTTTAACATAAAGTAGAAAAGATTAAAGTAATAACTTAGAATAATTTAGTTTCATATGTTCTTAGTAGCTTAGAAGAATAATGTTTCGTCGCAAGAGTTTTTACGACCCGATTTTTCTAAATAAAAACAACACGATATAAATTTTCGCACTTCACGGCAGTTTAATCAACCTATAAATTTACATATGTGTTTATTGGCGGTCTTTGTGGCTTGGCGAACAAATTCATACTACTCTTAAATAATATATGACATTTTAACAAGGTAATTCGACTCAAGTTGCTCTCATTAAGTACCGCTATAATAGAGAGACCAAAATATTTAAATTAATGGATATTAAAACATGACAAAGTAAACAATTCAAATTCTTTATACTCAATCCTGAACATGCCGCCGCCCTTGATGTATCTCGAAGATGCGTCAATGTATATCAATCTGCCCTTGGAATAGGCGCCACCTTGTGTACTGCGCGTCGAATCTTACCATTTCTTGTCTGGACATCGACCACTCGGATACAGTCATCGGAACCCTTTACTACACTTGTGACCCTGCCAAGTAGCCATTGCTTCAGTGGCAAGTTGTTGTCTGCAACTAGCACTAGATCATTCTCTTCGACGTTCCTCTTCTTTCTAGTCCACTTAGCCCGGGTTTTTATCTCGTGCAGATATTCCGCTGACCACCGCTTCCAGAAGTGCTGCTGAATTGCACTGATGCGCAACCACCGGGTTAAGTGCGACACGTTTTTCGTTTGCACATTTGGCTCGGAAATACTTACTAAGGGACCACTACCCAACAGGTCTGCTGGCGTTATAACGGCTTCGTCGTTTGGGTCATTGGACATAGTTGTTAGCGGCCGCGAGTTCAGTATCGCTTCGATTTCCGCCATTATTGTGATTAGCTCCTCGAACGTTAAGTGTGAACTTCCTAGAACTCGCGTAAGGTGGTATTTAGCGGACTTAACCGCCGCTTCCCACAGCCCACCAAAATATTGTGAGCGGGGGGGTATGTGGTGAAATTCGATATTTTCTGCTTTGCACAACCGTGAAATCTCCATTTGGGTTTGTTGTTCGAAAAACATTTCCTTAAACTCTTTCAACTCCCGCCGGCCGCCAACAAAATTTGTACCATTGTCGCAGTACAGATCCGAACACAGACCTCTGCGGGCCACAAACCTTTTGAGCGCCGCAATAAAGGCCTTCGAAGTTAAATCGGAAACGACTTCCAAGTGCACGGCTTTCGTGGCGAAGCAGATAAAAACAGCTATATAACTTTTACCAGTCGTACACCTTTCACTTTATGTGTCGTTATCACTGGTCCACAAAAGTCGACGCCAGTCGTAGAAAATGCTCGACTTATATTAACTCGTTCAGCTGGCAAATTTCCCATAATTTGTGTCTGCAACGTCGGCCGGCACCGAAAGCACTGCAAGCATTTGCTGGTTACAGAACGCACAACTCTCCTTGCATCCATTATCCAAAACCTTTGTCTGAGCAGCGCCATCAAAGCTTGAGGACCAGCATGCAAATACCTTTCATGCACATATCGAACATAGCATCGCACGAAATTACTCTCTGCAGGCAGCAGAATCTGATGTTTTGCATCGTAAGGCAGCTGGGCATGCAATAAACGACCACCAACTCGCAACAGGCCGACACCATAGCAGCTCTCAATAACCACGTTGAGCCCTTTTAGTTTGCTCGATGCAGGAACTTCCTCTTTCTTTTGAAGTGCTAGCAATACAGCACGGAAACTATGCTGCTTCAAGCAGTACACTATACGAATAAGCGCTTCATCTAGTACTTTTACTGTTATACGTACCAGATAACCCTTGACGTCTGCGAAACACACATAAAATCGCCACTCTTCTTTGAATTTTCTCGTACTGGCTGTGAGTCTCGATCCATGATAGCAAATAGTTCTTTTTAATCTCGGCGTGTTATGCTGACACGGCACAGCGGCGTTCTTCATTGACTTCTTCAGTCGACTTTCTCAACTTATTTTTCGGCCACTCGTCGCAGGGTTTTCTTAAAAATGCAGGGCCAGAGAACCATATCGAATCTTGAAGCTCATCCGCGAACGCACCGCGTGATACGATGTCTGGATTCATTTTTTTTTTTTTGGTTGGCACGTGTCTCCAAATCGCCATTTTCGTTGACTCCTGTATCACCGATACTCTGTTTGCTACAAATGTTGACCACGTCGACGGATGTACAGCAAGCCAGCTCAGCACGATCTCCGAATCTGTCCATAGGTATGTTGCGTTGATCGAAACAGGGAAATTTTCTTGCGTCTTAACAACGAGATTTGACAAAAGCTCCGCTGCTAACAACTCTAGGCGAGGCAACGATTTTGTCTTTACAGGCGCAACCCTAGACTTTGCACTCCACAGCTGCATAGTTACGCCGTTGTCACAATCAACACATCGCACGTAGATACAGCATCCATAAGCTCTTGTTGATGCATCTGAAAATCCATGCATCTCGACTCGAACTCGCGGGATGCTGATGTCTTCCACCAATTTTAACGTTTTTCGTATTTCCTCCCAGTGGCCATGCAAGCTCATCGGCAAGGACTCATCCCAGCCCAACTTCAGGATCCATAGGTCCTGCATAAATACTTTTGCCTTTACAATAACCGGATTTATTAAACCAAGTGGATCAAACAACGTTGAGAGCTCTGCCAAAACGATCCTTTTTGTAATTGCTCTATTACTTTTAAGTTCAGGCCGAGCATATCTGAATACATCAGCGATCGGTTCCCAGATAATTCCAAGAGTTTTGCTTATTTCCGAATCATTAACGCGAAGTGGCTTCTCCCTGTCAGCTTCAGGAACTTGACTTAGAAAACGATCGTTATTCGAATGCCATTTCCGAAGAGTAAAATGTGCAGAGTTCATTATCGTAGATACCTCTTCATAAATTTGAAAAATGTCTTCTTCAGTATCTGCTCCGGAATTCAGATCGTCCATATAAAAATTGTGGAGGATCTTCTCAGCCCCCACGGGGTATCTTTCCGCATTATCTTCACCCAGCTTCTTCAGGCATCTAGTCGCCAAAAACGGTGCCGAGGTGGTTCCATATGTTATCGTATGAAGCCGATACGACCTAAGTTTCTCCTCACTGGAACCTCGCCACAGAATTGCTTGATAGTTAGCATCCTCCTCAGATATCCACGCCTGCCTATACATTTTAACGACATCTGCTGTCATCGCAAACTTAAAGCAATGAAATCTTAAAATTATAGACAGCAAATCATCCTGTACCACTGGACCTTTCATCATGACATCGTTTAAGGAAACACCTGTGCTTGTTTTGCAACTGCAGTCAAAAACAACGCGAAGTTTAGTGCTCGTCGAGTCAGGGCGAAGAACATATTGATGAGGTGAGAAGTATTTCAAATTCGATACATTGGCGTCTTCAACGACTGTCATATGACCGAGCTGTTGATATTCGTTGATGAAATCTGCATATGCCTGCTTAACAACAGGGGCACGAGCTAATCGCTGCTCAAGTGCCAGGAACCGACGCTCAGCGATGTGATGTGACTGTCCAAGCCCACTCACGTTGCTCTTGAATGGAATCCTTACCATAAATCGACTATCAGCATCTCGCGTTACAGTCTCCTGAAACCATCGCTCACATTCTTTTTCTTCGTCCGTCCAAAACGTTGATTTTGACGATATTTCTTCCATCTGCCAAAATTTCTCCACTAAATTGCTAAGCTGCGCCACTATACTGCTACTGTCAACCAAAAGGCTTTGAACAATTTTACTGCCGGAGTCGTACTCCTTCGCTGCGCCCGACATCACCCATCCGAAAAGTGTTTTCTGCAATCGTGGCAAATTTTGACTTAATTCAATACGCCCAATTGAAATCAGATCGAGAAACATCTCTGCGCCCAGCAGCAGGTCAATACGAGCCGGATGATTGAACAGCGGATCCGCTAACTCAATATTATTAGGTATTTTCCATTGCGACACGTCTACAAATTGATCTGGCTTCGATCCTGTAATTTTGGGTAAAATATAAAAATCTAGTGTCACTTCGAAATCATTCACACGCAATTTAATCGTTGCCTGCGCTTTTCGTTTAATATTAGTGCTGATGTCACCTATGCCATTCGCACCAAGCGAGCATGGGATTTTCTTTAGCATCAACTTATGCGCCATCTTTTCATAAAATTGATTTGTGAAGCCGAATCCAAAATTACACTTGCATCATGATATCGGCCGTATCTATCCTTTATACGCACTACAGCAGTTTCTAAAAAAACCTCCGGTAATTCGACGGTATCAACCAATGGTTTGTGCAACGTGGCCTGCGCTGCCTCGTATCCAGATCCCAAGTTCATTTGTCCCATATATTCTCTCGAAGTAACATATTTGCAAAATTAGGGCATTTTGTGACTTCATGCCCTGGCTTTCGACAAATTTCGCACTGTAAGCTGCCAATTGCAAGCGATGCTTGAGTATTTCTTTTTGCAAAATATGTCGGCTTAAAATCCCTCTGGTTTTCCATGAGATTATGTTTATAAACATATTAAGTTAATATGATTAATTAAATAAATGTAATTAATAATTTAACATAAATTAAATGTTATAGTAGCAGTAGTAGAAAATATTAAAATTTAAGTAATATTGATTTTAGTGATACTTCATTTGCATGTTTAACATAAAGTAGAAAAGATTAAAGTAATAACTTAGAATAATTTAGTTTCATATGTTCTTAGTAGCTTAGAAGAATAATGTTTCGTCGCAAGAGTTTTTACGACCCGATTTTTCTAAATAAAAACAACACGATATAAATTTTCGCACTTCACGGCAGTTTAATCAACCTATAAATTTACATATGTGTTTATTGGCGGTCTTTGTGGCTTGGCGAACAAATTCATACTACTCTTAAATAATATATGACATTTTAACAAGGTAATTCGACTCAAGTTGCTCTCATTAAGTACCGCTATAATAGAGAGACCAAAATATTTAAATTAATGGATATTAAAACATGACAAAGTAAACAATTCAAATTCTTTATACTCAATCCTGAACATGCCGCCGCCCTTGATGTATCTCGAAGATGCGTCAATGTATATCAATCTGCCCTTGGAATAGGCGCCACCTTGTGTACTGCGCGTCGAATCTTACCATTTCTTGTCTGGACATCGACCACTCGGATACAGTCATCGGAACCCTTTACTACACTTGTGACCCTGCCAAGTAGCCATTGCTTCAGTGGCAAGTTGTTGTCTGCAACTAGCACTAGATCATTCTCTTCGACGTTCCTCTTCTTTCTAGTCCACTTAGCCCGGGTTTTTATCTCGTGCAGATATTCCGCTGACCACCGCTTCCAGAAGTGCTGCTGAATTGCACTGATGCGCAACCACCGGGTTAAGTGCGACACGTTTTTCGTTTGCACATTTGGCTCGGAAATACTTACTAAGGGACCACTACCCAACAGGTCTGCTGGCGTTATAACGGCTTCGTCGTTTGGGTCATTGGACATAGTTGCTAGCGGCCGCGAGTTCAGTATCGCTTCGATTTCCGCCATTATTGTGATTAGCTCCTCGAACGTTAAGTGTGAACTTCCTAGAACTCGCGTAAGGTGGTATTTAGCGGACTTAACCGCCGCTTCCCACAGCCCACCAAAATATTGTGAGCGGGGGGGTATGTGGTGAAATTCGATATTTTCTGCTTTGCACAACCGTGAAATCTCCATTTGGGTTTGTTGTTCGAAAAACATTTCCTTAAACTCTTTCAACTCCCGCCGGCCGCCAACAAAATTTGTACCATTGTCGCAGTACAGATCCGAACACAGACCTCTGCGGGCCACAAACCTTTTGAGCGCCGCAATAAAGGCCTTCGAAGTTAAATCGGAAACGACTTCCAAGTGCACGGCTTTCGTGGCGAAGCAGATAAAAACAGCTATATAACTTTTACCAGTCGTACACCTTTCACTTTATGTGTCGTTATCACTGGTCCACAAAAGTCGACGCCAGTCGTAGAAAATGCTCGACTTATATTAACTCGTTCAGCTGGCAAATTTCCCATAATTTGTGTCTGCAACGTCGGCCGGCACCGAAAGCACTGCAAGCATTTGCTGGTTACAGAACGCACAACTCTCCTTGCATCCATTATCCAAAACCTTTGTCTGAGCAGCGCCATCAAAGCTTGAGGACCAGCATGCAAATACCTTTCATGCACATATCGAACATAGCATCGCACGAAATTACTCTCTGCAGGCAGCAGAATCTGATGTTTTGCATCGTAAGGCAGCTGGGCATGCAATAAACGACCACCAACTCGCAACAGGCCGACACCATAGCAGCTCTCAATAACCACGTTGAGCCCTTTTAGTTTGCTCGATGCAGGAACTTCCTCTTTCTTTTGAAGTGCTAGCAATACAGCACGGAAACTATGCTGCTTCAAGCAGTACACTATACGAATAAGCGCTTCATCTAGTACTTTTACTGTTATACGTACCAGATAACCCTTGACGTCTGCGAAACACACATAAAATCGCCACTCTTCTTTGAATTTTCTCGTACTGGCTGTGAGTCTCGATCCATGATAGCAAATAGTTCTTTTTAATCTCGGCGTGTTATGCTGACACGGCACAGCGGCGTTCTTCATTGACTTCTTCAGTCGACTTTCTCAACTTATTTTTCGGCCACTCGTCGCAGGGTTTTCTTAAAAATGCAGGGCCAGAGAACCATATCGAATCTTGAAGCTCATCCGCGAACGCACCGCGTGATACGATGTCTGGATTAATTTTTTTTTTTTTGGTTGGCACGTGTCTCCAAATCGCCATTTTCGTTGACTCCTGTATCACCGATACTCTGTTTGCTACAAATGTTGACCACGTCGACGGATGTACAGCAAGCCAGCTCAGCACGATCTCCGAATCTGTCCATAGGTATGTTGCGTTGATCGAAACAGGGAAATTTTCTTGCGTCTTAACAACGAGATTTGACAAAAGCTCCGCTGCTAACAACTCTAGGCGAGGCAACGATTTTGTCTTTACAGGCGCAACCCTAGACTTTGCACTCCACAGCTGCATAGTTACGCCGTTGTCACAATCAACACATCGCACGTAGATACAGCATCCATAAGCTCTTGTTGATGCATCTGAAAATCCATGCATCTCGACTCGAACTCGCGGGATGCTGATGTCTTCCACCAATTTTAACGTTTTTCGTATTTCCTCCCAGTGGCCATGCAAGCTCATCGGCAAGGACTCATCCCAGCCCAACTTCAGGATCCATAGGTCCTGCATAAATACTTTTGCCTTTACAATAACCGGATTTATTAAACCAAGTGGATCAAACAACGTTGAGAGCTCTGCCAAAACGATCCTTTTTGTAATTGCTCTATTACTTTTAAGTTCAGGCCGAGCATATCTGAATACATCAGCGATCGGTTCCCAGATAATTCCAAGAGTTTTGCTTATTTCCGAATCATTAACGCGAAGTGGCTTCTCCCTGTCAGCTTCAGGAACTTGACTTAGAAAACGATCGTTATTCGAATGCCATTTCCGAAGAGTAAAATGTGCAGAGTTCATTATCGTAGATACCTCTTCATAAATTTGAAAAATGTCTTCTTCAGTATCTGCTCCGGAATTCAGATCGTCCATATAAAAATTGTGGAGGATCTTCTCAGCCCCCACGGGGTATCTTTCCGCATTATCTTCACCCAGCTTCTTCAGGCATCTAGTCGCCAAAAACGGTGCCGAGGTGGTTCCATATGTTATCGTATGAAGCCGATACGACCTAAGTTTCTCCTCACTGGAACCTCGCCACAGAATTGCTTGATAGTTAGCATCCTCCTCAGATATCCACGCCTGCCTATACATTTTAACGACATCTGCTGTCATCGCAAACTTAAAGCAATGAAATCTTAAAATTATAGACAGCAAATCATCCTGTACCACTGGACCTTTCATCATGACATCGTTTAAGGAAACACCTGTGCTTGTTTTGCAACTGCAGTCAAAAACAACGCGAAGTTTAGTGCTCGTCGAGTCAGGGCGAAGAACATATTGATGAGGTGAGAAGTATTTCAAATTCGATACATTGGCGTCTTCAACGACTGTCATATGACCGAGCTGTTGATATTCGTTGATGAAATCTGCATATGCCTGCTTAACAACAGGGGCACGAGCTAATCGCTGCTCAAGTGCCAGGAACCGACGCTCAGCGATGTGATGTGACTGTCCAAGCCCACTCACGTTGCTCTTGAATGGAATCCTTACCATAAATCGACTATCAGCATCTCGCGTTACAGTCTCCTGAAACCATCGCTCACATTCTTTTTCTTCGTCCGTCCAAAACGTTGATTTTGACGATATTTCTTCCATCTGCCAAAATTTCTCCACTAAATTGCTAAGCTGCGCCACTATACTGCTACTGTCAACCAAAAGGCTTTGAACAATTTTACTGCCGGAGTCGTACTCCTTCGCTGCGCCCGACATCACCCATCCGAAAAGTGTTTTCTGCAATCGTGGCAAATTTTGACTTAATTCAATACGCCCAATTGAAATCAGATCGAGAAACATCTCTGCGCCCAGCAGCAGGTCAATACGAGCCGGATGATTGAACAGCGGATCCGCTAACTCAATATTATTAGGTATTTTCCATTGCGACACGTCTACAAATTGATCTGGCTTCGATCCTGTAATTTTGGGTAAAATATAAAAATCTAGTGTCACTTCGAAATCATTCACACGCAATTTAATCGTTGCCTGCGCTTTTCGTTTAATATTAGTGCTGATGTCACCTATGCCATTCGCACCAAGCGAGCATGGGATTTTCTTTAGCATCAACTTATGCGCCATCTTTTCATCAAATTGATTTGTGAAGCCGAATCCAAAATTACACTTGCATCATGATATCGGCCGTATCTATCCTTTATACGCACTACAGCAGTTTCTAAAAAAACCTCCGGTAATTCGACGGTATCAACCAATGGTTTGTGCAACGTGGCCTGCGCTGCCTCGTATCCAGATCCCAAGTTCATTTGTCCCATATATTCTCTCGAAGTAACATATTTGCAAAATTAGGGCATTTTGTGACTTCATGCCCTGGCTTTCGACAAATTTCGCACTGTAAGCTGCCAATTGCAAGCGATGCTTGAGTATTTCTTTTTGCAAAATATGTCGGCTTAAAATCCCTCTGGTTTTCCTTCGCCGCGACTGGCTTGACATCAGGCTAAGCTGACTTCGTTTCTCGCGCTTCGAGTGTCTGACATCGTCTGGATAAAATGGCTGAGCAGTCATTCCAAGCAGAAAGTTTTGCGTAATCTACAGACTCCTCTCACTTCACTTGGGATTCCACATCGAGCCTCTAAATTACTAAAAATATTATGAGCGCGTTAGCAACGTCTTTGTAGTCACCAAGCGACAGCATTGCGCTAACATGTGCGTTGACAGAATCGATTATTTGCCTCAGATGAGACGAGAATGCCTTTGTCGTTTTTGGTAACTCAAACAGTGCCGCGATGTGTTCTTCAAACATCAAAGACTTCTTGTCGAACTTCTCTTTCAAGCAATCCAATGCTTTTGAGTAGTTCTCCTCGGTGACATCAAAATCATTTATCGCTGCAAGAGGCTTCGGACCCAAATTTTCTTTAAGTATCAAGAACCTTTCGCAATTCTCCAGTGTTTCATCGCGGTGTACCATTTTATTAAAAATCGAGATAAAATTTGGAAACTCAGAGTATTTACCCTCGAATCTTGGAATTTTGATTTCACGTCTCAAACGCGACGTCGCAGGTCCAGCTGCTGTTGCATTGAATGAACTCACATCTGCAGCTGATGGTCGTCTTTTGGGCATCAAAGCTAAAATTTTTGATTTGGTTGCTACGTACATGTCCTCTATGTCACCTACCAATACTGCATTCGCCGCCGCATCTGCCTCGGAACAAATTTTGTCAATATTAGATTGAACGCTAAGACATTGCTTAAAATAGGATTCCAGAATCCCCAATCGACACTCAAGCTCCTCAACAGATAACTCTGCTCCCTTTTTTGAAATCAATGTTTTCATTCTGTATATGCTGCCTTTGGAAGAGGCTCTCAGCGCTTTGAACTCAGCAAGTTTTTGCGTTACTTTTGATGCACGAGCTTGGGCCGCTGCAGTTCCTGATTCCTCTTGTTCGTCGTCCATAATATCGGAATTATCTTGTTTGCCAGTTATGACCAAAACTTAAATAAAATAGTTTTACAATCGAATTAAATTTGGTTATTTATTTCACCCAACTAATAACTGTTTTGTTTATCTTTTATGTTAATAAACTAATTCAATCTTGTTGTAATTGTATAAGTGGGAATAATTTCCCCTTTTTAGTGCTTCTTAGCACTGTGAGAGACTCAACCAAGGTTCGTTATTGCAAAGCTTTTTTGCACTATACACTCTCATAATTTTTATTGAAAAGAACGCTTTGCAAAAATAATTTATTTTTCATGAGAACACTTTGTGGAATAATTTATTTTTTTAAGACAACACTTTGTGGGAATTATTTCCTCTTGTCAGGGGCTTCTTAGCACTGTGAGAGACTCAACCAATGTTCAAAGTTACTACCAAGCTTTTAAGCACTATGCGCTCTCACTTCATCAGAAATACATGTTAAGCAAATTTGACCGATGGCGTTACGTCATTGCCGTCATCAATATGTTCCATGCATAAGTCCAACTCTGCTGCGCCAACGCTGCCAATCTGGACTCTGCTGAGATTGTGCTGTGCTGTCGCTCCCAATCTGGAGATCTGCCAACTGCGCGCTCGCTGTAGTTTTGCCGTTATAACGATGCAATTTGATTAAGTTTGCCTAGTAGCTTGTATATTGCCAATATATTTTACACCAAGGTTTTTGTAATATATTTCACAAAACTGTAAACTCCTGGTCGTTGCTCAGCAAATTTTGAGTAGATTTTCGCGACGTTGTCCTAACAACTATTGTATGTTACTTTAACTCGATTAAACCGCGAATCACCATTCACATCGACCAACGCCAATTTTTTTTTTTTTTGTTTTTTTTTAATATGTTCACAAAAATTATATATTATTTTTGGGGCTTCAACGCTTAACGTATTGCGAACATCCCGGGTTTCGGCACCAATGTTTCGTCGCAAGAGTTTTTACGACCCGATTTTTCTAAATAAAAACACCACGATATAAATTTTCACACTTAACGGCAGTTTAATCAACCTATAAATTTACATATGTATTTATTGGCAGTCTTTGTGGCTTGGCGGACAAATTCATACTACTCTTAAATAATATATGGCATTTTAACAAGGCAATTCAACTCAAGTTACTATCATTTAATTTCATCTTGAATTAGTAGGAACAATATAATACATATTGAATTGCTAGCTAGTGTGCAAAACATATATAGTATATGTTAAATTATTTGTTAGCATGAACAACATATAGTATATGTTGCTAGCTAGTTGGCGTCTGCATTCTCTTTCGTGTTGAATGCGTGTAGGTGGTGGTAGTGTAGATGATTTGACTTTGAGTTCGTTGATGCGCAGCATGTTCTGGATACAATGTTGCTTGCGCTCTTGCTGCTTTTCAGCTTTGGCTATAGCGACTTATGTGGATGTTGCTTATACATGTTGCGTGATGAATAGGCTCCATGTGTTGGCCTATTTCGTATGAACTGAAATGGGTTCATATCACACCCCCCCCCCCCCTTACTCCGGGGAATAACAGAGACTTGTACCTCCCCGCTGCGTGACAGGTTTACCGTGTAGTCGGCGTCTCCGATTCTGATCCTGAACATGGTTCGCTTGCCTCCCTTTTTGCGTGCGTTATCGTCGGCTATTCTTTTACAGAGTTTTCTTTTTTAAAACTCTTGGAGTCGCCTGCTGGGCATTGGCATCGTTGTCGGTAGTGGTGTCGATGTCTGGTAGTGGAATGTCTGGTAGTGGTTTCTCTGCTAGGTGCTGGACAAGGTCACTGATTCTCCTTCTCTTATTGTTCACGATGCTTGTCGGAAACCAGGTGTCAAGCTCAAAAGGCGGTTTGCAGTCGATGACCGGGCCGCACATGATGCTCTCAATGAATTGAAGTGCGTACAGCCCATAGTCCGTTAAGTTCTGCTGTTGTGGCACTTTGACGCGGTAAGCCGGCAAGTTCGTTTTAGTGAATGTCTGCTGTACTTTGCTGGCCTGGAACTCAGAGCTGAGATAGTTTCTCAGAGGGTTGAATACATGTGAGCGATCTGTGCTCGTAGCGAATCCATCAGCAAAGTAAGTGGCTGCATGATTGGATGTCCGCTGCCGGATATGGTCTTTAGCGGGTTGCTGTAAAATCTTTGCCCGTTTAATGATGGGAAACAGATGACGACCACTAACCAATGACTTTTCTCATTGATCGGTACAATGAGAAACTTCTTCCTGGTGATCGTCTCGTACTTGGTCCATTTTTGCACGCCAGCATATCTGAGCTGGCCAAGTGTGCTGAGTGTATTGCCTGGGACTGCTTTCGGTTGCATCAGTCGCTCGTAAAAGAACAGGCTATAGGTATAGTAGTCTTGAGCGCGATCGGTTGGGGCGAGTGCCTCTTTAATCCATTGGACGTAGAATTCCATGATGCGATCATTTAGGTAGGTACGGATGGCTAAGCAGCAGTAATCTGGTATGGTGACAGCGGCACCGAACAGCGGGTATACGAAGAGGAGTTCGCTTTTCTGATTGATTTCTGCGACAGTTTCTGCTTCCGTGGTCAATGCTGGCTGGCTTGCAGTAGATTCACTTTGTACACCGCAGCTGGCATGTTGCATGAAACGCGGGTGGTGCCGCGCAGGAGAAATGCCATGAATGTTTTGCATAGTTGTGGTCGCTGGTGACCCGGATGTATTGCGTTTCTCTTCGTGTATTTTGTTGTGAATTTACCTTTTTGGGTGTTTCTTGCAACGAACCTCGCTGTAGGCTCTGGTTGCGGCCCTAATGTAAATTCAATTGTTAACATCGCAGTAATCGAGAGAGCGAAATGTCGGTTGTTGCAGTTATTGCTGAGTGTTCGCAGTTTATTCGTGCAGGTGCAGCTGCAGACGTGCAGTTTATGATGCAGGTGCGGCTGCAGGGCTCAGTTGGTGATGCGGATGGTGCCGCACATCCTCAGCTGTTGACGCGGGTGATACCGCTGTTCGCAGTTATTGACGCAGTTGGTACTGCGGGTCCCAGTTGTTGACGCGGGTGGTGCCGCGCAGGAAAAATGATATATTTTGCTGCGTTGTTGTCGTCATTGATTCCAGGATCCAAGAGACAGCGACGTGGGTAGACTTCTGCAATCGCTATTAATATGCTGACTGAGCCGAGATGAAAATGAACTGAAAGGCTTTGCCAACTAGGTACGCTTTTTATACGGTCGAACATTTTCCCTTTCACTGTGGGCGAGGTGTCAATTTTGTTTGAAGGAAATCCTAGGATTGCTGACATATGTTTGTCATCATTGCTAATAAGCATGAAAACAAAGATTAGTGCTATTATGATCTTCTTTGCTTTCTGCATAAACGTCAACCAGGTTGTTCGTTCCTTCGATTTCAACCTTTCGTTGAGAAAGTATTTCGTTTCACTTCTAACGTGTTGGCCCTTAGCCGTTTGAGTGTTGTCATCTTCTATCCTCGGTGGTTTTCTTCTAGCAAGTCTTAAAATGTCGCGTGGCTCTGGTAGCCTGGTGTAATGATTGTTCTGAAGAGTCAATTGAGTCGTCGGGCTTGCACGAGGGTTTTTTTGTTGTTGTAGGCCATTTGTGAGAATCATCTGATCATCGGGTTGCCTGGTGTAGTGTATTCGTTGCAGTGCCAGTATTGGTGGAAGGCTGACGTGGATCTGCTCTCGCTGTTGACCAAGGTCTTCCCTGGTGACTTCGCGAATATCGAGTAGTTCTGGTGGCTTAGCATGATGCTCTACTTGGGGTGCCGCTGGTGCTGACAAACTTGGGTGAACTGGTTTTATTTGTAGCCATGGCGCGCATGTATCTGACTGCTGCATTTGAGAGTGCACGAGTACTTCTGGCTGCTCAATGTAGTGTGCTGGATCACACGCTGTCGTTATCTCGATGGCAGGCGTGTGATCGCCTGTACTTGTTTCACGCAGCTCTACAGGAAGCGATTGATTACCTGTGGTTTTTATTGACGGCTCTTTGCATACTGCTAAGTCGATTGTTTCTGGCTCGCTTTGTTGTTGTTCCTCGTTTACGACTCAACACGATGCGGGCTTGTGTAGCTTTTGAATGGTGTGATTGCCTCACTACACGGCTGTGGGGCGCCGGTGGTTGTTGGAGTTGGCTCACTGCAAGACTGTGGATAATGTTCGTGTGGTGTTAGTGGCTGATTTTTCTGTGGACTTTCTTTCCTTGATTAGCCATCTTTTGGACTGTTTTGCACGTTGTTGGACGCGTTGTTTCTTGGGTTCAGATGATGAGCATTGGTTCCACTGTTGTGCTTGTTTTATCTCCTCCTCCGTCTTATAACGCCTGGCGATATCTCTTAAGCGGGTTCTCGCTGTTTCGGGTCGGTCTTCGGTGTACGGTGTTTGTTTCGCCACTTCGACAGGTTTTTGACCTTGGACTGTTTGTGAGGCTGCTCTGACCTTTTCCCTGGCTATTTTAAGAGTTTCTAGGTGGGCGTTGGAGCGTTGTAAATTTGGGCGCCCGTGCGTGGCTCTATTCGTGGTTCTGGCGTACGATTCGACGTGTGTGTGGGGCTGAATGAGTTGTTGACCACGCTTGCACCTAATCTAGGCGTGGTCTTCTGGAGTTTCCCGCTTCTCGGCGACAGCAGTCTATGGTCTTAAGGTTCCGTTGTCCCCAGTCTCAGCAAAACAAAACTTGCCGGTTTCTGCATTCATTTTTGTGTTGCCCCTCTCTGGCACATCGTCGGCATGCCCTAGGACTTACTCTGTTGTTTTCCACTGGTGCGACTAAATTATATGTATTGTCGCATGGCTGTGGTGCGTAGTATTGTGATATACGTGTGTCTTGTGGTGACCTGAAGTCTCTTGCCTGATGCGGACGTTTGACGCTGATACTTTCGAACTCTTCTGCCAGTGTGCTGAGTTCTTCCATAGAGTTGGTATTCCTCGCGTAAATTGCGGTAAACTAGTTTTAGTTCTTGTGCCTTATTGTACCTTGCGCGGCGCATCATTATTTGGATAGCCAGCAAGAAAACTTTGTATGGTTCGCCTGGCCTCTCGTTCGGACGTCGTCTTTGAGCCGCTCTAAATAGCATGGTGGCAAGAAAAATGTTAGGAAGTCGGCTTTAAATAACTCCCATTCTGTCCATTGCCGGTTGCTGTTCCGGAACCAAATGGAAGCTCTGCTTCGTAGGAGTTCGGGCATAGTGCGTATCACTGAGTTCGTGCCATTCAGCGTTCCATAACCGTCAGCCAGATCTTCTATCCTTTCGACGAAGCTGATAGGGTCCTCGTCATCTTCGAAGTGTAGGTTCCACTTGCGGACTCGGTCGATGACTGCGAAGTATTTAGTTGCTGAGTTTTCCCTGAATGAGGGTACCTCCTGCTGGTGTATATCAGAGTAATATTATTTTCTGGCGATTAGTGCTTTTAGGTGCATATGATTCGTATTGTTGTTACCCGGTATTGCTGGTAATACGGCCCTTGCGTGCTTAGCCTCTAGTTCGAGCAATCGCTTTAACTTGTTGCCTTCGAACTCACCTTCATTAATGTAAGCTGCCATCCTCTTCCGCAGCTCCTCGACAATGCCATTTTCCTCGAGCGTGAATTCCCGCAGGTAAGAGAGGAGCTCGTCCTTGCGTAAGCCATACACCCATGTAGTCTTCTGGGTGCTCATGTTGTTGTGCTTGGTATTTCTTTTGACGTGGTTGCTTTTGGTGACTCTGTATTTTGGCTGACGGAGAACTTTATTTCGACGTAGTCGTGGGTTTGGTCTTCTCGTTGTTGACGACTCTGCTTGGTAGCGCACAGAGTATTAGCTACGATGCTGCCGTTGATTTTGGTTTATTTGGAAAATTTTCTTTGTGTAATGGTGTAGACGTGAGATGACACTGCGTGATGGCTAGCAGAGGTTTTGTGTTGCTTTCCGTTGGGAATCTTTGTTGATTACGATGTTTGCATATGACGTGGCTCTGTGTGTTGATGTATAGAGTCGTATCCTGATGATGCGTTGCTTGTTTTCTTTGTTTTGTTTTCTCGGTGTGGGACTCTGCTGCTGTTGCAGAGCAGGGTCCCTGCTCGGGTGCCACTTGTAACGAACCTCTGATCGTTACAACAAACTTGTTGAGGTATCCTTAAGGCTGTCCAGGGTTCTTACAAGCTCAACCAAGGATTTCTGGTTGAGGGTTCCTCGTAGACGAGGGATGGTGCGTGGGTATGTCCACTGGTATTCGTTTCTGCTGACAAGTCTGAATTTGGAGTCGAGGTATGTGGGACGGCTGGAGTATTGGACACTATATGCGGCGTGTCGATGTGCGATGGTGACCTCTCAAGGCCGTAGCGTTTATAGTCACGTTGACCTAGAAAACTTATGGCTGCGCTCGGGGTAGCTTTTCCCAAGTTGCGTGAATGTACCTCTAATTGTTTAGCTTCTTGTCTTGTTGTTTGGTGCCGTTATCTTTTGTGGCGTGTGCTTGTGTTGGCTCGCGGGTGACTCTCGTCCGTTGTGTCGTGTCGGGGAGCATGCGCTCGTTGAGAATGCATATGGGTGAGCACTCGTGGAGAGCGAGAGTGAGAGTACACGTGAGAGGGCCGATATCCGTTACGGTGGCCCGAGATACCCCAGTATCTACTCGGCGAAAAGAAACTCACGGAGAGTCACTCGTGTAGAGCAGGAGTGAGAATACACTCGGAAGAGAGAAGGCTTAGGAGAGTCACTCGTATAGAGCGCGAGTAAGAGTACACATGAGAGGGCCGATATCCGTTACGGCGGCCCAAAATACCCCAAAGTCTACTCGGCGAAAACGAACTCACGGAGAGTCACTCGTGTAGAGCAAGAGTGAGAGCACACGTGAGAGGGCCGATATCCGTTACGTCGGTCCGAGATACCCCAGTGTTTACTCAGCGGGATAGGAAGGTAGAGGAAGGCCCGTCGTTCCTGTTCGCTGGACACAAGGGTATGAGGCGAACTGATGACTTATAAGCGAAATTTATGAAATGATAAGACGTCTGCTTGCTTTCGTGGTCCGTAATCGACTGACTTTTATTTCAACTCAATCACTTAACATAAACCTTAAACATATTATGTGTGACTACCTGTTGCATTAGTTTTAGTAGTAGCGTGTTATTAACAATGTTTGTGTGTGTATATGCATAGTTAAATAGAGAAGCTTAACATAATTAAATTAAATGAGATTATGTTTATAAACATATTAAGTTAATATGATTAATTAAATAAATGTAATTGATAATTTGACATGTAATAAATGTTATAGTAGCAGTAGTAGAAAATATTAAAATTTAAGTAATATTGATTTTAGTGATAATTCATTTGAATGTTTATGTTAAGCAAGTAGAAAAGATAATTTCTAGAATAATTTTCAAGAATAGACTTTTTAAAGAATAATTTAGTTTCATATGTTCTTAGTAGCTTCGAAAAATAATTTAAATATATTACATGTTGAACTTGTAGGAATAATATAATTTATGTTAAATTAGTAAGTAGCATGAATAATCTATATATATATATATAAAATTGTAAAAAAAAAATCTGTACATGAAATATTTTTTTGAAATTCCTTTTGCGATAGACATTTTGACTGACGCTGAGTCCGAAAATCGCATTTCTAAAATTTTTTTTCTGTCTGTCTGTCTGTTAAAGGAACTTCCCAGGGGAGATTATTCGGACGCAAACCTGCCTGTCCCAAGCCAGGTTAAAGAGGAGGGTTGGTAATGGGATACGTCCCATACCGTGAAAAGTTTAGAGCTAACCAAGAGCTCGGGGTGGCGCCCATCTTGGGAGCAGGTCATATTCGATATATCGAAAAGATAAAAGCCTGCGAAGATATAGCAATTGACCTAAAGACTTGTTAGCATAGTCATAGGATAGTCATACTCGTCAAAGAGGACGACCCTATCTATTCATGGCAAGAAGACATCTGAGAGTTGTAAAATTGGGTGAATGAATTGTCGAAGTGACTGACACAATATATTCGATGTATTGCTTGTCGTTGTAAAACAGGGCGAATAGGCATATGGCAAGTGAATATAAGTTTCATGCCTGGATTGAAGCTGCCGGTCAAGTATAATTAAGTGCTTTAATTGGATACGGCAAGATACAAAAACTCATATGAGTTTTTTGTCTCCTTGCTGGGATGTTGCGGAGCTTCTTTGACGAGACCGAGTTGCCCAGGTGACTATCATGGGCTGGCCCTTCGGGAGTCTTGTGCTGGTTGTGGTTGTGTATATTTCATTTCATTTCATTTATTGAGTCTAATGGAATATAATATCCTTACAGACTATAATATAACTCACAATAATAAGAACTTAAAATTATGTAGTGCAAGCATACATTAACTAATTAAAGTTAAACTAAGAATAAATTGTTGATTGCATTTTTAAAAGTAATTTTTTGTACAGAGAGATCTAAATCATTATTAGACGATAACTCATTAAAAAGGGTCAATGCCCTAGTCAAAGGCTCATGTAGAGCATAATTTACTTTACATTGTTTTATATAAAATAATTTATAAAATCTGAGTTGTCTGGATGGAATATTAAACAGAATGCACTCTAAGAGCGATTGGCAATCAATATTTCAAGAAACCAAATTATACACAAATATAAGAGAGGCAATCTTACGCCTTGCCTCAAGGGATCTAAGCCCTAAAAGCAATAACCGTGAATTAAACGGCGGAAGTTGTTCATTAAAATTTAAAGAACGCAAAGCGAACTTTGAAAAAGTTTTTTTAATTCTTTCCAGTCTATTTGTGGCATTAACAACGGGCTCCAGATAAAAGAAGCATATTCTAACTTTGACCTAACAAAAGAATTGTATAGCATTTTTAAAGTTTGAGGATCAGAAAACTCTAAGCTATTTCTGCGAATGAAAGCGAGCATAGAATATGCCTTAGGAATAAGAAAGTTTAAATGATCATTAAACGTAAATTTAGAATCAAACACAACTCCAAGATCTTTAAAAGATTTGGTTGATTGAAGTGGGATATTAGTAAGACAATATGAATTAATAATGGTATGTAAAGTCAGCTTAGAGAAGGTCATATGGTAACACTTAGAAATGTTCAGAGTTAGACCATTAACTTCACTCCACATCACAAGCCTGTTCAAATCAGACTGCAAATGAAGAGCATCCACCTCACAAGAAATTTTCTTAAAAATTTTAAGGTCATCCGCATAAAGTAGAAAACGCGAGTGTTTAAAGCATTTGAAAACGTCATTTATAAAAAGCATAAAGAACATTGGTCCTAAAATACTCCCTTGAGGAACACCCGAGGATGCAGCAAATTCATAAGAATTTACATTGTTAATCCTAACAAAACATATTCTATCCGATACGTTAGAATGCATCCAATTTAACAAAGAAGAGTGAAAGCCCATTTGCGACAATTTCAAAAGCAGCAACTTGTGTGAAACTCTGTCGAAGGCTTTTGAAAAATCGGTATATACAACATCCACTTGATTACCGAGCCCAAAGGATGATATGCAAAACTCAGAGAACACGGAAAGGTTAGTTACCGTGGAGCGACCCACAAAGAAACCATGCTGCTCAGGGCAAATATGGCGTTTTATTAAAAAATACAGTTTGGATTTAATTATACTTTCAAACAGCTTAGAGACATTGGATAATTTCGAGATTGGACGGTAATTAGCAATAAGATTCTTTTTACCTGATTTAAAGATAGGCGTGATAGAAGCAATTTTCCAACACTTAAGATAAACACCTTCAGATAGGGATTTATTAAAAATTTCACATAAGGGAGCAGCTAAAGAGTAAGCACAATTTACAGGGAAAATGGAAGCAAAGCCATCAATATCTGTTTTGCAAGAACTTTTAATTTCAATGAGCTGCTCCAGGACATCATTAACAGATAAGGTCAATGAGCCCAGATCAGTAAATGAATCAACGGACTCCACAATCTCCTCAGCGGCAAGATCATCATCAACAACAAAATTAGACTTGATAAAATCTGCAAACAGCTTAACCGTATCAGCTATGTTAGTAGAGCACCTATTTTCAAAAGACATGGAAGTAGAAATTTGTGAGCCACCTTTTTTGGACTGAATAAAATTCCAAAAACTTTTCGGATTAGTTTTGATATAGGATTCAAAATTTAATATGTATTGCTTGTATAAAAATTTATTAAGAAAATTAAATTCGCGCATATAGTGCACATAATTTTCA
This sequence comes from Coremacera marginata, assembly GCA_914767935.1. Classification (NCBI taxonomy): domain Eukaryota; kingdom Metazoa; phylum Arthropoda; class Insecta; order Diptera; family Sciomyzidae; genus Coremacera; species Coremacera marginata. The sequence continues at coordinate 116,438,924 of OU612044.1, read as the reverse complement.
TGATAACGAGGCTCATTTGTCGCCCTAAACAATTTAAGAAATTTGTTACGCAGGTTTTTAAGATTTTTGAGTCCCTTTGTATACCACGGCAACGTAAAATTCTTTTTATTATGACACGGTATATTTGTTTCGCAGATAAGAGCTAAATTTGATTTGAATAAATCATAGCAGAGTTCAGTATTTTTACCTTCGAACAAGGCACTCCAATTTTGAGTGAAAATAAGATTATTTTCACTTCCAAAATTGCACAAATTATAGTTGTATGATTTGTTTTTTAAGAAACTATTGAAGAATTCATAAAATTCAAAATTTATTATAAGCGGCTTGTGATGCATATCCGATTTTAAGATCGGACAGAAACATTCAGACAACTCATATTTAATATTTGAAGATACAAACACTAAATCAAGCAATTGGCATAAATTGTTAAATACATTATTAATTTGATACAAATCAAGACTTGCAAGACTGTCGATAAAATAAATTTCATGCTTTGTATTTATATTAGTCGGAGTAAGCTCATCACTAATATATGTCCAGATGATTCTCGATAAATTAAAATCACCAAAGATCGCTAAGTGACTGTTGCTTTCTAATAAAGAATGAATGTGTAAGATATTATCAACATGAGCTACATAGAGAGCCTCAATGCTATTAGGAGGAATATAAGAACCGCAGACCAGAATAGAATCAGTTGCACCCGTTATTTTTACGCATATTTGGTCCAGCAAAGAGTATGAATTACTCAATGACATGATACTCGAGCACAGCACACGCTTAACTGCTATGAGAACGCCACCACCACGCAATTGACCTGTCGCAATAGGGTCGCTATCCTTGCGATAAACGTTGAAATACTCCATATTAAAATATTCGCCGTCAAAAAACTGCGCATTAAGCCAGGTTTCAATGAAAATAAACACATCATAATCGTCATGTGATGAGTAATTATAAATAAGGTCTGCTTTGGTTCTTATACCAGACATGTTCTGGAAGTAGCATTTCAATTTCTTAGTTGGTTTAGAAGCGTAACGCTCACAGGATTCTATTTCGCATGGATTCTTCCCGGTTCTCTCCGAAAATTTTTAAACATCGATACTTTAATATTTTCTTGCCAAAGCGATGGACTAAGGATATTATCAAGAAATTGTTCACTAACACCAAGCTTGAAAGTAATTTTTTTAACATTTTCCATAGCAGTGCCTTTTTTTAAAAGTTTATAACACTTAAAATTTCTTTCATCAATTTTTGTGTGCTTAACTATATAATTGATGATATCTTGCTCAGAGACAGTAGGCCCAAAAGCAGATAAATGAACATACCTCATTGTAGGCACAACATCAAGTTCATGAATATTGTTAAGCCCAACAACAGCAACTTCGGGAGAACGCTGTTTTTTATTTTCCTTATTCTTATTCTTATTGCCTGCTACAATTCACTCATCATTCATACGTAAATTTTGCAGAACATCGGTAGAAGATATCGGCATCGAAATTTCAGAAGAAGCACAAGAAAAATCAGACGTAGCAACAACAACAGCATTAGCAACACCAGAAGCAGCAGAAACATATTCAGAAATAGAAGATAAATCAGCTGTTTTCTCAACAACGGGCACAACAACAGCACGAGCAGCAACGTCAACAATAGGAGCGCCAGAAGATAAAACAGCTGTTTTCTTGAGAGCAGGAACAACAACAGCATTTAAAACACCAATATCAGCGTCAACATTGTGCTCAATAGAAGTTAAATCGACTGTATTCTCAGAGCCAGGAACAACAACAGCGCTAGAGACAGCAATATCACTCATTTTGGTGTTATTTACAACAACCACAGGTAAGTCGTTCGACGCAGCATCAATAGTGGGAGTGCTACCACCAGAAACCGGTTTTGGAGAGCACACGCGAGATTGTGTGGTTCCACGAGAAGTTTTATTTGCTTCGCCAGCATTTTTGCGCGCACACAGGGAGTTTCATGCAAGCAGTGCAAAAATTCTCAGCAGTCGCAGCAGCGGCCTTTTTCACGTTGACATAAGAGGGAGGCATTGGTTTAGCAGCAGCAGCACATGCAGCAGACTTATTAATGTTCTCATTAGAGAGATTCGTCGGGTCAATGCCCTTGCAGTAAACCGAATTGTTATATATGGTTTTAAGCTCATTAACTTCAATAACTAATTTTTTAATAACTGAGTGAAAGTCACCAGGATTAATTAAACAACTATCACAATGAAATTGTATATTAGAGTGATTAGAAATCAACTCGCAATGTTTATCAGTCAAGCCAAAGCAATGTTTATGGCAAACAACTTTGCATGAATAGCAAGCAATAAAATCACTGGTTTTTTGGCACTTGTTGCACTTGTTACACAGCATAATTAAATCTGATTAGAATCACGACTAAACAGAGACTGAATATGCTACACAGGTCTAGATTGACCGGCTGGGTAGCGCAGTAGTACGACCGGGCTGGCATACCTGCTTAGTATGCAAGAGATTGGATAGGTCTCGTCTCAACCAGTAGATGACAATAAAGGTACGTCATTACTGATAGTTAAACTGGTACCGCTGTTGGGAACATTGCGGTTCCATGGTTATACAATATGTTGCAGTCGTAATGTTTTCAATGGTAGGGCACTGGGTGATGCTTTTTTGTTTGTGGAAAGTCTGCCAGTTCGTGCTAGCCTTGCCAGATGACCAGGTGTTTGTGCACTGCATGCCACAAACGGGTCCGAGATGGGTTGAACACATAACTACTGGTCGTCCTTTCCATGAACTATACCCTCTGTCAATAGACCCAAGTACTTAGGCCTACAAAGCATGCGTAGTTGTTAATGCTAAAATTCATCTGTCTGTTAACGCATCACGCGAAAACCACTGGATGAATTTCAATGAAACTTGACATCCAGGTTCCTTATATCCCCGCTACTTTTATCCAGTAAAAAAGGTTGGACCCGGTATGGGGCGTTGCGATCGGGTTCCAGGCATTCTTTTTTTAAGCTCACCTCCGAAACCGTTCATCCGATTTGCATGAAAATTTGTGTGTAGAGGTTCTCGGATACGCTGAGTTTTTTTGACTTATCTACACTATTCTATCTCGAACACCAGAGGGCGCTGTATTACAAATATTTTGAAAATCTCCTAAGCCGTGCATCCGATTTGCATGAAAATTGGAATATAGAGGTTTTCTAATACGGTGAGCGTTTTGGACTTATTCCTTTTGTGCTATCTTGAACACCAGAGGGCGCTATAGTACAAACATTTTAAAAAACGTCGAAAAACTTCTAAGCGATTTTAAACCTCTTCTATAGAGGTTTTCGGATACGGTGAGTTTTCATGATTTATCTACATTGTTCTATCATAGCGAGGATATATTATATATAAAAAACATATATATATATATATATATAAGCATATATACATATACATGGACGTAGTGAGTGTAGGGCAGAGAAGGGCAGTTGTCCCCCTTACATGTTTATGTTTATACACTTATATATTATACATATATGCATACACATGGGCGTAGCGAGGGTAGGGAAGAGGAGGGCAGATGATCCCTTGATATGTTTATGTATATACATGTATATAATATGCATATATACATATAAAAACCTGCATACATATTTATGGGCGTAGCGAGGGTAGGACAGATGACCCCTGATATGTTTATGTATATACATGCATATAGTATACATAAATAAGCATATATACATAAACATGGGCATGAGCGACGGTAGGGCAGGGGAGGACAGTCTCTCCCCTGATATGTATATGTGAATACATGTATATATTATACGTATATATACAGATGGAGCTAAATAAGTTTTACTTCAGTCGTGTGGTCTAAAGCACATTCTTATTTTTTATATGCTTCTTTGAGCACTATAGTACAAATCTCTTAAGAAATGGTAAAACACTCTAAAGCTGCTCATCTGATTAGAATTAAAATTTTATGTACAGGAATTTTCGAGTATGGAAAGGACCTTGGCGCTATTTTTTTTTTGTTCGAAAAGCAGAGGGCGTTGTTGTACAAATACTGCAAAACAAGCTCCAAACCACTCATCCGATAAGTATGATTTTTTTAAGAGATTTTCGGGTGCGGTGAGTTTTTTTGCGCTATGTTGCTATACAACGAACACCAGAGGGCGCCGTACTACAAAATACAGTAAGGCGTAGCAAAGCGCGAATGGTGATATATATCTTCTTTTCTTCTTTATGCGTTTTTATACATATATTTAAATTTCTTATTTTCGCATATCAAGACAGCCAAAAACATGGTAAAAATTGAAGGTACGTAAAAATAACGTATCAAAGAATTCTTGACCATAAAAGTATCTGCAAATATACACCTAACTAACATACCTAAGCTAACATTGGTTAAGCTTACCTCTAACGAACAGGCTACAACTTGCATTTTTCTATTTAATGTATGTAAATATTTAGTACATATTTACTTTAGTACAAATTTATTTTCAAAATTTCGTAAGCAGAATTATTTTAAAAAATTTACCGTTAATCACTCATAGCATTCAATTCAAAACAATAGAAATTCTTAGTTAAATGAATTTTTGAACTTACCAATTTTACCTACTGCAAGAAAAAGTTGTAATAAATTTAAAGTTTTGACTTTCAATGCAAGTTTTTGTATGCATTTAACTCAATTCTTTTTTGTCTGAAACGTCAATAAAAGTACTTTATAAAAATAATATTAGCAGTTAGGTAGCCATTTATGTTTTTTCAATTTTTGTTCAAGAAAGGTTCATAATATTTAATGTTTTCTTAAAAAATGGCCCAAAAGTTTATGTTGCAAAAATAATTTAAATTCAAAATTACATTTTTGACTCATTTTCATTTACACATTAAACGCTACAGTTATATTACGACACGAGGTTAAGAGAGAGTATTTATGTATGAGAAAATTTACATAGACGATTGCCAAAAATTAGTTTTTGCTTTGATGTTTTCAAAAATGTCAAATCCATGGCAGAATTATAAGGTAAGGTCATCACGGAGAGGAATGGAGAAATGGAGAAATGGAGAAATGGAGAAATGGAGAAAGCAGAATAAAGCTACATTGATGTCAAATCAGCTGTTCATCGCGAATTTCTTTATGCTCACGCTTCGCAGTTGTTTTTAGGTTAAAACTGTTACAGGTTTTTTGCAATTTTAAGACTTCTTTCACATTTTATAGTTTTTATTACACTTTTTTTATAATATTTTCACTCAAATTAGCACAAATTTAACACCCGCGACCGCACTGTTTGCAACTTGGAAACATAAAATATTTTCTTCATTTGCAATTTCTACGAAATTCGTCGTTTTGACATATATGTTGCTTCTCATTATCCACTCTTCGTTGACGCGTGAGAGCACTCAGCGCAGCGGCCCTACCTTATCATTGTATCATGGTCAAATCTATCGAATCAAAAGTAAAATTTGAAAATATACTTTTGCAAGCGATCACGATCACACACACCACGATTTTTCTAACTTTTTCTCATAATTTTTAGGTGTTGAATCTACATTTTGCTTATTTCGCCGAAGTTACAGGTTTAAAAGATGCTCACAAAATTCCTTCAATAGTTTGTGAAAACTTTTTTCAAATCGACGAATGAATTCAAAAATTATTTATATTAACTCCCGAGTAAAGCCGGGTATCCAGCTAGTATAATATATATTGAATTGTTAGCTAGAGTGCATAACATATATAGTATATGTTGAATTATTTGTTAGCATGAACAACATATAGTATATGTTGCTAGCTATTTGGCGTCTGCATTCTCTTTCATGTTGAACGATTGATTCGCGGTGGTAGTGTAGATCAGAGTTGTAAATCCCACAGCTCAATTAGCTCTTTTAGCTCACTTACAACAACTTCAATATTTCCGTGTGTGTTGTAATTCAAAGAATTGACTTCGTTGGCGTGACAGCAAGAAAAAAATGTGCATGCGTTATTGTTTGCTTGCTGCTGTGTGTATTTTGTTGTTATTTTCTCGTAGCACACACACGATTTTGTTGGCATTTTCTATTCGTAGCGCAATCTCAATGTGGAGCCTCGATAAGCTCAGTACAATTTGCAAGGCATTGTTTTTGTTTGCTAGCGTCGACTGATATGAAAGGCTATTGCTATTGCTGTGTGTATTTTGTTGGCATGTACGCACTTTTTTTTACGCCGGCTCATCGCGGCAACTTATATTTGTGTATTTTGTTGGTATTTTCTCTTCGTTGGCTTGTTTTTGTTGCTGTTGCTGCTGTATGTTTTTTGTTGGTGTTTTTGTACTTGAAGCAAGTTGTAGTTTTGGGTTTTTTTTCGACAACATCGATTTTTTTATTTTTTTTTTATCTCAGGCTCACCGCCACGACACCCCTGGTGTAGATGATACCGGTTGTCGTGTGCTCAGCTATTGTTGAAGCTCTGATTTTGAGTTTGTTGATGCGCAGCATGTTCTGGATACAATGTTCTTGCGACTTATGGACACAATCCTGAATACAATCCTATGGCGACTTATGTGGATGTTGCTAATACATGTTGCGTGATGACATGCATACCTCTGAGCTCGTTACGTAGGCTCCATGTGTTGGCCTATTTCATATGAACTGAAATGGGTCGTCACAATGGATGAAATTGTTCAATGGAATAAAGGAGAAATAGAGGTCCAAGGAGAGAACCGTCGATGTCTTGCTATGGCAACGAATTGACCCTCTTTTCCTATAAACATAAGCCGAACAAAATAGTTAATTCACTCTCATCGTGTAATGAAGAAAGTATCGTAAATAAAGATAGCAACAAGCCTCATATGATTGAGTGCTATAATAAGACGAAAGAAGATGTGAAGACATTTGACCAATTGTGCATCAATTGTCGACGTTACGAATAACATATTGTTGTTTTATGGCATTTTGAATATGACTTTTATAAACAGCTGTATGCATGACACGCTAATTGCAAGTAAAAAACTTGCAAAGCGATCCGACTTTTTGAAACAGCTGCATTCGACTCTAGTGGAGCCTTAGATGAAATAACGATTAAAAGTCTCAACTTTCTAAGCGACCACATAAGAGAAATCCGAAAAATTATTAATGATAATGATACTATGAGTGTCGAAAATTTAAAAAAAAAAACGACGGAAATATTGTGGATATTGTTCTTATACAAAATGTCAAACTTATGTCTTATACAAACAACAAACACTGCTTGCAAGACATGCGATTCCAATATATGCGGAGAGCACAAAGTTGAACTTTGCTTTTCTGGCTCAAATTAATATATTACACAATTTTTTTTTTCTATTTTGTGAATTCTAACTATTTCATTTATTAAATATGATCAACTTCATGAGCAAGATTTTATGTTCTATTTTTAATAAAATTATACTTATTTGATATTATACATATAAATATAAGCTCCAAAATGTGTTCCATAAAATATTTTAGAAAAATTAAATAAACATTATAAACTAAAGTCTAAATTTCTTTGTTTTTATTTCAATAAAGCTCTATTACTATATACTTTAAGGTTTGGAATGGATTCGCCTTATATTGTTTGTAAAAATAGGATATAAACTTGACCACGTCGATTTGACATAGAATACCTACAACGTGTGCAAAATAAGAATACCTTTCCAGGGTTAGGAAAGTAATGTACAATAGCAATGCAAAGTAATTGGCAGTTCAAAAATAATGTAGAAATAATAAATATTGTAATGCTTTTTGGCACAACTGGGTACATTTTGAATTTAACAGCTTTTTTAGAACATTGAGGAAGCAACTCAAATCTCGGTATTTTACGTTAGTGCAAACGCGTCATCAGCGTAGTCACAATTAATCCACCAAAAACGTTGATGTTTAATAAAAAAAAAACCCAGAGAGCAATAATATGTTGCAGCGGAATTTGAAAAAGATGAAAAAAAAGTCCCTTGCTATGGAGACGATGAAGAAGACCATTTGAAATCTAGGGAGCTGGACAAATAAAATAAAGAAATCAGAAAAGCCAGTAAAGTAAGAAATCAACGATGCCATTATTTCTCCAAGTGGTGCAATTGCCAATACCAAGGGGGTCGATGCAACTGTCAACCTCCTCATTACCTAAAAAATGTTGGAAAATATGTTGGAAAATGTTGGTGCTTGTAGATTTCATGTGTTGCAGCAAGTGCGCTGATGATGAAACTGGTGAAAAGGTTAATGTTTGTGTAGAGTATTTTTTTGGCTAATAAAATTCTGTCCACTTACTGTGCAGCATTTTGTTGCCATTATTATTATTATTACCGGCATTCTCATCGACTCCCTCGTGTTGTTACACTACCAGATCAATATACTCGTCAAGAGTTTCATAAACAAAACCTCGAGAGTATTCAATTTCGTAAAAAGCGTCAAATAAAACCATTATTTAAAGCATTATATAACTTAAACCAACAGTGTTTTGAATCTTTAGATAAGTATTTCACGAGACAAAACATTTCAAGAAGGTCGAATTCATGACTAGATGAGCACTTCACGGATTGACTTAAAATGAAAACTAACTTAGCTGTTCAGCTGTCAATCAGCCTTATTATGAATAAAATTTCCCCCGGAATTCAAAAAAGGTGTTTTCATTTTTTAGACAGGGGATAATGCTTTTTAAGATTTGTTTTCTTATCACCATAAAAATTGACTATGATTGCAAATATTTCTGTTAAAATTTTTCAAAAATTCCGTTGACCAAAGTTAAGAAAATTCCCCTTTTTAATTCCTGGCGAAATTTTATTAGTAATATGTTTTGTATTGCTTTAAAAATTTTTTTACATTTGATAAGTAGAAAATAAATAACTTATTCAAAAATTAATTTTTTAAAGAGAGAAAAAATTTAATTTCTTATTAAAAAAGTAATTTTTTCCATTTTTGAAGATTTTAGAGACCCTTAACCCAACGTTAACACTGCTATAAAGACCACATTATGGTTATTGAAAACTTTTTTTTTGTGGTGTGTGTAGGTATTTATCCGAAGAGTTTATATAGAACACGGCTTTCATACAAACTGTGTGCTTCTTACTTGTTTGTCCGAAGGAATGAGAAAAAATCATCAGAAATTTAAAGATATGACTTTCGATGTAAATATGTCCTCTGTGTTTTAATATTTTTCACTCAATTATTTTTTGTCAAAATGTTTAAATGTCAAATTGACCGTTTGCTGTGCATTAATACTTTTAATCTTTTTTTCAAAAAAGATCCAAAAAATTAAAGGTTTTCTCAAAAAGTTACATAAAAATTGTTTTTGTTGTAAAAATAATATAAATAAAAATTTCAATTTAAATTACCTTTCAAATGTTTTGCACAAAAAACAATTAACTATTTCTGTCATTAAAAAAACAAGGGTTCCCATATAATATATTTCAGACAATTTTGGTTGTAAGGAATAAGATTTGGTAATTTAGTTTGTATGTACTGTCGGTAGCTGTACAAAATGTATGGCCTTAAATGACTTGGGTAACTATTTTTGTATGAATCCTAAGAGATTTGGGGAAATTTCATTTCAAGACCGTACGCGGGACGCCAAATAACTTTTCAAAAATAGTTCCTATGCTTTTATTTTAACATCATTAAATTTGTACCAAATGCGAAAACATGAATAGAAAACGAATTAAAAAATGGAATTACACACAAACTGTCTTTAAGCTCTCAGTAGCTTTTTATGAGTCAGTGCTGTGTAATTGTATGTGGCCACCGCACATGTTTGATGCAGCAGTTGGTTAATATTGCGTTTCTTAACTTTTTGTGTGAACTGTCAGACCAACAACAGTATTTACGTAATTTTTTTTTTTTGTTATTTTGGAAGACCGTCTTGTAAGCCCAAATCTTCATCTGAAGCTGAAAATGACAATAAAAGACTTGAAAAAGTAGAAAAAAAAATATACGTAGATTATGTTATATATGTCCATCGCAAAAATACGGAAAAATTGTTTATAACTGCATTACTTGTAAAAGGCCGAAAAAGTACAAAAATTTATAATTGCATGTTTTTATAAATTTAAAAGATATATTCCTTTTTCTATACCGCTTGGCTACACTGATGTTTTATTTTACATAGAAATTGATGCAGAAGTATTAACTGAGAAGAACCTTGCAGTTAATTAATAATGAAAACAGACTCATTTTACAATAATTTGAATTGTCTTTGTTAGAAAATAAGAGTTAAAATATAAAAAAATTGTTTTTTTGTTTTGTTTAAAAAAAAATCATTCACTGTCAACTTGATCGGTTTCAAAACTTAAATAAAATGAGTTCATCCAAGCATAAAAATTGTGTTTTTTTATTTTAAAGCTTAATGACTAATTTAAACTTTTCTAAAATGTATGAATGAAAAAATAATTTTACTAAGTAATATTAAAAAACAAAATGCTTGCGGTCCCTCAGACTAACATCAGTTCTTACGTAAGTTTCTTTCACAATAGAACTTAAGGGTTAATGCATGTTGATAAAAAATAAAATTTCTTTAAAACTTATATTACATATGAATTTTGTTATTAATTTGGGTTTTCCATCAGTAAGTTGTGTATAAAAAATATATTTTGTAAGCTGCAGATGCAGTTTTTTGCTTATGTCCCGAATTTTTTTTTTTGCAAAATCCCAATTTTTCCAAAAATTATCTGGATGCCCTATATGATACCCAAGTTCTTTTTTTAATATTGCCTAAAATCTACTGCAACCCATTTTAGCAGGAGGTTGCCTAAATTTCCTTTGTTGTATTATACAAATGCTTAGATAACCCATTCTGGCCGAAGGTCATAGGCAAATTGCACCCAAAAATTTTAAAATTGTACACCTTGTTTTCTGTGTGTACACTAAACCTCTGCACGGATTAACTCGTTTCTACTACAACAATAGTGCATTTGGTGTCGAGTTCAGTAGTTTACATAACTATAACAGCGAGTGAAATTAACACCATAGCCATAAAAGAGTCTTAAACCGACTTTCAACACATTCGTTTGGAAACGATTGATTGTTATGTTTGAGTCGTTCGGAACGACTCAAACATAACATAGCCAGTAGCATTCGTCGGACAGACATTTAAACCTAACATAACAGACTGAAGGATTTGTAAACGATTAATCAATGAGTATATATATACTCATTGGATTAATGCTGACAACAACATAACATTCGGTGCATAAATTGAATTTAAGATATTGGAAATTGGAATTGCAGATGCGATGGCAGAATTAGACGGTCGCAATTAAGACTGTCAGAAATTTAAAATTCAAGATTCAAAATGGTATTGCCACCTAAAATTTTTTTATTTTCATGAATTCGGTGCTGGAGCAAACACTAGGTAAAAATGGGTGGCTGAATCCGAATTCACTGCCAGATTTCCAAAATTGTGTACTTTTTTAGAAGAGTGTTGCCATCTACTAAAATGTATTTTCAAGAGTTTTTAACATGGTTTCACAGTGTTTAGGGGTCGCTGACTTCGAATCTGATGCAACAATTTTAAAATTCAAGATGGTTAATGGCGTTGCCACCTAAAATTTTTTTATTTTCATGAATTCGGTGCTGGAGCAAACACTAGGTAAAAATGGGTCGCTGAATCCGAATTCACTGCCAGATTTCCAAAATTGTGTAATTTTTTTATAATAGTGTTGCGACCTACCAAAATGTATTTTCAAGAGTTTTTAACATGGTTTAAGAGTGTTTAGGGGTCGCTAACTTCAAATCTGATGTCACAATTTTAAAATTCAAGATGGTTAATGGTGTTGCAACCTAAAATTTTTTATTTTCACGAATTCGGTGCCGGAGCAAACACTAGGTAAAAATGCCAGATTTCCAAAATCGTGTAATTTTTTTATAATAGTGTTGCCACCTACCAAAATGTATTTTCAAGAGTTTTTAACATGGCTTAACAGTGTTTAGGGGTCGCTGACTTCAAATCTGATGTCACAATTTTAAAATTCAAGATGGTTAATGGTGTTGCCACCTAAAATTTTTTTATTTTCACGAATTCGGTGCCGGAGCAAACACTAGGTAAAAATGGGTCGCTGAATCCGAATTCACTGCCAGATTTCCAAAATTGTGTAATTTTTTTATAATAGTGTGGCCACCTACCAAAATGTATTTTCAAGAGTTTTTAACATGGTTTAACAGTGTTTAGGGGTCGCTGACTTCGAATCTGATGTCAGAATTGTAAAATTTAACCATATTAAATTATACTCTTATTACAAATTACTTATTACTTACTACAAAAGACTGAAGTTCTTTAAAGCTAAATCAATGAAACAATCTTTGCCGTGAAGATAAAATATTTACTATAACGATTTAATTCTTTGTTAACAAGAAATGGAAAAAAGTATGTAAAATCAACAACTTGTCTTTGTTTTTTTGAAAATAAGCTTCAATGTTTCAAAGGCAAAGTCTGTTACTTTAAGGAATGTTTTTTTCAAAATCATATCTGTATACGAAGAATAAGAAAATCGTGTGCGAGTGCCAACATTGAATTACAATTGTAAAAAAAATATATAAAAAAAATTTTTAAAAAATAAGCTTTTATTTAAAACCAAAACGTGAACTAAAAAGAAAAAATAAATTTCAGTGACATTTGTCATATATGTATATAGTAGGTATATTCTAGATTCAGAAGAACCTCTCTCTTGGTTACCCATCATCATAATAAAAGCGTTCGTAAATAGGTAAGTTCTAGGGACGTATATAAATGTAGAAATTTTCAAAATGGTGTAGTAAAAATAAACTTTATTTATATATAAATAAGTGCTACGTTATAAGTTTTGCCCGTAAAAACGTAATCACATATAGCAGATACATGCTAAATAAGGTAGAACTTAAAAGGGTCATCCACATAGCAGATCTTGGAATAATTCTTGATAGTAAGATGCGCTTTAACCTTCACTACGATCATATCATATCCAGGGCAAACAAAATGCTCGGATTCATAAAAAGACGTGCAAAAGAATTCAAAAACCTTTGGGTAACTAAAACCTTATACTGCACATTAGTACGACCAATCTTAGAATACTGTTGCATAATTTAGAACCCAGCTTTTGTAGTGCATAGTGAAAGGCTAGAATCTATTCAAAGACAATTCTTGCTTTTTGCATTGAGAGACCTATACGATCCTCGTGACTATACAAATTTACCACCATACGAGAGTAGACTTAAAATCCTCAATTTAATGTCGCTGTCATCAAGGAGAATATTACTTTGCTCATGCTTTACATTCGATGTTATTACTGGTAACATCGATAGCGAATACATCTCGAGCAAGGTACTATTTAATGAACTAATAAGGCGAACAAGGTATACAAAATTGTTAAAAGAATCGCATCACAACACTATTTACGCATTGAACGAGCCCTTGAATAGATGTTGAAAAATATTTAATAATATCAGCGAGCATTATACACCGCCAATATCGATATTCAGATTCAAGCGTTCTCTTTCCAAATCACTTTCCTTTACATAACTACCCCCTTATTAAACACCAATTCACGTTCAATGCCCAATGGTACATATAAGTGAATCTTCTCCAATTCCTTTTCACCATTCTGATCCCTTTTCTATTTCCTTGATCTAGCATTTGTAGAAAAATTGTAAATCAAAAATTTTAATGTTAAATAAGTAAAACACCGCATTGTAATATTAACTCTATTCTCCCATATCCAAATGCCTCTTCTTACATTGCCGTCTACCACCCATACTTAAACAAAATTTAGTTGTTCTCCCATTTAGCTTTCCATCTTAATAATATTTTAGCATAGTATTGAAAATTAGTACATATTTTTACTATGTGTATAAAATCTGTTAGTATGTAAGCTTAGTATATAAGCTCCCCCTTCGTTCTTCTTATTGTCTTTTCTTCTTGACGTGTTTTTGAAAATGTGTCGATTCATGTGGGCGGATTACGCCCACTGAGAATTGCATATCTTCTACACCTAAAACAAGGAAAGAGGAGAGAAAACAAAAAATTAAAAAAAAAATAAATACAACAACAACCTATTAGAAAAAAAGGTTAGAATAAGTATATTGCCTTGTTTGGCTAAATAAATAAATAAATAAAAAAATAAATATAGCATTTTCAGTTTTTAGACCATTAACCTTAACAGTACATATTAACATAATTTATACCATTTACATTATTTATTGCATAATATACTTTATTATGATAAAGCATTTTTATCGATTTGTGGGCGGGAATAGGAAGTGTGGCCAAATTCAAAACCCTATCTTCTACTTGATGTAAATGTGCTGGCAAATTTTCAGCTGATATATTTTTGGAAATATATCATTTTTATTGATTTCTGGGCGGTAAAAGAGGGTGTGGCAACATTTTTTTCTAACCCATGCAATACTTGAAGGACATTTACTGCCAAAATTTCAGCTGAAACAGGCTGGTAGTTTTAGAGATATATTAATTTGTGGGCGGTAAAAAGGGGTGTGGTCAAATTTTTTTCTGAAACCCCATTTTCTACTTGAAGGAAATTTACTACCAAAATTTCATCTGAATCGGCCTAGTAGTTTTCGAGATACAGCATTTTTATTGAATTGTGGGCGGTAAAAGGGGGTGTGGCAAAAACATTTTCATGATATTGCATTGTCACCGGGCATAAGATAAGAAACAGTCAATACATGCTTACACATGTATGCTAAATTTCAGCTTAATCGGAGACCCACAAGCTGTCGAAAAATTGTTTGCAAAATTTACGGACAGACATACATACGAACGAAGCAAGTTAAATAAAAGCTTTTAAGAAACACACGTTAATATTCACACCAGTAAATTTGTTTACATTTCATCAACAAAAAGAAAAAAATTCTTTGCCGGCCGTTCGGAATTGAACTTGGCATTTTTGGTGCCAGTCCATCGCTCTACCCACTGATCCAAACAGCCAAGCTACTGTGTGCTGACGTAACTGCAGCTATGTTAACAGATGCTGTATGAACAGATGCAGTATGTCACATTATAGCTATACAACAAAAATCTTTTAATAGATTATTGTGGTATGCTGCAGCATAGCTTCAGTTGTAATTAATATTGAATCAATCACTCTGCGTAACGAAGGAGTTTGGCTCGATGCGTAGTATAATGACCTCTCAATCGGTGGTATCGGTGGGTGTGGGTTAAGATCTCCACGGCAGGCGAAGGTAAGATTTTTAATTTGATATTTAATTTAATTTAATGTTCTTGTTATAATAAACGCAAGCAGCAAGAAAAGCCGAGAGAAGCCATTAATTTCATGAAGTCATGTACTTAAAATCAAGGATCTAGCATACTGCGTCTTTGCCGTAACGAATAAAAGTCTTTGTGCCAAAGTACATTTTCTTTACTGTTACGACTTTTCCATGCTTTTTTAAAGACGAACGTCTTTGTCACAGGAAGTTTAGTTTTTGATTCAAAGTATAGTTTTTCGGAATTTAACAATCTTTGTGTCCTTGCCGTAACGATGTTTTGTCTTTGGGCACAATCTAACCAATAAAAGTCTTTGTAGCAAGCTGCATTTTCTTCGGTTTTGCGAGTTTTTTCCCTGGGTGTGCATTTAAATTAAGTTAGTAAAAGCTCTGTGATCTCTAGTTAAAATCGAAATTTTATGTCTTTTTATCTCTGAGATTTAATTTCAATCGACCTACTGGAAAAACATTTTGTGAGCTGATTTTTTTAGTTACCGTAAAGACGTCAAGGTTCGTCAAGTAACTATAACTCCATTATACTACTAGCACATCTTTAAAACTTGTAAATTAATAAAAACAGCATTATGGAACCAACCTAGTGTAAACATTTTTTTTTCATTGCTGAGATCGGATATTATGTCAGTGACTCCCTCATACTAACAACACATGTATAAAACTTGTAAATTAACAAAAACAGTTTTATGGAACCACCCTAGTGCAAAAAAAATATTTTTCAATGCTAACATCAGATACTAAAGCCCGTATGATACTTAATTTTTTTTGTCCAATTTTAAAATCTGAAAACAAGTGCCGCGTGGGCAGGACAGACATATTTTGTAAGAAAAGGATAAACGTTGTTATTTTTTAGTTTTGGTGTTTTTAAGAGCAGCTGCATTTTATAAATTAATTTTAGCTACACACATCACTTACAATTCAGCATACATTTATCTTAAATAGTTTTGTTTACTCTAAAAATGTCAAATTAATTAACAACACAATAAATATTTGATCGAAACTTAACGAAGACCGAATTGAAAGAAACGGCATAAAAAAAATGCAAAGAAAATACAGTCCGTCCTATAAATTTTTTTCCAATTCGTACTATATGCGTACTCACTCACACCAATTGAATCCATGCAAATTAATATTTTCACATCAGTGTTAGTGTTTTTAAAAAGTTTTTATTTTATTTCCTTATGATAAACTACGAACTTAAAACTGAACTGTCAACAAGAACTCCATACGAACTTAACAAGTACTAAGAACTGCCTCTTCATCTCTTCAAACCAACTATTTATATACTTTTAATGTAAACAAAACTGTGATCTTATTATTGATAATATTTTATCAACGCCGAGGGTGGCGTGATCTGAGAATAGGATATTTCAACAGCTAGAATATTTGCTGACACCACAAAAAGTGTGATCTGAGAATTGGATATTTCATCAGCTAGAATATTGGCTGACACCACAAAAAGTATCTCAAACAAAAGCCATGATTGAATCTTTGAAATGCAAATTTTGTTTACATTAATCGTTTACAATATTAATAAAAGGTGATCTTAACTTGCATTCGTACTATTTGAACTGCTCTAGTTTTCATTTTCAAAGACAAAAATTGAGCAAAAAAAATTAAGTATCATACAGGCTTAAGTCAGCGACTCGATTATACTACCAGCACATGTATAAAACTTGTAAATTAAAAAACACAGTTTTATGGGACCACCCTAGTATAAAAAATTATTTTTCAATGCTGACATCAGATATAATATCAGTGACTCCCTCATACTACGGGAAATTGAATAAAACTTGTAAATTAACAAAAACAGTTTTACGGGTTTCACCCTGTGAAAAAAAAATACAGGTGCGTCGTTGGACACACGAGGGAAGCGAAGCTTTTTCGCAGTTACATAGATTTGATAGCTTAATAATTTTTTCCTTTTAATAAATCAACTTCTAAATTCAAAAATTTAAAATGATATAAAATAAATTACATATATACAGAAAACATATTTACTGCTTATTTTTTTATTGTTGAATGTCAAATTTCCACGCCAATTACATTGTAAGGTATTTGACGTTTTTCGCGAAAAAACTTTTCGTCGCGTTTTCGCGGTTAAAAATTTCGCGATTCCTTTTTCTTTTAAAATTTAGGACCTGCCTAAGTATTTGCCAGCGCTTCTGCGTCAAGGGCCTTAAGTTTTAAATAGCCAAAGAAAAGCCTGAGCAAATAAAACTCAATAAGCTTTTTGAAGCGGAACTTATGATTTTTTTATTTAAATTTAAAATTTATTAAAATTTAACTTATATAATAACTTAAAGTAAACATCATCATATGTTAGAAAATGTAACAAAAAAAAAAATGCGTAGACAAAAAAAATGTGTGCAAAAGAATGCAAACATATACATATATATAGTGTGTGGGTGAAGTTCAATGTTCTTAAAATATTGTGGCAACAAAAAAAAAACAGTGCGTAGAAATATGTAAAAAAAATGTGTGCAATAAAAATGCAAGCATCTATATATAGTGCGTGAGTGTAACAAAAAAAATAATAACATGATATAAGTTCAATGTACTTTATAAATATATTAGCAAGTGTTAACTTAGTTTAAGTGTGTGTTACAGCAATTGTTGTTTTGTGCAAAATAAATAATAATGTTAATTTAATATTATATAAAATATATAAGTAATTATTATTTTAAGTGCGTGTTCTAGAAATTAGAGTGGAGTGCACTACACCCCCATCCTTAAGATGAAAATTATTTAGTAAAATAATTTGATTTGAAAAAAGTTTTTTTTAATGTTTTTTTTTTTCTTTTATGTAATTCAATTTCTGATATGCTTTTATAATTTTTATAATTTTCAAAAAATGGATATGGCACTTTTTCTACTTTTTCGAAGATTTTTCGAGGATTTTTCGATATATTTAAATTTTTTGTTGTTCCATATTTCGGGAGGGTAGCAAAATAGGTAAAAAGTAACCATTTTTTGGGGGTTGATAGTGGAGGAAGCATTCCTGAGACACGTGAATAGGGGGGGTCTATGTGCCCCCATTACCCCCATTCCTCGAAAAATCTTCGAAAAAGTAGAAAAAGTGCCATATCTCCAAAGGGAAGCAAGATAGGTAAAAAATAACCATTTTTTGGTGGTTTATAAGGGGGGTAGCAGTTCTGAGACGCACAAACAGAGGGGTCTATCATCCCCCATTTGCTACATTTTTAGGGGGGACACGTCGAAACACGTGTTTAACTGTCCACTGCAAGTCAAATTGTAAGTCAAACCCGTGTTTCGGGACCCCCTTAAACTTATAGAAAATGGGGGCCTATGTTTACCTATTGTTCGCTCCAGCACCAAATTCGTCAAAATAAAAAAATTTTAGGTGGCAACACTATTAACCATCTTAAATTTTAAAATTCGGACATCAGATTCGAAGTCAGCGACCCCTTAACTCTGTTAAATGGTGTTTAAAACTCTTAAAAATGCATTTTACTAGGTGGCAACACTATGAAGAAAATTTAGGTGGCAAGCCTAAATCCTCCATCTTAAATTTTGAAACTGATATTAGATTCGAAATCAAATCCGTTGTCAGAAATTCAAAATAACAAGTATTCGCAAAAATAAAAAAAAATCAAGGTGGCAACTCTATTCGCCATATTGAATTTTAAATTTTTACATCAATTTCAAAATCAGCTACCCCCTAAAACTGCCAACCACGGAGTCCACAGAACCCTTAAAGGTCTTAATACGCTTAAGATTTTCCTAAACAAGCTAATTGAATTTTTTCGGATACTTGCTTTAAATTCAATTAATTGGATACTTGCGAGCTTACAAGCTTTTGCCGAACGTTTCAAGCTTTTCAACTTTCTTACCCGATATAGTAAGCCTCAACAAGCAAGCCAACGAAAAAGCTTGGATATGACTTGTAATTGTTTGCTATTTTTATAAGCAGGCCAAAGCTTGATTTTTCAAGTTTGGATACATACTTGAATTCAAGTACTTGAAAAAGCTTGAATTTCAAGTAGGCTTGTGCAGTTCTCTGGTCTGTAGTTCTTGATGTATACGGGGTTTAAATCTGTTGTTTGTATTTCCTGAGTATAGAAATTGTTTACGCTTAAGCGTTCTCCTGTGAGATAAAAAATATCCTGGTAATCTTTAATTAAATTGACAACTGATTTTTCTGCTTCTGGTTCGTTGCAACCAATGTTTAATGATTTAAGAAGCTTATCTAGCCTGACTTTAGTGTTGTTGTTTTTAGACTTGCATGTGAAAATATTGTAATTCTTAAGAGGTTTAGCCTATACTTCAATTTGTTTTATATTAACGTCTTCATCGGTTGTGTTTAATAATTTCAAGTGCCTGTAACCTGTTGCGGGTATTAAAATATTCCCTAAAAATACGCCTTTAGAAATTTCTTTATTAAAAACTATACTAACCTGTTTAACTTCTATATCGATAGGAACTATTGATTCTGATCTCGCTGGTATAATTATATTTGTGTTAAAAAAATCTTTTTTCGTAATTGGTAGAGTAAATTCTTGCCCGTTAACGATAAAAGTAATAGTAAAAGATTCAAAATCTATTCTTGACATGTATTTTTCTAGCATGTCGCGGCCCATGATTCCATCAGTCGCTATAGGAAAGTAATTTTCTACTATGTGAAATTTGTGTTGAATCGTTTTGTTCTCTAATTTTAAATTTAAATTTGCTGTGCCAATGCACTCTATCTCTTCCTTTCATATACATACCTGTTAAGGTTGAAATATTCTGTGTATTGATTTCATTTACTTAACTGCTTTTACAAATGGAGATATCAGCTCCTGTATCTATAAAAAATCTCAAATCTTGATTTATGTTTTCGCATTTTAATGTGATGTAATTTGTTAATTTTGAATATCAGTTTTGGCCTCTGCGGGTAACAATTCCTGCTACCCGGCCATTGCCGTTTCCCTGCTCGTTGTTGACTCTAAAATTTGGAATTCTATTCTGATTGAACTTATTCTGTCTGTTGTAATTTTGGTTGATGTTATTAAAATTTTGACGCGGGTTGTTATTGTTGTTATATCTGAAATTATTGTTGTAATTGTTATTATTATTATTTCTGTAGATGGCTAAATTATTATTTTGATACCTGTAAGAATTGTTCCTGTAATTGTCTTGACTACTATAGTTTCTAAAATCATTTTTATTTAAATGTTCAGGTTGACTTCTGTAGTCGTTTCTGGTTTTAATTTGAAAAATATTGGTTTTATCGCTATTTAAACTTTTTTCCGCTGTCATACATCTTGCTACTGCTTCACCAAACGTCTTTGGTTCATTTGCAAGTAAAAAAGTTTGGTATTCGACATTAACACCTTTATTAAAAACGTTTACCGACATGTTTTCATTAATTTTGTAAACCGCATCTTTAGCTTCTTGAGTTGGATTCTCCAATGTTTTAATTTCAAATGAACTTAACTGTTCTGAAAGTTCAGTAATTTTTTCTCTAAATTCTGATATAGATTTATTATTCTGTTTCAGTGTACTAAATTCGTTTAGTACCTGTTGTAGTGTTTTTGGATTTGGGTAAGCTCTCTCTAATGAATTTTTTAAATCCTCAAATGTCGACGGTCTATTTGAGCGACCTAGTATGCTACGAACTTGAGCTTATAATTTAAAATTGTAAACATATTTTATAAAAATTGATCTATCTTCCTCTTTAATTAATTCATGAAGCAACTCTGTCTGTATAATGAAATCCTCTAAATGATTGAAACCTCCTTTAAAAATTTGTAGGTTTTTACCTACTACATTAATGTCGAAATTTGCCATTTTTGGCAAATTGACCTTTTCTTCCCAAACTGATGATAAATCCAAATCCTCACAATATGTTGTAAAAGTTTTTATTTTGTCTTTTACAATTAAGTTATTAAGTAATTCAATTGCTTGTTCATAAATTTTGTTGAATTTTTCTATTAGCGTTGTACAATCTTCTTTAATTTTGATTTTTTCTGTTTCAGTTTTTAAAGTTTCAAAATATTTCAATTTATTTTTAATATATTCTTTACTATATGTTCTACTTTTGCTCTTCTTTAAATTTAATTTGAATTTTTCTAATAATTGAATGTTATTTTTAATAGTTTCCATAAATTTTTCTTAATATTCTTATTGTAATAGATTTTTTGAACATGTACTTAAGTTTTCATAATCACCCTGTGAATGGGAGCAAAATTGGATCATATGTGGAACGAAAGATAGCAAAAACAAAACGAGCAACTAATTGACGTTTATTGTTGTGAAATAATTGAAAAATGCCGGTCGCGTGTTTTATTCGTGTTTTTTTTTTTTTTCATTAAAATCTTTTAATGTGCAATTCTTTTCTGAGTGTGATAGATTTTAACTTTCGTGAATTATATTGAACTTTCCGCGTTAAAACTAAAAAAAAACAAAATGAAAATATAGTGTTGTGTGAATGCGTGTTTTAAAAAAAAAAATAAAAATGCAACAATAAGTGCAACCACAAAGTGGGGTGAAAGTAATTCAGCTTTCAAACAAATTTTAATAAAAAAATGGAGGTAAGATTATATTCTTTATTAATTCATTTTTAATACTTCTAAAAAAATTTCGATTGTGTTTTTTTTTTTTTTTAATATAATAAAATAAAAAAAATTAAGTTTGTTGTTGTTGTTGTTGCGGCTGCTTGTTGTCTCGAATTGTTAGTAGCTGCTGCTCCAGCTCGCCGATTTTTATCCAAATTGCGGCTGCTACCGGGTATGGTGGTGGTGGTTCTACTTTAACCATCCTTTTCACCGCTGCAATTTGGCGCCTCAGCTTTGCTTGCTGACCGCCTCTTCTCCTGCGTGGTCTTTCCACTACCGGGATCCTTGTCAGGCGCTCCTCACTTGCGGCCGCCTGTCTTCTTCTATATTCCTCTACTGAAAGTGCTCTTGGGCCGATGTGAGCAGGAGTATATGTTGGAGCGATGGCTTCGATGGTGCCTCCTTGGGGCACGTATTCTTCCAGATTTAAGTCCGTCGGGGTCAGGATCGCCATGTAAGGTATTTGACGTTTTTCGCGAAAAAACTTTTCGTCGCGTTTTCGCGGTTAAAAATTTCGCAATTTCTTTTTCTTTTAAAATTTAGGACTTGCCTAAATATTTGCCAGCGCTTCTGCGCCACAGGCTCTAAGTTTTAAATAGCCAAAGAAAAGCCTGAGCAAATAAAACTCAATAAGCTTTTTGAAGCTGAACTTATGATTGATTTTATTTTCAAATTGTTCGACCTTTTATAGTCGAGCAAATCGTTTTTTTTCTTATTTAATAATATACACTTTTAGTATTCTTATAACTAATATAAAATTTAACTTATATAATAACTTAAAGTAAACATCATAATATGTTAGAAAATGTAACAAAAAAAAATGCGTAGACAAAAAAAATGTGTGCAAAAAAATGCAAGCATATACAGGGTTGCCCATATTCGAAGCGCCCATTTATTTTTAAATAAATCAAAGAAACCACAATTTTTTGTCTGTTCGTCATGAATATCATTTAATTGGGTTCAAGTAGATTTGCTTACATCATTTCTTGAATGTGATATCTCGTAAATGGTCGCCATTGGCCTCTACGACATATTGTGCCCGTTTTGCAGCATTTTCCATGGTTTTCTTCAACATTTCGATGGGAATGGCGGTTATTTCTTGACGGTTGTTGGTTTTCAGCTCTTCTAGGGTCTTTGGCTTGTTGACGTAAACCTTTGATTTCAAATAACCCCACAAAAAGAAGTCTGGAGGCGTTAAATCTGGTGATCTTGGCGGCCAATCGAAATCACCATTTTTTGACATCAAACGGCCAGGGAACAATTGCTTCAAAAAATCAATTGTAGTGCGGCTTGTGTGTGGTGGCGCGCCGTCTTGTTGAAACCAGTAGTGCCTGATACGCTTTCGACGAACGATTGGCATGAAAAAATTGTTTATCATATCGCGATAACGCTCCTGATTGACAGTAACTCTGTGGCCATTATCATCTTCGAAAAAGAACGGCCCAATGAGCATTTTAGCACAAACGCCGCACCAAACAGTGACTTTTGCATCGTGAAGAGGTACCTCTTGAATCTCTTGTGGATTTTCAGTGACATAAATATGGCCATTTTGTTTGTTTACCGTTCCGTTCAACTGAAAATGAGCTCATCGCTCATGATAATTTTATGCCAAAATTGCTCGTCTTCTTCCGCCATTTCGATGACTCTTTGGGCCCATTCCAATCGACGTGGCTTATCGGTAGGCAACAATTTGTCTACCAATTGAATTTTGTACGGAAACAAATTCAAATCAACACGTAAAATGCGTTGTAAAGTGGGTCGGGGAATGCCGAGCTGCTGAGAACGGCGATTTTGGGATGTTGTTGGTGACTGCTCAATACTGGCTCGTACGGCTGCAATATTCTCATCCGATCGCCTTGGTCGCTTTTTATTTGGCCTCTTTGGGTTACCAAGAGTATTACCAGTTGTAAATCTTTCATACAAACGATAAATTGTTTTCTTGGAAGGCGCACTTTTCACTTTATTTATTTTTTTGAAAGCACGTTGAGTTTTCACTATTGACTTGTTTTGTTGAATGTAAATTTCAACAATTTTAGAGCGTTCGCGTGGCGTGTACTGTTCCATTGTAAACATTTGCTTGGAATGACGCTTCAAACGCGGTATGTCATTAGTCGATTTGGCTTCACTGCGGAAAGTTATAGTGTTGCCAGATGGGCGCTTCGAATAAGGGCTACCCTGTACATATATATAGTGTGTGGGTGAAGTTCAATGTTCTTAAAATATTGTGGCAACAAAAAAAAAACAGTGCGTAGAAATATGTAAAAAAAATGTGTGCAATAAAAATGCAAGCATCTATATATAGTGCGTGAGTGTAACAAAAAAAATAATAACATGATATAAGTTCAACGTACTTTAGAAATATATTAGCAAGTGTTAACTTAGTTTAAGTGTGTGTTACAGCAATTGTTGTTTTGTGCAAAATAAATAATAATGTAAATTTAATATTATATAAAATATATAAGTAATTATTATTTTAAGTGCGTGTTCTAGAAATTATAGTGGAGTGCACTACACCATATACTGGCATATAATGCCAGCGACTCTCCATTTTAACTCTCCACACATGGTTGTGAACTTGGCTGCACTGACTCATGCATGCGTTTGTTGATTCCATATTTATTGATATCTATTTTTTTTGCCACTTAAAAACGCACTTGTCAGCGCACTTGTCATAGAGTGTAAATTAATATTTCAGAGTTATTTCACTTAAAAACATGAAGAAAAAAACTCTGTTAACCTCTGTTAACACATGCCAGAGATTTAGCAGAGTTGATGCAATCTCTAGATAATAATTTATACTCTATGCACTTGTGGGCATTGCTAATTTTCTTCGTACCAACAGCATAGAATATAAATTATTATCTAGAGATTGCATCAACTCTGCTAAATCTCTGGCATGTGTTAACAGAGGTTAACAGAGTTTTTTTTCTTCATGTTTTTAAGTGAAATAACTCGGTTAACACATGCCAGAGATTTAGCAGAGTTGATGCAATCTCTAGATAATAATTTACACTCTATGCCAACAGCACCACAAACACATTCACAATACAAACAAACCGATGCTGGAGATACCTTGTGACAAATAAAAGCAAATTTTTGATAGTTGTAGCATAGCAAATACACAATCCTCTATCTATTGATTGATGGTGACGATCTACTGCAGCATAGCTTTTGTTATAATTAGCATTGAATTGACAACCTTTCCTAATACGTATTTGTGGCCTAGTGGAAAGTGCATTGGACTCTCGTTTAAGAGGACATGGGTTCGATCCCCACGGGCAGGCCAGAAAATATTTTTAGTAGTTAATATTAAAGTATTAAATTTTCTTGTTGTAATAAGCACTAGCAACAAAAAAACCATCAAATTTCACTAGCTTCAAAAATATTTTTCAATGCTTACATCAGACGCTAAGTCAGCGACTCCATTATACTATCAGCACATGTAGAAAACTTGTAAATTAACAAAAAAACAGTTTTATGGGACCACCCTAGTGTAAAAAATATTTTTATTTTCTAAGGTCAGATTTTAAACCAGCGACCCCCTTATAAGTACTGTCTACCCATTTAAATCATATTCTTAAATCGCAAGCCTATCCTCTAAAAATTTTCCCACCGCAACTAACAGTTTTTACTCACCGAAACGAGCCCCCGAAACAGTGCACCGGCAAGCACACAGGCTGCTCTGTGCTGTGCACTGGTGCTGCGCTCCAACTTCAGCTCGGGCTCCGTGCTCGTTCGCGATAAAATTGTGCCGGGGCAAAAATAATTTCACACTGCACATGTGAACGTGCTACTTTGTTTGCCGCCAGCTTCGAGTGAAGTATGCTGGGGCTGGTGCTCGGTGCTAGCATGTCGGTGCTCGAAGCTTTCTGTTTGCACTTTTTACATGTGTTGCTGTTGAGTGCGCAGCACACTGCATAGAGCTCCGGTTCTGGTGATTTTGGGTGCGCACCTTTCCGAACCCTGGTTTACTGCCATAAAAATGTTGAGTCATATCTAAGTGATAGAAAATTTAGAGTAAAATGTAAAAATTTTTTACATCTAATTTTTCAATTTCAGCTGGAGTTCCTCAAGGTAACATCCTCGGTCCAGTTTTGTATCTCATATTTACAGGGTGATTTACCAACTAGCAATCGATTGGTCATTTCAACATTTGCTGAAGATACAGCTATTTTGAGCACCCATTCAAGCCCTTTAGTTGCATCCAAAGACCTACATGAGTATTTGGATACACTGGAAACATGGTTGAGAAACTGGAGAATAAGAATAAATAAGCTGAAAATAACGCACATTACATTTACTTTGCGAACTAAAACAAACCAATTAAATTACAAATGACATTATCTAATTTGTATAATTATATAATTTAAAATTATATATAATTTTGTAAAAAAGGTAGTCAATGCTCAGATGGAGCATTTATTAAAGATATTTGCGTTAAAATTTTGCAAAAACTTGGTAGCGAAGCAGCCAAACTATAGCAACGTTATCTTTATCTCACAATATCATTGTCCGCCGCTCTGTACAAATTTGCAAATACACTCAGTTCTGTTTTTACACGACTTTTTACACGAATTTGATTTAACACGAATTAAAAATAAATCTTAATTTAGTTTTTACACGCTTTATTTTGATTTAACACGATTGACCTAAATTCTGAAAATAACCATTTTAGTACTAACAGTTTTCACCGCTATAAAATTTTTAATTTTTATTATACTCCCGTGTTGCCGCGTGTAAACATGCATGTCAACAGTCGTCCCTATTGTATTGTATGTGTACTATATTGTTTTTTTGCATTCTTTTCTAAGTTTCTGAAATTGTTTTTTTTTTCATTCTTTTATAAGTTTATGAAATTGTTTTTTTTTTTGCATTCTTTTATAAGTTTATGAAATAAAAATATACGCAAATATTAGCTATAACGCTCCAATATGAGTTTAAAAATGGTTTATTGTATTATTTCTACAGACTTGATAAATTTGGAACCAATCTTCTACTTTTCCATAAATGCAATGCATTTTTTTACACGATTTTTTTGCACGTAATCTTTGGGAACGTATCTACCGTGTAAAAACAGAACTGAGTTTATATTGATTCTGAAATAAATAACAAATTAAACGATTGCAGAGTTTTTTCGATATGCATGGACGAGGGCGCAGATATCAATGATCTTTATTAATTGGTGGTTTGCATTCGGTGTATAGACAAATTTTTTCTGATCTAAAGTTCATCTGCTCTAGGCAGCGCAATTCATTAAAGACAGCCAATTTAAAAAATATTTGACTTATAAGAAATTGCGATGAAAGCATAAATATTAATATTTTTATAATATTATGTAATTAATATTAATATTAATATTAAAGTACGCATAGAACACAACTTAAATTCCATCACATTTTTCTTATTGTGGTAATACGATTTTTAAAACTCTTTTGACTTAGTTACACAAAAAAAAAAACTTTGCATAAAATTAATACTTTTGAATTTAGTTGAATTTTTGAATTTGAATAGATTTTTTTCAGTGCACAATTTTGTCTGCTCACCAACACACGCTCATTACTATTTTTGACAGGCACTAAATTAAACCAATTTGGACGTACGACGCGCAGCTTTGGGGAAAAGCCAGTTCATCTATTGTCGAGCTAATACAGCGTTCACAATCGAACATTGTACGAACTATTACGAATGCACCTTGGTTTGTAAAGAAAGAAAATATCCACAAAGATTTAAACGTTTCTTTTGTTAAAAGCAGTCACAAATTCAAATATTGCAGTCAAAAATTGCACTCAATCAAAAATACAAAGAACGAATTCAACATCATCCAAATTCTTTGCCAAAAAAACTTGTTCACACCACAAATACCACGCGGCTCAAAAGAATGGATTTACCGTCACACTAAACATAAATTATAACTATGGATAAACAAAACATGATTATCCAGAGCGAGACCACGCCCGTCTCGCCTGGCATATGTAGGAGCTAGGCCACGTCCGTCTTGCCTCTCATATGTGAGCACTGCTCTAATCCTTTTACATATAAATCTACAGATAAAATAAAAACAGACCATGATTATACAGAGCAAGACCTCGTTCGTCTCGTCTGGCATATGCTGGAGCTAGGCCACGTCCGTCTTTCCTTGCATACGTGAGCACAGCTCTAATCATTCGTTTTATTTATTACCAAACAAGATATCCTAGATACCCTTTCTAAGAGAAAGATTCAATAAATAATGATAAAAGTTTAAAAAAAAACCTAGCTTGATTCTAGATATGTCATGCACATGTTACGAGAATAATTCTTCAAGCTAGCGGTATCTTCGTTCTCACAACTTCAAAAATTGAGTCGCCATTATTGAGTAGTGAGCAATTATCCTGCGCAACCACACGTGGAAGTATCTAATACAGTGATGGGCAAACTAACACATAAACATGCATATTTCTGTGTGTTACCTAGAGAGCGCGGTAGCTAGGGGCTGCCACGTCCCGATCTCCACGCGGGTTTCACCGATCTCCACCGATTTTCAGTCTAAAAATGTGTGTCCCGCGAAGACCTTTCGGGGATGCCAAATGCCCCGATTTTCCAAAAAAAAATTATTTATGTACTATTTTGATAACTTTTCTGTGTTACTTTTTTTGTTATTAACTGTGTTTATTTTTACATCAATAAATTTGTACCAAATGTCTTAAATAAATAAAAAACCAATTGAAAAACGGAATTTCTTATAATAATCAAGACTACTGCCAGGTATTTTTAAGGTATTTCAGTTTGTTTCATCAATACCAATTTGGATGCAGACCGACTATCTTCATTGAGCGCGTCAGTTTGGACGGATTATTGAAATCGTCTCAGCATTGAAAATGTGAAAGCAGATATACAAATAAAGTTTTACATTGGAATGAACTGTAAACTGTTTTATATCTTTCTTTTAAAAACAAGAATTTGCATAAATCGGCAAGATCTGTGAATTGTAAATTTGCAAGTATTAACCCTTAAGCACTGTTGCGGATCTGTGGGATGACATCAAAATATTTAGAGACTATTACTTATCTATTTTTCGCACAAACTGACTTTAAACTCTCAGTAGCTTTTTATGAGTCAGTGCTGTGGTCTTTGGCTACAGCACATGTTTACTGTAGCAGCGGGTAAATATTGCGTTTCTTTAATTTTTGTGTGATCTGGCAGACCAACAACAGTATTTACGTATTTTTTTTTTTTTTTGTTTTGTTATTTTGAAAGACCGTCTTGTAAGCCCAAATCTTCGTCTGAAGCTTAAAATGGCCATAAATTGAATATTGGGCAGACCCGAAGGAGTCGAAAAAGTAGACAACAATACACGTAGATAATGTTATAGTGTGGTTAAATTTTAAGTGCCGATGTTGATTTTGAATAAAACACAAATTATTTTAGAAATTATTGTCATTTCTTTTTAATATGATAATATTGGTATGGTTCCAAAACTCCATCGATGGTCTAAATTTTCGATGACGCTGAGGCATAAGTGAGGTTCTATGCCGTTAATGTGCCGAATTATCTCATCCTTTAGGTCTTGAATTGTTGCTGGCTTATCGACGTACACCTTATCTTTCAAATAACCCCAAAGAAAGAATTCCAGCGGTGTCAAATCGCATGATCTTGGCGGCCAATTGACATCGCCACCACATGAGATAACACGCCCATTGAATTTGTAGCGCAAAAGAGCCATTGTTTCGTTAGCTGTGTGGCAAGTGGCACCGTCCTGTTCAAACCACATATCGTCTACATCCATATCTTCCAATTCGGGCCATAAAAAGTTCGTTATCATCTCACGATAGCGAACACCATTCACGGTAACTGCCTGACCGGCCTCATTTTAGAAAAAACACGGCCTGATGATGCCGCCAGCCCATAAACCGCACCAAACAGTCACTCTTTGTGGGTGCATTGGTTTTTCGACAATCACTCTTGGATTATCATTCGCCCAAATGCGGCAATTCTGCTTATTGACGAATCCACTGAGGTGAAAATGTGCCTCATCACTGAAGATGATTTTCTTCGAAAATTGATCATCCACTGTTGCCATTTCTTGCCACCCTTCTGACCATTGACGACGCTTGAAATGGTCAAGAGGCTTTAGTTCTTAAGTCAATTGCACCTTGTCAGCGTGTAAATGCAAGTTTTTTTATTCATAATGTTCATCAACGACGAGCGTGAGAGGTGCAATTGTTGGGCACGACGACGAGTTGAGGTGGACGGCTCTTCAGCCGCACTATCGCGAACAGCAGCAATATTTTCTGCAATACGAGCTGTACGAGCATGCACTGGTGTTTTCACATCTCCTACAGACCCGGTTTGGTTTGCACGATTTTTCCGATTTTTGCACATTTGGACGATTAAATTGACCGAAAAAATCACAAAGTGCACGATATGCATTTTGATTTGAACGCCCATTTTCATAATAAGCCTGAATAACTATAAGGCGTTGCTCGATTGTGTATCTTTCCATGGTTCAAATTGAGTTAGTCTGAAATTGAGAAACGCTAATTGAAATGCAGAAAAAAACTTGACGTTTAGGTGTGGTTCACATTCAACATCGGCCGTTAAAATTTGACCACCCTTTATATGCCCTTTCCGAAAATATGGAAAAACTGCTTATTTACCACTTGTGAAAGGCCAACTTGTTTGCAATGCAGTTAGAGTATTTGCAACAATTGGTGTCAAAATTTATAAACGTAATGTCTTCATAGTTTTAAGAGAAATATTACTTTTGCTATACCCCTGGCTGCATTGTTGCTTTTTTACATAAAAATTGATACCGAAATAGGCACTAAGAAATTATTGGAATTATTGAGAATTGCAGTTCTTGAAATTATAATATTAATATTGAAAACACCCTTTTATTTTGTTAATTTGCATTGTTTTCGTTAAAAAAATAAGAGTTAAAACATAAAATATATATATATTTTTTAATAATTATTCACTGTCAATTTGATCTGTTTCAAAACTTATATAAAATGAGTTCATCCCAGCATAAAAATTGTTTATTTTTTTATTGTAAAGCTTAATGACTAATTTAAACTTTTCTAAAAATGTATAAATGAAAAAATAATTTTTCTAAGTTCTTTTAAAAAACAAAAATCAAGCTTTTTCAAGTACTTGAAAATTCGCTTGGTTTGAACTTGAAAAAACCAAGCAAAGCAAGCTTCGTATCAAACCAATCAAGCGCAGGCTTTTTGCTCTGCTGCGCACAAAAACTTGAAGCGCTTGAAATTTTTGGAATATACTTCTGAAATTGGGAAAGTTTGTTGTCTTGGGGGTCGCTGATTGCGATTCTGATGTCAGAATATAAAAAGTTGCTTGGACACTAGGGTGGCCCTAAAAAATATTTTTTTTGTGATTTTGACAGATTTTGCCCTTTTTTGCAATCTAAGTCGAATCAATTATTTGGAATCTGATGTCAGAATATAAAGTTTTTTGACACTAGGGTGGACCATACATTTTTTTTGTGCTATTGCCATATTTTGCCATTTTTTGCGATATAGTCGCGCCAATTATTTAAAATTTGGTGTAAAATTTAAAAAAAACGATTTTTTTGCCACTAGGGTGGACCCTAAAAATACTTTTTTGTGATTGTTCCCGTTTTTGCAATATATTTGGACCAATTATTTAGAATCTCATGTCAGAACACTAAAAAGTTTTTTTGACCCTAGGGTGTCCAAATGGTCAAATAAAGATTCTAAATAATTGGTCCGACTACATTGAAAAAACTGGCGAAATCTGTCAAAATCACAAAAAATATTTTTAGGGTCCACCTTAATGTCCAAATAAACTATTTATGTTCTGACATGAGATTCTAAATAATTGGTCCAACCACATTGCAAAAACTGTCGAAATCTGTCAAAATCACAAAGATAATATTATTAGGGTACACCCTAATGTCGAAAAAACTTTTTAGTGTTCTGACATGAGATTCTAAATAATTGGTCCAACTTCATTACAAAACTGGAGAAATCTGTTAAAACCACAAAAAAATATTTTTAGGATACACTCTAGTGTCCAAATAAACTTTTTATGTTCTAACAAGAGATTCTAAATAATTGGTCAAACTACATTACAAAAACTGGCGAAATCTGACAAAATCACAAAAAAATATTTTTAGGGTCCACCCTAGCGTCAAAAAAACTTTTTAGTGTTCTGACATGAGATTCTAAATAATTGGTCCAACTACAGTACACAAACTGGCAAAATCTGTCAAAATCACAAAAAAATATTTTTAGGGTTCCAAATAAACTTTTTATGTTCTGACATGAGATTCTAAATAATTTATCCGACTGCATTGCAAAAACTGGCGAATTCTTTCAAAATTAGAAAAAACGTATTTTTAGGGTCCTCTCTACTGACAAAAACTTTTTATTGTCTTTACACCAGACTTAAAAGAATTGGTCCGGCTTTATTTAAAAATAAAACAAAATCCTGCAGGAACACAAAAAATAAAAATTTGTAGGGTCCACCCTAGTGTCAAAAAACCTTTTATATTCTGACATCAGAATCCAAATAATTGGCCCGATTGACAGCACAAAATATTTTTTAAAAACATAACGCACAAAGAAATCATTTTTCAGGAATACCCTTATCAGCGACCCACATTTTTCACAAACTATTTATTTGGGTACACCTTTGTGCCCAACAAATTTTTCTTTAACTCTGCTTTCAGTAACATTAAATCACATTAAAAAAATCATTACTTTCGTACTCAAAAGCAGTCTAAACAATAATTTTTTAAATATGTTTTACTTACTTTTCTTAAGTAAGTAAGTTGAGCTAGTTGAAAACTCAAACAAATTCAAGCTTTTCAATCTCTATGACGTACGTTTCAAGTCTGCTGCCGCTTGTTTTTACTTCGTGTCGTTGATCACGCGTTCATAAATTCGGGCAACAAGCTGACGTCGACTTGACTAATTTTAAGTATACTTGAACTTGATTGAAAATTATCAAGTTTAAGCGCGCTTGTATTCATAAATTTAGCAAGTACTTGAAATTGCAAATGAATAGGCTTATGCAGTTCTCTGGTCTCTATATAAGAAATAAAATCTTTTTAAAACAAAAAATAAACTATCACTTTGACCCACAATTTTTAATTCAGAGAGAAATTTCAGAGACAAATAAAAAACTTCCCTGCTTAGATTAAAACGGTGATAGCACAAAAAAAACCCCATGAAAGATTTCAAATTGTTTTGATTTCTCGAAACAGTTAATTCGAAATCTATTTGGATATTTGTGGTCATGGCTGAATATTCATATAGAAAGCCTTTAATATTGAATTAACACTAAATGCCCTATAAATTAAAAATGCCCTATTTTTGTATAAATTTTGGCCCTTTTACAATTTAGCCAATATCATCCCTGATCTATATACGAAGAATAAGAAAATCGTGTGCGAGTGCCGACATTGAATTGCAATTGTAAAAAAGCTTAATATTCACACCAGTAAATTTTATTACATTTCATTATTATTTTATTTATTTTATGGCATGTTACAGTCATTGTTTTTTCAAGGCACTTGTGGGCAATTGTTAATTTTCCCTTCGCACTATGCAAAAACAAAACAAAAGCCTGCATCACCAACAACGCAAACGCAATCACATCAAAGTAAAAAAATGCTGTTTTGTCCTACGTGAGAAACGTTCTCGGACTCCATCGATTAAAAGTCTTACACTACTTCCACCAAGTGGGCAATTTTCAAGGCACTTGTGGGCAATTTTTAATTTTCCCTTCGCACTATGCTAAAACAAAACAAAAGCCTGCATCACCAACAACGCAAACGCAATCACTTAAAAGTAAAAAAAATGCTGTTTTGTCCTACGTGAGGAACGTTCTCGGACTCCATCGATTAAAAGTCTTACACTACTTCCACCAACCCAGACACCTCTGTTAACTCCGCACATTGATTATCAATATAACTGCATATCAAATATAGCTGCAGCTATGTTAACAGATGGCGTTGACAAATAAAGGATGATGACCAATGTTGCCACTTGCAAGTTTTAATTAGTGTTAGATTGAGTCTAAAATGAGTGGTAGATTAAAAAAAAAAGTTAGAATATATTTTTTTTGTTAAGAAAAAATTCGACTGAAGTCCTACAGCAAAACAAATCAAAATAAGTATACCATAAAGTAAGTTTTTCACGCTGAATTAGTTTTATCGCAAATAATTCTCATATGTTCTTAAAACAATACTGAAATAAAATATAAAATGTAATAATAAATAAAATAATAAAATGTATAAAAATAATGTAATAATAAAACTTTAATTATATTGTAATAATTTTTATATAAATATATCAAAAAGTGACATATTTTGGAAATATGCTAATAGTGGGTGATAAAAGTGGTAGAAACCAAAAAAGTGCTAGACTTACCACAATTGTGGAACAGTGACAACACTGATGATTTTTCTAGCAAATGGCTTAGCAGCTACCCAAACCATAAAAATCTATTAATCAACTTTTGTAGCAAGTGGCTTAGCAGCTACCCAAACCACTGCGTAAAGAAGGTGTTTGGCTCAATGGATAGAGTATAGAACTCCTAACCAGAGGTTGACGGGTTTAAATCCCCACGGCAGGCGAAGAAATGTTTTTTTATATTTGATATATTAAGTTGTATTGTTGTAAAAAATTTCTTTTCCAGCCGTGCGGAATTGAACTTCGAATTTTTGGTGCCAGTCCACTGATTCAAACAGCCTTGCTACTATTTGCTGACAATGCAGCTATGTTAACAATGTTAACAATGTAATGTTAACAGATGCTGTATTAACAGATGCAGTATGCCACAGTATTCTGTTGATAGCTATACAACAAAAATTTATTATTAAATTATTGTGTTATAATACAGCATAGCTTCTGTTATAATTAATACTGAATCAATCATTCTGCGTATCGAAGGAGTTTGGCCAGAGAGTATATATATAACAGAGAATTTATTTCGCTCTGAAGTTTAACATCACTCCAAATGTAGCAAGGAAATGAAGACTTTGCAGTTTTGTTTTCGAAATTAAATGTGCGCAGAAGCAATCTGCGCAGAACAATGTGCGCAGATGCGCTGCCGATATTTGTGCAGGCGCCGCGATGATTGCTCTTTTGGCTTTTTATATTGAAATTTTTTCCTGCACAATGTTTACGTTTTGGGCTAGACACTTGCTGCTTGAATGAATTTATTTCAATATGCCAACATTTATGCTAGTTTTAGGTATTTGTATATTTAAAAATATAAAATGATTTTTTTCAATATTTCAATAATTTTTTCAATATTTCTACAATGAGTATATGAATATTTTTTTACGTCAAATAGAAAATTTTTCATTTATCCAATTTATGTTATTTTCAAATAAATTGGATAAATGAATTTTTTCATTTTTTAGCTGCTTTTGCTTGCATAGATTTATTTCAATTTCCCAATTAGATATTTGCAAGTTTAAAAGGTTTTCAATCAACTTGCATGTATTGAATTGAGAAGTTGAAGTATAAAAATATGAAATGTTTTGAATTATCTGAATTTGATCGAGTTTATTGTATTGAAAATAATAACATTTTGGAGGAATAAATAACACATTTTTACCTTGCATGCATTTATTTCAATATGCCAATTAGATATTTGGCAAGATACAGGTATTTCTTTGTAAATTCATTTTTTTTTAGGTCAAATAGAAAATGTAGCATTTTTAATCCAAGCTCTTTCATTTTCAATAAATTGAATGAACAGAATAACTTATAGCAGCGAATTTTTACATCAAAAGAAAAAATAATGCGCCGCCGCTGTCCCGCTTCGAACCCGGGCATTTTGATTGCAAGGCGAACACGTTAACCAGTCGACCACAACTCAACTTAATAAATCTTTTCTTAATTACAAATTAAATGTAGTTAGATAAAATCGAATACAAGTTTTCTTAAACAAATTTAAAAAGGCTGAAAAGAACGTGTGGCAGGAAAATGTTTCATTTATATTCATTTACATGTATAAATTACAAATTTATTTCAACTTCCCAATTAGATATTTGCAACTTTCAAAGCTTTTGGAATAACTTGCAGGTATTAAATTGACAAATTAGTATTCAAAAAGGAAAGTATTTAAAATTAAATCTTACTTAACTTGTTATTTGAGTAAAACACTGCAATGATATTTTGCAGATTTTTTGGCATTTTAGAAAAGTACAAATATGCAATCTGCAAGATCGATTGCAGTTGTCTGTACTTCTTATGATAATAGCTATGTCAATGATCTATTGAATGCCAATTATATCGCATCGTTCGTGCTCCTGTTTTAATTGAGATTTAATTGTTTATTGCTATTTTTGATTTGTCTCAAAATGTCACTTAACTGCTTTGTAAAGAGTTGTCCGGGAGTGAATACGGAAGGCAAAATCCGGCTGTATGGATTTCCCAAAAATCAACCTAAATTATTGTCCAAATGGATAAAAAACTTGGACGTAAAAAATGTCGATGAAATCAACACGAGCAGCCGATTGTGTGCGCGTCACTTTGACGCCTCGTGCCTTGGCTCGAAGAGGTTAAAACTTGGTTCAGTACCAACCCTGTGCTTAGGTAAGTAGAGTGAAAATTTTTGATAGCGGGGCTCTATTCCCTAAGTGTGTACAAAATAAATTAATTGTGTAGGTACTCTCGTAAAAAGTAAAAAAATTAATTTTCTGTGCTAATCAGAAAGTGGATGTGTACACAATATTCAGTGCACACTGATTGTTTCACAATTAGAGAATGGGGCCCTGGATCAAGTCTAGTTTAATGAACCCGCTTAAATTTCTGAAAGTTGTTTAGTACAAGGCATGGCAGGATTATAATTGTATCATGCGTACAATGTAGCATTTTTTTCGTAGATTGCAATGGTTTTGAAAAAAAAACTACTATCCCTCCCTGTGTCCCCCCTGTGACCAAAGCAATCCCTTGAAATTTAGTGGGTTCATTAAAGTAGACTTAAGCCAAATATCTTTCATATCTATCATAATAAAAATAAATAAAAATCATTCCGTGATCATTCTTTTTTCAACCAGAAATGTAACTTTTTAATCGTTATTTTTTCGATCAGAAATGAAAATCATTTTGTGATCGTTTCTTTTGTAACAGAATAAAAAATATTTTTTATCGATATTTTTCAGATCAGAAAAAAGTTTTTCGTTCAAATTAAAAAAATTATTTTTAATCGAAACTATATCGATAAAAAAAAGCAACATGTATATGGGCATTTCCGCCGAAAAGTCCACTGTGTCACGAAAATTTAAAGTTATTAAAAACTTATTATTTAATGATATTATCTTAGCGAAACATTTTTATTTTATTGGTTTAAGCAATTTAAATATAAATTCATTTACCATGATGATCAAATCCTCTGCACTGTTTCACAAATGTAATTTTTCATTTCAAAAGTCAAAAATTACTTCTATTTTTTGTCACGTAACGTATCATTTTTGGTGCCTTCTATCTAAAAGCCGAACTTTTGACAACTCTTAGGTTTTACACCTTGTACGAGTTTAGTGTGCTTACTAAGCTATTGGAAAATCAAAATAAGGATCTTGTAAGTTAAATTTTTCATTCATTAAAGTCGTACGATCGTGACGTGAGTTATGTATAACGTCAAGTACCAAGAAGATAAATTTGAGAATTTTATAAATACCTTAAAAAACGAAGTAGACAGGAAACAGTGTCAAAATTCATAAAGTTCTTAAGAATTTCGACAAAATAGTCTTTTTTTTTAAAAAAAGGCTTCCGCGTAACAAAACTACGTTATTCGTGCGCCACCAGGGAAATGCCCATATGCACATGACGGTGGCCAATATTTAGAATTCTTTTTTTAAGTGAAATTTCTTTTAACTGCTACTTTTTTGTACAGCTTTTTCTAATTCTATATATCTACTACTATGTAGTTCTACTATATTCTACTGCTGTGTCTAGACAGTATTTCCGGCTACTATTTTGTGACCTAACTGTACTAATATTCCTGCTACTTTTCAATACTACTTTTTTCTTTTTATGTTTTTGGAGCTTAGTCCTTTAGAATCGATTTCATATATTGCCATATATATTTGTCCACTTATAGTACAGCTAACTTATACGGTCTAACCGTTTATAAGTATTATTATTACTTATAATACTAAACAATTTTTTTTTAATTTTATATATTTTGATCATAAATTAGATAATACTGATGAGCTGCATTTAGAAATGCCAGTGCTCTATGCTCATGCAGCACTAAGACGTTGTGTGCGTAATTGCATTGTAGATGCATGCGATAGCACTTCAAATGAAGTTGCTGTGTACCGGTTTCCTGCGGATGCTGAGAGGAGGCAGGCGTGGATGGAAGTCTGCAACGTAGGGAACCTTAATATTAAGAATTTATATATATGCGGCAAGCATTTTGACCAGACTCTTGTTAGACCTAGGAAGTTAAACAAATTAGCTTTTCCTAAATTCTTTTTAAATAATTTTAACGAGTCCGAAGTTGCTCATGGGTCTATTGACTTAGACCAAGTCATTGAAGTCAGTTTGTGAGCAATGCCACAAGTTCTGCAAGCTTGCAGACTACTATAGAAAGGAAGTTTTGAAACGTCAAGAAGAGCTTAAGGCACGAACGGAACAGTTCGAGAAGAAGATTGAGACGCTCAACAGAGAGAACTCTCTCCTTCAAAGAAAATTTAAAGAGCTTGAGGACCAACATTCTATTCGTGCTACCGAAAGCGAACCTCCAACTGCTGCCGCAGAATTCGCAAAGCTCATAACAAGACGTGGTGCACACCATTATAACGAGTTCACTAAGGAAATTGTGCAGTCGATCAATTACGTCTCGTCTAAGGCTTACGATTTTCTGCGGCAACAGTTGGATTTCAATCTTCCCAGTCGGTCTTCTCTGTACAGGTGGCGCCCAGTTAAAATAATCCTTCCGGGTTCCAATGTCTCAGTTCTCGAGAACTTGAAAAGAATGACCGTCAACATGCGCCCAGAGGCCAAAAACTGCGTTCTTCTGATGGATGAAGTATTTCTCCGAAGAGAACTAGAGTACAATCCATCAGAAGACCATGTTGACGGCTTCGTTGACCTGGGAGGAGGAAGGCGTACGAAAGCCCTTGCCAGTAAACTAATGGGTTTTATGGTCAAGGGCTTAGTCGATAACTGGAAGTACGTCCACAGTTTTTACTGTTCAGAGAAGTCAATGTCTGGGGAAGGGTTGATGGAGACGTTACTCGAGGTCTGCACTACCTCAATGTGTATTTTTCAATGTGGGCTAAAATTAAGGGTGATTGTAAGCGATCAAGGTTCGGGTAATCAATACTGCTTTGCACGTTTGACCGACAATTTTAAAAAATTTTCATTCGAATCAAATGGCGATAAAATTTTTGTAATGTACGACTATTGCCATCTTTTTAAAAGTGTTAGGAATACTTTACATAGCTGTGATATTGAAACAGAAGATGGGATTGCCAGTTGGTCAGTAATTAGGGAGGCTTATAACATAGACCAATCTGCAACCCTAAAAATGATGCCAAAATTGACGGATAGCCATAAAGACCCCAAAAATTTTGAAAAAATGAGAGTGAGTCTGGCAGTTCAAGTCCTTAGTCAATCTGTAGCTTCAGGTATTCGCCATTGCATTGACATGGATATTTTTGAGAAATTTGTCAATAAAGCGAATGCCGAAGCTACCCTAGCGTTTGTCAATCATATGAATGAGGGCTTTGATTTATGTGATTCTAAAACCTTTAATGACAAAAATCCTAATAGACGTCCAATCACAAAGGACTCTATTAAATTAAGAAAAATTAGGGACTTCGTAGCTTTCCTCACCAAGTTAAAGCTTCCCAAAGGGAAACGAAATTTCTGCATCGCAGGTTTAATATTTACATTGAACTCAATGGTGTCCTTGGTTCAAGATATGTTGGAAGAACCAAAGATTTCATTCGTCATGCTTGGACGATTGAACCAGGACCAAATCGAAAATTATTTCGCCGTGATT
Organism: Coremacera marginata; assembly: GCA_914767935.1. NCBI lineage: Eukaryota > Metazoa > Arthropoda > Insecta > Diptera > Sciomyzidae > Coremacera > Coremacera marginata. Next base: position 116,399,212 of record OU612044.1, on the reverse strand, counting down.
CGATCACAATTGGGTAACAATGTGAACCCATCAGTGCGAGAAGTGCAATACCTTTCAGCTAGGCTTCTTTCGATGAAGATTCTAACTCATCGTTATCAGGCTAGCAATTCTAATTGTGAGGCTGATAACGACTTGATGTTAGATTGGAACTTCAATCATAGGGAGGAATGTGTACGAATGACTTCTTCGGATGACGAAATTGCTTCGGGTGGATTAGAGGAGGAAGCAATTGCTGATTCCGAAGAAGAGGAAGCGGAAGAAACGCCATTAACCGACGTAGAAGCAGCCGTTGGCCGTTACTTTGTCGGTTATGGATTACGAGAGGAGCTCATGCGCAAAATAAAATGCGAATCTTGTGCATTAGATCTGGTCAAACTTGACCAGATGCAGTTTGACAACGAGCATTTCATTTCGGTCAAAAATTTCGGTGACGGTAAACTGTTCCTAAAGAATCCGACGGATAGGTTCTTCCAAATATGCGAGCAACATTTGACCATATACAAAAATATGTTTCAGAAGACTTGCCACCTTCCAAAGCTGAAGGAAAGGATAATGGTAGCTTGTGTTGATCAAACGAACCTTTCTCATCCCGATTGGTTTGATGTTGAAGGTGATTGCCTTGATCATAGATTGTGTATTCTAGAGTTTCTGATTCTAGTTTTAATAAGAAAAAATTCTAGATGGATGTATAAGAAAACTGTTTCTGACGAAGCTAAACGTCTAAAGAAAAAGAGAGTTTTTACAGAAACAAACAAAACTAACGAGACAAACAAAGTTAGAAAATTTTTGGTTTAAATTTAGTATGGTAGAAATAATTAAAATTTGTTGTCAAAATTTGTTCGTTTAGATTTTAGATTTTTAGTTTAACAGTTTTTTTATGGCACAATATATCCTCAAGTCAATCACCTCAAGAACGGTTCGTAATCAACCTTTTGAAACATATTTTTTGCAAAATTCCTTTTTTACCGGCGCTGTTATTTCTGCCCGAATATGTCTCAGTATGAATGCGTGAATGTCTGTCTGCTTGTATGTGTGTATGTCTGTCTATCCTATTTTCGCTTGGCTGTTAGTATATATTGCATTTTCGATTTCATTTGTGTTCAATGAAAATAACATTGCGGTAAAGTAGGAATTTCGTCCTTTTGGATTTTTTAAAGAAGTCGGGAGCCCTATTGAGTCCATGATTTTTTTTATTTATTAGAGCTCTTGTTTTGGGAGGTGTGTTAGGATCATTGGCATATGGTTTCAGCCCTTAATAATATGTTTGACATCCGCTAAGGTTCCGATGTCCGTCCGACCATCCGTCCGAATGTCCGTCCGATTGTATGCATGTTTTAATGAATGGTCGTATGACTGAATGTTTGTATGGAATATGTAAAGTATTTTTAACACTTTTAAAAAGTCAAAATTTTTTTCCAAATTAAACTCTCGCCTGGCCTTTTCACTTCATCATCTTCTTCGCCTTTTCCCACATTCAATTTGCTCCTCAAACTCTTTATGCTTCTTCAGAACTCGTGTCATAGGCTCTTTAAGCATTTTCAAAACTTTCTTCTGGCATTGCTTACAAACCTTGGACTCGTTGCAATTATTTATATTTTTCAAAATTTTCTATCTTCAATTTCTGGTTTTAAATTTTTTTCACAACATTATTCTATTTTTCCAAATTTTCTATTTTCTATTTTTGGCTTTAAATTTTGTTCACATTACTTTCAGTCAAAATACTTGCCGCATATTAAGTTCTTATATGATATAATAAGATTTCACTCTAGTATGTAAGTTATTATATTATATAATAAGATTTCAGTTCACTTTGGAACTTATTATATGATATAATAAGATGTCACTTCACTTTCGAAGCTATTATATGAGATAATAAGATTTCACTTTAGTTTGTAAGTTATTATATTATATAATAAGAATTTCATTCACTTCACTTCACTTTGGAAGTTATTATATGATATAATAAGATTCCACTTTAGTTTTTAAGTTATTATATTGTATAATAAGCATATAATGGTCAAATACCTTCCATAATTGGCTGTAGAAGTTAGTTACAAGTGTCACGTACGTTTCATCAATGAAAAGTTATTTTTTCAGTGCACTTTTTTATGTTAAACTTTACATTTATTTAAATGATTGCAGTTAGTTTTGCATTAGCCAAAGCTTATACATACAAATTTTGTGAAGATAGTTTATGAAAATTGTTTAAAATATATTTATATATTATCCACATTTAATCCTTAATATTTGAATATTCTATACATTGGATTAAATTAAACATATTGTATTTTACTATGAATAAAATTTTATGTCTATTTTCCACATATTTTGTGAAGATAGTTTTTGAAGAATGTTTCAAATATTTTAAATATATCAATATATGTAATTCATTTGATTAAATGAAACATTTCACATAAATAAAATTTTGTAGATATGTTTTTCTCCTTGTTTTTATTTTGATTCGTTCTGTAAAATTAATGAAAAGAAATTACATGAAAAAATAATGAAAAAAAATAGAAGTCTTTTTTTTATGCACATCGTATACATTCGAAACGAATAGCCGATCAAGTTTCTTATATGAAAAATTCTTCCTGAAAAATTCTCGTATTCGTTTCAACATATTTAACAACAGCAATCGCCGAATGGGTAAGGTGCTTATGGGTGACATGGTAAGTTTAAAATTATAATTTTAACATGTAGAGTTTTTCCGTCAATGTAATAATTTATTGGTTATTAAAAACCTCGAAAATTAATTTTTTTTTATTTTGTCACGTTTTGGTAAATATCTCATATTTTCGCCAGTTCGAAAACGTTCCGATTGTTCCAAAAATTGTATTTAATTTAATTTTAAATCTCGTTACGAAAACGTTTTGATTATTCTAAAAATCTCGTATTAAATTGTTATACCTTGCAAGTTAAAGTTGTATTCCACCACTTTTTTAAAACAAATATTTCCAATATATTTTCCACATTTATTCCAATTTATTTGAAAATATAATATGTAAATTGCATTGAGTGATGTATAATATATAATATATAATAAATTGGATTAAATGCAACATTTTCTATTTCACCTAAAAAAATTTAATATAATTACAAACATTGAAAAAATAAGATTTAATTTTTCCATACTTCAATTTGTCAAATAAATACCAGCAAGTTGATGGAAAAGCTTTGAAACTTGCAAATATCTAATTGGGAAATTCTTACATTTTTTTACATTTACAAAAACTTACAAACATTTAAACATTGAAGTAAGTATCTATATCTATTCTATTAATAATAATATAATAATATCTAAGGTTTCATATATATATATAGCTATATTAAAAATTTCGATTGTCAACACAACTTTGAAATTTCTAAAATTCTAGCAAGAAGAAAAAAAATCCTAGGTACTATACCAACAAGAAGCACAGCAGTTCATAAATTCCTAGATTGCTATAGGATAGCAACAACAAGCAGAATATAAAAAAAAATGTATGCAAATTTCTTTCCTCCATTTCAGCTACCCACACACATGCATGCGAACAAAAACAATAACAAACTTATTCAATGAATTTGTCTTTTTTTGTTTGCATCATCGTAGAAACAACAATAGTTGTAAATAATGCAAATTTTATATATGTACCTAAATAGAAATATTGAAAAAAAAAAATTTCATATTTTCATAGAAACCTGCAAGTGGATTAAAAACAAGTTAATTAAAAACCTAATATCTAATTGGGAAGTTGAAATAAATATATGCAAGGAATAAGCGGCTAAATAATCTAAGCATTGTGCTGAAAAATTTCATTTAATCCAATTTATTTCAAGGTCTCATAAATTGCATTGAATTAAGCATTTTCTATCATTTAATTCGTAATTAAGAAAAGATTTATTAACTTGAGTTGTGGTCGACTGGTTAACGTGTTCGCCTTGCAATCAAAATGCCCGGGTTCGAAGCGGGCCAGCTGCAACGCATTATTTTTCTTTTGATGTAAAAATTCGCTGCTATAAGTTATTCTGTTTATTCCAATTTATTGAAAATAAAGAAATTATTTGAACTCAAAAAAATGAATTTACATAGAAATACCTGAATCTTGTCAAATATCTAATTGGCATATTGAAATAAATGCATGCAACAGGAAGCCAGGCATAAAAATGTTATTTCTTCCAAAATGTTATTATTTTCAATACAATAAATTCGATCAAATTCAGATAATTCAAAACTTTCATATTTTTATACTTCAACTTCTCAATTCAATACATGCAAGTTGATTGAAAACCTTTTAAACTTGCAAATATCTAATTGGGAAATTGAAATAAATCTATGCAAGCAAAAGCAGCTAAAAATGAAAAAATTCATTTATCCAATTTATTTGAAAATAACATAAATTGGATAAATGAAAAATTTTCTATTTGACGTAAAAACTATTCATATACTCATTGTAGAAATATTGAAAAAATTATTGAAATATTGAAAAAATCATTTTATATTTTTAAATATACAAATACCGAGAACTAGCATAAATGTTGGCATATTGAAATAAATTCATTCAAGCAGCAAGTGTCTAGCCCAAAACGTAAACATTGTGCAGGAAGAAATTTCAATATAAAAAGCCAAAAGAACAATCATCGCGGCGCCTGCACAAATATCGGCAGCGCATTGTTTTGCGCACATTTAGTTTCGAAAACAAAACTGCAAAGTCTTCATTTCCTTGCTACATTTGGAGTGATGTTAAACTTCAGAGCGAAATAAATTCTCTGTTATATATATACTCTCTGGTTTGGCTCGGTGCGTAGTGTAGTGGCTACCCAATCGGTGGTATCGGTGGAAGTGGGTTCAAATCCCCACGACAAGCGAAGGTAAGATTTTTAATTTGATATTTAATTTAATTTAATTTAATAATGTTCTTGTTATAATAAACACAAGCAGCAAAAGAGAAGACATTAATTTCATGAAGTCATGAACTTAAAATCAAGGATCTAACATTCTGCGTCTTTGCCGTAACGAATAAAAGTCTTTGTGCCAAAGTACATTTTGTTTTCTTTTGCGATTTTTCCATGTTTTGTTTTTTTTTATTTTTGATTCAAAGTATATTGTTCTTGGGAATCTATCAATATTTGTCTTTGCCGTAACGATGTTTTGTCTTTGGGCACAATCTAACCAATAAAAGTCTTGGTGGCAGAGTGCATTTTCTTTGGTTTTACGATTTTTTTCTCTAGCTGTATGGTTATTGTCGGCAACTGTAGTAAACATGAAAAAAGTGGTCAAACTAAAGACACGCCCTCTTTTTCAGAAATCATTAAATTGACAGCTGGGCTGATTGACCTCAGATTTGGTAGCCGATTTTATTCGAGTACGGTAAAGTTTTAGAAAAATGGCCACGCCCTTTTTATAAGGTTTTCTATAGATTGGCCACGCCCATTTTTAGAACAATTTCCAAAAGTAACCATACGAACTAAATTGCCAGATTAAAGTCTAAAATACAACTGAAACCATCTGAAATATATGACGAGCACAGAATAAAAACAGTGTAAATATTTCACAGCAGAAAAACATTTATGAAATTTTGCCAGCGTAAAAAGAAGTTATTTCTGCAGCGTGCGTGTATATCTTGTAAGAATGCGTGTGTGTTTGCATTCGTCGTTTATAATCAGTTTTATTTTATTATTTTTTGCTTTGACTTTGGTCGAGAAGCAACGCGGGCGTGGTTGATTTTTATTTCGCTGTAATATTTTCATAAATGCAATTTTGCATTCAGTTCTTAAAATGCATTAAATTTTTGATGTTTATATAATAAAATGAAGTTTATGTTGGCTCTTTCGTAGTTAATTTTATTAATTTTTTAATTGATTGTAAAGTCATGTAAGGAGAAAAAAAATATTGGAATTAATGAATCTATCTATCTATCTATCTATATTAAGAAAACTCATTTTCTGTTCGTTTATTTGTTTGTTTTTTGTTTGTTTGTTTGTTAAACTTTACTTGCGTTCAAGATTAGGTTATTGCATACTTAGTTTTAATCACACCCCCTTTTATCACCCAAAAAATCAGTAAATATGCTATATTTTCGATTGAATGAGACTAAAATTTGGTAATTTAGTTTGTATGCTTACTTTCAGCAATTGTACTAAATATAGGTTTCCACGCCCATATTTACAACCCACAAATAAATAAAAATGCTATATTTCAGACGGTTTTGGTCGTATAAGACTGAAATTTTGTAATTTTGTTTGTATGCTAAAATAAAAAAATGGGCGTGGTGGCACTATAAGTACGCCCACTTTTAAGAAACTTCTGGGCCAATTGCACTGACATTTTTGCAGTAGATTCTTTTTGAACACGAGATGGATACCAAAAATCAATTAAAATTCTACGAGTATATTTCAGATAAGTGCGGGGTGAAGCGAAGAGTGTCGGGTAGAAGCTAGTAAGACATAAATGATGAAAATTTAATTTTAAATTAAATTTCAATCCGTTTTAGATCCATTTGCTGCTCTTACTTGCTCTTGATCTTTGTGATTTGAAGATTTTAAACTTGCTGAAGGTGTTTCAAATACCTTTTATAAATTTTCTCGGTTTAAACTAGAGATGCAAACCAGATAATTGCCGGATGCCGGTTCGTAACTCAATATCCGGCCCGCCGGATAGTTCCTTAAAATTATTATGTATAAATAATTCATTTTTAAGTATATACAAATTAAATAGGAACTAATTATGGCGTCCTTTATTTTAAGGTAAAAAAGTACCAAAAAATGTACAAGGTATCTTCCAAAAAATTTAGATTACATTTTTAGTATGTATTTATTTATATATAAAGTTTGACCTTTGACGCTTTTATTTGGCACTTCAGCCGTCCTTCACCGACTAGTGGTTTGCATACAGCGAGTTTGTATGTATGTACATTAGGCCACGGACTAAAAGTGAGCCTTCATCTATTTTATGGCGATTCCCAAAATATTTTGGCTGTCACTATAACCGCCAGTGAGCTAAGCCGTTTTTAAATAACATCCAAAAATCATGTTTTTAGTTAAAAAAATTCCGGCTGACGTGGTTGTTTAAAAAAAAAAACAAACTTTCAAAAGTAATAGTGCCAAAAAAGTTCTTCAAAACTGTATCAACAAATTTTAAATCCTTTAACCAAAGATAATGCTTATTTTTTGCATTTTTTTTTTTTTTTGATATTATTTTTATGTTGTTTCCACTAAAATTCAAATAACTTCATTATTTGTTATGCTCTTCTCGTTAGATATCGTTTAAAAAATCTTTTGACTGCATTTATTTATCCCTTCGGAGGTCGCGCTCTGAAAAGTTACAGGGTAGGCCGCGCCGCGGCAAATTAGCCGCAAGGTGATTTTATAATATCGACTGCAAGCTTTCTTATTTATAGCAAAAAAATATTAAAATTAAACAAGCGATTGGTTTCTAGTGATATGAAAGATTTATTTTAGGCATTTAGTTTTTAATGTTTATTCGATTTTGTTAACAGTGGCATTAATGCATTTCGCTTATTCTAAAATTTGCTTATAATACTTTTTGCAGACATTTTTATAACAATTTATACAACAAATGCCCACTTTATGCCCACAAATATAGCCTATTCCTGATTTTGGTTATTGTTGCGCAGCTGGTTCGCCTCGGTGTAAATTTAAAAACATCGATATATCCCTTCGGAGGTTGCTCTCTGAAAAGTTGCACGATAGGTCGAGCCGCGGCAAATTAGCCGCAAAAACGAGATAACGATTTTACACTAAGAGAAAAAATCAATATTAAAATTATCCACGCCCGTGCATAAATTGTATTTTAATATTTACCTGGAATAATAAAATAGTTCCCTTACAACAAGCTTTTTTTGTGTATTTAAATAAAATAAAATAAAATAAAATAAAATAAAATAAAATAAACTAAAATAAAATAAAATAAAATACAGAAAGGTGGCAGATAGGGGTAGGTGTGTTCAGAATAAATATTGAGGGGTAAAAATAGTAGGACTAGGTCATGCATTTAACCCCTCTAGGAGTATAGCTATTGGCGATATAAGCTGTTTTCGAAAGTTTTTGTGTTTTTGTATGGAGACCCAAAGAAGGGTGCTAGATAGAGGGTAGGAGTGTTTGGAAGAAATGTTGATGGTTAAAAAAGAATAGGACCAGCTCATATATGGCACTTAATCCGCCTAGAAGTGTAGTTACGGATGATATAAGCTATCTTCGACAGCTTTTGAGTTTGTTGTGCTAGTTTTGTGATGATTTCTGCTTATTTTTTCTAACTTTTGTACCATATATAACAATGAAATCAAAATCATAACAAAGATGAAACAATCAAAACGATAACTGACGAAGCAGTCGATTGCCGAAGTTCTCCGCAAACTATAAGGTACAGTTTTCTTCTTGTAAGTCTTTTTTCTTGTTTTGTTCAAATTAAAGCAGTACCAGAAGCTTTGTAAAAAACTAAACGTTTTTAAACGCTGGTTCAATGATATATGCTTCAATAAACAATGTTGTAGACACAACAATGTTGCATTAGCTTTTTTATCATCTAATACTGGTTACAAATCTGCAATCTAGAGTGCCACACTGCGGCCATTTTTGAGCCTGTATGAAGCAGTGATCGTTCAAATAAGTGTGGTACACAGAGGTGTGGCTGTTGTTTGTTTTTTGGAGTTTACTCCTTTAAGGGCAAAATAGACTACGCAGATTGTCTACGCGTTTGCGCAGACGGTCGAACAGTGTATTTGGCTGTTTTTGGTATGCGCAGATGTCCGCGCGAAAATTAAAATATTTTGATTTTTAGTTCACTTTGCGCAGACCGTCTGTAAAGTGTGAGTTAAAATTCATACAGACTTGTCATAATCGCGAAAATTTTGTTGAGTGAAGACGTGTTTTGAAGAAAAGTAAATAAAAATTGAAGCTAAAAGAAACTTTGTGTTGAATTCATAGAACTTTATTCTGTGTCGTAAATAAAGTCTGTGTAGTGTATGGTCGTCGCTACGGCAAGAAAAAAATTTTATTTGCGCAGACTGTCTGTGTAGTCTATTTGGCCCTTTAGAATCGATTGCATATATAGCCCGTGGCATGAAAACTATATTGCGAGTGAAATCAAGCGGTGAATAAAATCTCAAGCGTTACGTTTTCTATCACTCGTCTAGTGACTCTTCGCTCAATGGTAGAAATTTCGTTTTGAGAGTTATGGTGCTCGGCTCTCAGCCGTGCAACAAGCTTCATTTATTCTACCAAGAAAAATACCAACAACGAAGAAATACCAACAAAATGCACACAGCAGTAACCTGTACTACAGTATACGAGTATTATGTATATAAAATTGAAGTGCAATTATTTGTAAGACTCCAAAAGTACTGGGCCGATTTTTATAAAATCAAAAAATATCAAACTTGTGCTACAGCACAGTATAGGGGCACAATATATTTTCCTTTCGTAATTTCAATAGGAAGTACATTTATTTAATTCAAATGTAAGGATTTGTATGAAATCATCCACGATGCCACGCATTGCTAGATCATTTTCTTTTCAAGCGTTTGTGTTGCGAGAGTTTCAATAAGATCCATGTTGCTCTCTACTCTTCTGTTTTTATGCTCAGCTAGCGAAGCACAACAAAAAAATTTTCTTGTTTTTGTGTGTTTGAATGTGTGCACATTCGCATCGTAGCCGTTGCTTATAACATAGTATTAAAGTGCGCTGTTATTACAACTGACAATAACATAAAGCTTGATTCAATACAAATCCAACAAGTTTTCTTTCATTGTGTTTATGCCAAACACAAAATATGTTTTTTTTTCTCTATGTATCTTAGTACTAAATTAAAATCTCACGGAGAGATGGCGCTTCCCGCAGTACAAATTAATGTTTCTATCTCAAAATTGATATTAAGAGTGCACTTCCGTTTTGATATACTATTTTTAAGCCTTCTTGTTAAACCAACCTTTGAAAGGGTAAGAACTAACAAATAAACTTGTATTAGATTCAACTCTAATTTCCATTTTGTATCTTCTTTTTTATTCCGAATCTTAAACTACTGGAGTTTAAGAACTAGATTCCTAAAAGAAGAATTCTAACTTTTTTGTAGAAAGTGTGCAACGTCGAGTTTTCCACAGAAACGCTTCCACAGAAACATTTGGTCCATATTCGAGCCGGATCCCAATAAAGAAGAAAAAACAAAACTCTCTACAAAGAAGCCTTAGTCCAGCAGTCCATTCTCTGAGAAGTCAGCAGAATATTCCTGAAAAGAGATTTTTTCAGCTCAAAGCAGCATCGTCATATCTCTACGTTTGATCTCCAGGTACGTTTGCATTCTCTTCTCAGTATGATTTATGTAGTGAAAGTGCAAGTACAAGTCCACGCGTATTAAAACAATTTATTCCTAAAATCTAGTTCACTGAAATTCACACAAAAAAATATAAGCGCGAATTGTAAAACATTCCAAAGTGAGTTTTTTCCGCATTTTCCAATCTAGTATTTGAAAAAAAAAATTAAGATTAAAACATGCTACGAGTATTTAATTTTATAAAGTTGAAAAGAAATAAGAACCTATAGTTTGATTATATAAATTAAATGCTATATTTTCATAATCAAAGCATCGGAGCATCGTTTATTGTGGTGTGCTTAAATAACAAAAATTGGACTTTAAAAGTTGCAACAAAATCTAAAACATTAACATTAACATTAACAAAAAAAAAAAAAAGGAAAGAAAGAAAAAAAAAATAGCGGACTCTTCGCACAATAATTATTGCGGTATACATTTATTATTAAAATATTGGATCCAGTGCATATAACAGAAATCCATTCTGCTTAACATATGTATATACAAAAAAAAAAAAACTCTCTTTACTTTTAACCAAGGAGAACTGTTAATTCTGCACATAACTACGCCGTGGATCAAAGTTTAAGCTGTGAGAAAGTCTCTATACTACAGCTCCGCAACATGAATGTTATGTTCCACAGACACAATTTAAGTTGGCAACATTTATTTCTTGGTGCTACATAATATTAAAATTATTATCTCTGTTGCGACATTGTTGGTGTCTACTATTAACATTTAATCTTTTTAACTTTGCATCATTTATCTCTCTTGCCTTTGGTTGCAACATTTTCAATTTTGTTATCAACATTTCGTGTGTATCATCGGCAAACTTATTATCTGATTAAACTGTTTAAAAACAAAAATAAACATCTGCAACATTTAATAAAAACAACTTAAATGTAATTCAGAATATTCTACGCCTGGTTTATATTTGTTTTGTGAACTTCCATTGAATTAACTCTGCATGTTTTTAATTTAAATCATTTTGAACATTCCATAATTTTTTCACAACTTTCAATTCAGATTTTTTGGTGCCATTCTTGCATACAACAAAACGCATAAACAGAGAGTTATTAAATTTGTCCATGTCAACATAAGCAAAATTTTCGATCAAGATTCAAGAAAGGTTCTCAGAATCAAAAAAAAAAAACACTTAAATCTAAATATCTTCAGCTTCAAATACTTTACACTACGCGACATATTAACAAAATATAAAAGAGTTTCTAACTTTATTAAAAAAAAAAAAAAAGGAAAAGGGAACAAAGGTGGTTTATCGGTGTTCAATACATATTATTATTTTTTTTTATCTTCAAAAAGGGTCGAAACAGATAGTGTAACTTCTAACGTTTTTCACAAAATTAACGGCCTTTGAACAAAACAAAATATACAAAGAGATATTTTAGCAATATTTATGCTTAAAATAACCGAACCTTAATACGCTGCAGTCAATTTTTTCTAATTGTGTATCTCAATTAAAAAATTACGAAGATTATTAATTTTTTCCACGTCTTAAAATTAATCCAAATCGGACTGTTGACATCAAAATTTATGACTTGATACTTAGATCAAATTTTAAGCAAAATAATGTTCAAATTTTGATAAGATTTCGCAACGTGTCTCCGGGTTATCTTATATTTTCCGCTCCAGGAAAATTTCGTTATCCATTGATTTATGCTTTCAAAATGACTTCATTGGCGTCATACATTCGCTTGACCGACAATCTAGTTGAATTTGAAGCAACTTTCAACGACTCTCCTCTGTCAGCTTACTCAGTACACTCTCTTGAAGTCCACCGGGAAGAAATCAAAGCCATTTGGTTCAAGGTGAAGACAATTTATGATAAATGTCTAGACGAAATAGGGCTTGCGAACCAGGATGAGAATCAGGATGATTATAATGACGATCTGGAGTCCATCAAGCTGCGGTATCGAAGCTCGTATCAAACATATGTACGATGCCTTCGAAGATCGGAGAGTACTCTCAACAACTGTCTGTTGTATCGTCAATTCACCCTCCAAGTTCAGACATCCCGTCAGTACGTAGCACTTTTTACCTTCCGCCTTGGGATACCGAAATCTTTTGCGGTGATTACCTCTCGTGGCCCTCCTTTCGTGATATTTTCTCAGCAGTATATATAAACAATACAAGGCTAAGTCCGGTTGAGAAACTTTTCCATCTTAACCATAAGGCACGAGGCGAAGCCCGTGATATTGTAAAAAAGTCCCCACTGACGAATGATGGTTTTTCCATAGCATGGAACAATTTAAAGGATCGGTTTGAAAACAAGCGCATCCTAGTTAACAGTCAGCTACGGAAACTTTTTAACCTTCCATCCGTTCCATCAGAGTCAGGTACAGCTATAAAAAAGCTTCAGAGGGACATAAACGGTTGTATTTCCGCCCTGAAATTGTACGATATAAATATCGACAACTGGGATTCAATCTTCGTCTACCTTTGCTCCTTCAGGCTCCCAGATGCCACCTTAACTCTCTGGGAGCAATCACTGGCAAATAAATCTGAAATTCCAAGTTGGTTGGATCTAGATAAATTCCTTACCAGCCGATATCAAACCCTAGAAACAGTGTTTGATATAAAAGGCTCCGGTGCAGTTAAGAAAATAATTCCGCAATCTGTCCCCGCTTCAAATAATCGAACAAATCCAAAAAGAGTTAGCACATATGCTACCAATGTTTCCACACCATTCTGTAAGCTTTGTCCGAATGAACAACACACAATTCGTAACTGTGCTCGTTTCCTGCAAATGAGTCCTGACGAAAGAATGCTCATTGTAAAGAAGCATGGCCTTTGTTTAAATTGTTTTGCTGGAACTCATGCCATCAAAGATTGCAAAAGCAAGCATAATTGTTACACTCGTAATAAGCGACACCACACACTTCTTCATTCAAACAATTCTGGTTTCCCACGCACGAGTAAAAACTCTAGTTCTCATGCAATCCAAATACAGTCCGCTAAATCTTCAATTCCTGAAAGCACAGTGCAGTCCTGTTTTGCATCCAATTTGAAAAGTGTCCTGTTAGGTACTGCCATTGTCAGAATATGCCATCTTGGTATTTCCTATTCCGCTCGTGCTCTAATTGATTCCGGATCAGAGGGGACCTTTATATCAGAGCGACTATTTAGTTTGCTTAAGCTTCCTTCTAAAGCTACCACCGCACAGATTTCAGGTTTGAACAATGAGATTTCTGCTAAGGTCCAAGAGATGTGTTACTTTACACTTTCTTCCCCCATTGGTCCTAACATTTCAATTGAATCCTGTGCCCTTGTCGTTCCACACTTGACAGGGAAACTACCATCACAACCAATTTATCAAGCGGACCTGAAAAATCTTCCAAATATCCAACTCGCTGATGCTGAGTTCTTCAAGAGTTCACATTTTGACTTATTAATTGGTGGATATCTCTTCCCATTAATCCTTCGTGACGGCATCAAGCGCAATATTTGCGGATCTTTGCTGGGTCAAGAAACGATATTTGGATGGATTTTAACAGGTCCGGTCTCCAAGAATTCTGTTAATTCCTTTTCTACAGTTGTTTAATTTTTTAATGAAGTGGCACTAGATAGGCAGATTTCACGTTTTTGGGTGGTAGAGGATCTCCACAAAAGAACTGTATGTCCACATCAGATCGCCTTTGTGAAGAAAATTATGTCCAGACTACAAAACGAAATGAGGATGGCAGGTATGTTGTGTCACTCCCATTCAAGGAAGGGTATCCCGAAGTTTTAAAGCTAGGTCATTCTCGCGCCATAGCTTATGCACAATTCGTGAGAAACGAAGCACGCCTTTGTAAAAATTTAGAGTTCAAGAAGCAGTATGACGACGTTTTGCGAGAATATTTAGACTTAAATCATATGCTTCCAGTTTCGTCTCCCAGGTTCCAAGCCTTTCCAAAACATTATTACTTGCCGCATCACGCAGTAATAAAACCTGAAAGTACTACGACAAAAGTACGAGTAGTATTTAACGCCTCGAGGTCAGCGGCTAATGGTACAAGCCTAAATGATATTCTGCACATTGGTCCAGTGCTTCAATCTGATCTGACCATTCTAATTTTGAAATGGCGATTTTACCGATTCGTTTTTAATGGCGATATTCAAAAAATGTACCGCCAAATCCTCGTCAATTCGTGTCATACTCCATTCCAACGTATCCTTTTTCGAAACTCACCAACTGAAGAAATCCAGGACTATGAGCTGCAAACAGTTACATTCGGTGTCAATTGTGCACCTTATTTAGCTATTCGAACGCTCTATCAGTTGGCGGAAGATGTAGAATTAACACATCCACTAGCAAGTAGTATTCTACGAAAGTCCATGTATGTGGATGACGCTCTAGCTGGTGCACATGATATTTCAACAGCGGTAAATTCGAGAAACCAACTTATAACCGCGCTGTCATCTGCTGGATTTGAACTACGAAAGTGGACCTCCAACTCAGAAGATGTGCTAGCCGGTCTTCCAAAAGACCATCTTCTAACTGAAGATTTCCTTCAATTTGAAGACAGAAGCACTGCAAAAACTCTGGGTATCCGATAGAATGCTCGTTCTGACTCTTTCTTTTTCTACACAAAACCATTTGAACAAAAGGAAAATTTCACGAAAAGAGAAGTTCTTTCTCAAATTTCGAAACTTTTTGATCCAGCAGGTTGGTTAGCTCCATGCATTGTGATAGCCAAGATACTCATGCAACAGATATGGCTAGAAAAGGTAGGCTGGGATGAAAATCGTCCTGCCACCTGCCTTAAAAAATGGCATTCGTTCCTGTCCAATTATCCATATATCAATGATATACAGATCCCAAGATGGATAACATATTCTCCCGAATGCGATATTGAATTTCATGCCTTTTGTGATGCGTCAGAAAAGGCATACGCTGCAACTATTTATGTCAGGATTAATAAATCTGATTCAATTTCGATCCATTTATTGACGGCGAAAACCAAGGTAGCCCCAGTAAAAACTATATCTCTTCCAAGGCTTGAGTTATGCGGTGCAGTCCTTATGTCTGACATGGTAGAATCCATAATTCCTCAGCTTGAAATAAATCAAAGCAAATTGTTTTTCTGGACAGATTCTACAATTGTGCTGGCTTGGCTCCGAAAACCACCTTGCCAGTGGACAACATTTGTGGCAAATCGTGTATCCAAGATTTCTCAGAGTGTTGGCTGCGCAAACTGGTTTCACGTAGATTCCAAGTCCAATCCTGCAGATTTAGCTAGTCGAGGAGTTCTTCCACACGATTTGATCTGCAATGAACTCTGGTGGCATGGACCACCATGGCTTAGGCTTTCTCCATCAAACTGGCCACGTTTTAATTCAGATGACGAAATCAACACAGAAGAGGAAATCAAGCCGACTAAATCCTACTTTAACTACTTTCAAACCTTTGAAGATATTCTGGATCGCTTCTCTTCATTTCCAAAAGCAATCAGAATAATTGCATATATATTTCGATTCTTTCATCGCACCCACCCAAAACACCGTGCTGATTTTAACAAAGATTCAACACTTATTCAGAGTTCAGAAGTGGAATTTGTTAAAGCTCAGCTTATTATTATTAGCCAGAAGGTGTCATATTCTGACGAGTACCACAAACTTACAAACAAGCAGCCAATTTCGTCATCCAGTAGTTTACTCAATTTAAACCCATTTATTGACGAGACTGGCATTTTAAGGACATGCGGTAGGCTTGTGTCCTCTCCGATGATGTCATATGATGAACGACATCCAGTTATTGTTCCATATAACTGTCAATTTTCACGACTTCTAGTTCGATTCATACACCAGATTTCCTTACACGGAGGCAATCAATTAGTACTTCGTCTAATCCGCCTTCAGTTTTGGATACCAAAAGTGAAAAATTTAATAAAATCAACTATACGGAACTGTAAAGTATGCGTCATCTTCAGAAAAAAGGTACAAACTCAATTGATGAGTTCTCTTCCGATAGAACGAACTGTCCTTTCTCGTGCATTTGCGCACACAGGTCTAGATTTTGCAGGGCCTTTTGACATTAAAAACTATACCAGCAGAGCATGCTTGATTACAAAGGGGTATGTCTGCGTTTTTATATGCTTTGCAACGAAGGCTATACATTTGGAAGCCACCTCTAGTCTCTCCACTCCTGCATTCTTAGCGGCCTTTGATAGGTTTGTGTCTAGGCGTGGATGTCCTCTTTCTTTATACTCCGATAATGGGACGACATTTGTATCGGCTTCTAAAACTTTAACCAAACAGTTTTTTCAAAGTTCCCATTCCGCGCTCATTTCAAACTTTAACCATCAAAAGCTGTCATAGCATTTTATTCCGCCTGGTGCACCACATATGGGAGGTCTTTGGGAAGCAGGAGTTAAGAGCTTCAAACTTCATTTTCGAAAGGTCGCTGGGAGCTTCAAATATATGTTTGAAGAATTTTCCACACTTCTCTATAAAATTGAGGCATGTTTAAACTCACGTCCAATTTCTCCAATGTCAGACGATCCAGCTGACAATGCTGCCTTAACTCCTGGTCACTTCCTTATAGGCGGTCCAATTCATGCTCCTCTAGAACCTGTGATCCACGAATCATCTGTGTCCATAATTAATCGCTGGCAACGTCTTAAGGCTCTGCATCAACATTTTTGCACACGTTGGAAAAATGAGTATTTAAAGGAGCTACATAAACGCAATAAATGGAAGCAACCGCAAGCAAATCTCAGCGAAGATTCAATGGTCGTCGTTAAAGATGAAAATCTACCTCCCACCGAATGGCGACTTGGTAGAGTTACCAAAGTCTATTCTGGAAGCGACGACAAAGTCCGAGTGGTTGACGTTTTAACCCAACGAGGTCTTATTAAACGACCTATTGTAAAGCTTGTGGTCCTTCCAACCAATTAATATTTACATATTCGTTCTTAAACCAAACAAAGTTTTCTTACGTATTTAATCATATTCCAGCAAAATCATGCCAAAGGGAAACAAGCAGAAGGACCAACAAAAAAATTCCTATCACAAATATAACTACAAGACAAAGGAGTTCAAATGTCGACTTTGCCAACGTTCACATGCGCTAAAGGTATGCAGGAAATTTCTTAATATGAACACGGAGGAGAGAGTGCGTGCCGTCCTCCTGCATAAGTATTGCGCCAACTGCTTGGCCCATAAACACTCTAAGGGATCCTGCTTTAGCACATCTGGTTGCCATTATTGCAAAAAGGATCACCATACTCTGCTCCATATGCATGAGCGCTTGCGCAAAAACAAGTCCAAAGGTCCGCCCCAATCTTCGACATCATCTTCCATCAGTCCATCAGCGTCATCAACGAAATCATCCATATCCTATTCATCCATACGAGCTCAACACTTTGTCACATTACTACCCACTGCGGTCATCCAGATTTTTCAAAACGGGACTTTCCATGATGCAAGATCCATACTGGACCCTTGTACAGCTATAAGCCGAATTTCATCTACGTTGGTCCAAAATCTACAGCTGAAAACAACTGCTATTGGAGATGACATATTATGCTCCGTCGGTATTCGAGCTCGATCGGACGCCAACATTAAACTACAAGTCACACTTCGTGTTGACCGTCGCATTAATATGCTAACTCCATCCAAAACAATTGATGATTCCATCTTGCAGAACGTCCATAACTTGGTTCTGGCCGATCCTAATTTCCACAAGTCCGCTTCCATATCCGTCGTTCTTGGTGCTGATATATATCCTCGAATTATTCAATCCGGGATAATACCGAGCAACGGCGGTTTCCCCGTTGCACAGAACACCATTTTTGGATGGATCCTTTCTGGTTCCGTTTCAATATAAAGGCAAAAAAAAAATTTTTTTTATTCAATCTATTAACAAATAATAAAACTGAAATAACCATGAAATTAATATCCTTACTTGCACTAAATTAGATACATACATGAATTATACTGAATCTAATGCAAACGTATCTATCATTATATATACAGTTATATTATAACATTATATTCATTAAGTATTTTTATTTTATCTTTATTAGCAGCCGTACTGCAAGGCGGGCGGCGATGTTTATGCCAAACACAAAATATGTTTTTTTTTCTCTATGTATCATAGTACTAAATTAAAATCTCACGGAGAGATGGCGCTTCCCGCAGTACAAATTAATGTTTCTATCTCAAAATTGATATTAAGAGTGCACTTCCGTTTTGATATACTATTTTTAAGCCTTCTTGTTAAACCAACCTTTGAAAGGGTAAGAACTAACAAATAAACTTGTATTAGATTCAACTCTAATTTCCATTTTGTATCTTCTTTTTTATTCCGAATCTTAAACTACTGGAGTTTAAGAACTAGATTCCTAAAAGAAGAATTCTAACTTTTTTGTAGAAAGTGTGCAACGTCGAGTTTTCCACAGAAACGCTTCCACAGAAACACATTGAAATCAGTCAAAAGTTCGTCAAGTTAATTAATTTTAAATTTTAAGGTTAAGTTAAAAATTAAAATTTAAACATTTTAAAAATAAATTCACAAAAATAAATTTCAAATTTTCAGCACTAATACTTCAGCTACAAATAGCACAAAATCGTTGTTTTTCATGCTGTTTTGCCTGAACCGAGTTTTAGTAAGTAAGAACAATAAAAACATAGTTTTTTTGGTGATTTGGTAGTGAAGTAAAAATACTTCAAATAGAGTAACTCGACGTTTTTTCAACCGATTTCAATTTAATAAAACTTGCTGGACTTATAATTAGGTAGATTTTCTTGTATTCTTACGACATAAGTGGACATTCAATACAAAATATGTCCACAAATTGATCTCAAAGAGAAAATCATATGAAAATTTTTAGGAAACTTTTAATTGCCTCATCATCCAGATGAGAAACGATTGCGCTTAATACAATTTTTGAGAGAAGTTTATTTAGATTTAGTTGCTTGTAGAACACTGGTAGCAACTAGATATGGTACCACCTGTGATGCGATGTTTTTACGATTCATAAATCATGTAAGTAAAATATTTTAAAATTTAAAAAGTATACAATCCCTTTAGTTATATAAGAGATGCCTTTATTCATCCCCTTTGACTTTTGTATACATCTCAATTTCCAAGGCAATCGATCTAGAAGAGTACACTATAGTCGCGCGTCGAAGCTGACACGAACGCTTTTTTTTTAGCTGGTGTGACAAGAAATAAATAATGTTTAGCAACACGCCAACATGTGTGTCACTCTCGCGAGCATAGCAGTTAATTAGTGTACTCGTGTGAAAATGGCCACCCGCACAAAAAGCCCATATAACAGAAATTCAAGTGGCATTTGCTACGGCCACGTTGCGTCGCGTTACGCGAACATAATTGAACCATAAGAGATAAGGATAATTGATTACAAAGGGTGATGATTGCCGTTAAATATTTTTGATGGTTCCATTTTAAATTGCCAATAGCTTTCATGCACTGAAGACATTGACAACGACAGCGATGTAACGACAAGACAAAAGAGAGAAATGTAGTCATATCCTCGGCTACTTGATTATTTTGATAACGACGCAACAAAATAAAAAAAAAAAATACATAAAAATAAATAAAAATACTATAAGTGAGCTTGACGAATTGATGACATTTGTAAAACCAAGTGACACGTCGGCAATAACAAATTATATGAAACCAAAGCAACTGTCATGCTCTCCAAACAGTGAAGTAAAAAGATTTGTCGCCACTCAAATTAGAACTATATTAAGGCAGAATTACACAGGTAGCACTGATAAGGGTAAAAAAAAACCAGCTTCTGTCAAAAACAGATTTTCGTGCAACAAAGCTAAAGTGAAGCGAATGTAGAGAACATAAATTCTATAAAAATTGTGATTAAACATTTATAATCATGAAAGTTGTGAAAAACTATGCATGATTTGTGGTAAACGTCTTCTAGTCGGTAGTGTTAAATTTTTATGCAGTGCCAAAAAACGAAAATTTTTATATATATGCATATTACATACATACATATTAAAACCAACACCAGCAGTTTCTGAGAAATATTTCTTAAATAATTCGTTTTAACAAACAACACAATGTTGCGTTCGTTATTTCAGCACGAACTGAAGGAACAAGCATAAATCCTATTCGTCAAACATGTGTTAAAGTGATCGATCAGAGACATCATTGAAAACATTTAGAAAAATCATCACTGAAATGTCGCCATTTTAAATCTGATCAGAAATCTATGTGCGTGCATGGTATAATGATTTACAAGATAGGAGTGACAGTTCTGTTGGGCCCATATCTAATATGTCCGCTTGTCCGACGAAATGTCCGATGTCCGTTTGTCCGACGAAAATGAGCACTTTTTACTTGTCCGCTGGATGGTCACACGACAGAAAATTTAGGACGGACACATTTGACATTTCATTTAGTTTGAGTACATTTTCTACTGCACTTTATTTTGTGCACTTTGAAAACAATTACTTTTAATAGCAACTTTGCGTAGATACAAAAGTGATTGAAAGTTTTAGAGTTGAAATTGTTATTCTATTGTGTTTTTATTGATACGCGGTATTTCTTTATTTTTTATTCAACATGGAAATCGATTACGACTTAGTAGTTATATATAATAAACTCGGCCAATCAATACGCATCAAACATAAAATGACTATCACTAAATTAATAAATGAATTCCATTAATATATTTATAATTTTACTTACCAATTCTTCCAACACCACTTTCTTGTCAATATTTTAATAATATAACCTGCCAAAAGTAAGTGTTTCAAGCATCTATTTTTCCTTTATCTTATAGTAGGATATTAGTACTTCTCCTTAGAAAAACTACTTTTTAGATGCTAAAGTGTGGCAAAACTTTTATTTCACCACATCGCCACACTGTTGTGGCCGTTGTCTGCTGACATCAACAGCAGACAAAATGAACATATTTTGTCCGCCTTACAAAAAGTTCATCCGCTCTCACTCTCACTGCTTTTTGACAGTTTCACATTGAAAGCAACAACAACGATCGGACAAACGGACATCGTCTAATATGGGCCTTGGCGATTTGGAGTTGTCAAAAACACATAGAAAAAGAGAAAACGAAGAAGCAGCAAAACAGATGACAAGTTAAGCTTTGTATTGATTTGACAACTCCCGATCGCCGCTAGTGAGAAAAAAGGTAGTTGTCAAGGCTACCTAGTAAATTATTGTATCATGTGTGCGTGGTTTAAATTGTTCTGTGTTCTGGTATTTAAATTTGTGTTCAGTTAATTTCTACAATGGATGAAGAGCTTATGAGACTTCTGAAGTATTTCAAAATGGAACAAATTTACAATGATTTAACTGGTAAGTCTTAAATGAATTTTATTTTTATTCTATTCAAGGCCCCTATTATATATAGAAATTCAACACAAGTTGACTAAATTTTTTTCGTATATTTCAGTTGAGCCTTGTACATATATTGAAAATTCTTAAACCATAAAGCCAAACTACATGGTTTATATGCATTGCCAAGAAACAATGCTGTCTGTACGAGCGTGTTGCAAAAATGTACAAGGTAAAGTAATGATACAAAAATTTACAAGGTAAAGCAATGCGAATGTTGAAATTACGGAATAATTTTACTTAAGAGGCCGGACACGAATATCTGTTTTCTTTTTTTTTTTTTTTTGTTAAGTGTATTTGGGCCTCCTAAGCCCAAATATGCAAAAAAACCTTTCGCTTGCTACTGGCCTAGGTTGCGAACATAGTAAACGCCGGTTCAGGCAGGCAGGCAGATCAGATCCGAAAACACATTAGAGAAAAAGAGATGGATGACTTGTTTGCTTTGTTACTCCAATGTGAAAATTTTGTCTCCTAAACCATTCGCGAGCAGCTTAAGGCGGTCTTCTCATTCAAAACCCGTTTTTTGGACCCTTTTTAAAAAAATTCTTATTTGAAAACGCAAAGAATAATTGAAAACTTTTTTTATTTATTGTATTACAAAAGGTTAAAAGTAAATAAAAAAATTTTTTTTGCCTTGATACGTGGGCTGTTCAAAAAGTAATGAGACTTCAAAGTTGGTGGTGAAAAAAAAAGGTGTCGTCACGGCGGCCACGATTCCGGGTCTCCGGAGCGTCTGAAATGAAAAAAAAACGGGGTTATAATCAGTATAGATGTAATTCTCGGGTGAACCTCAAGCTTAATTTTGTGATTTTTTTTGACAAAATGGCGGCCATTCAAAAAAAAAATTTCAATTTCGCCTTTTTTTTTTGTAGTTTAGTGTAAAAAAAAAATAGTAAAAAATTTTTTAAAATTATGGTCGAGGTTCACCCGAGAATGGTAACCATTCTGCGTCGATGCCACTTTGTTTCATGAAAATCGGTTCAGTTGAACTGGAGATATCATGGCCGCCAGTTCGAAAAACGTGGGTTCGAGATAAACGCGTTTAAAGTTTGAAGTAATTTTTTTGGGGAAAAAAAAAAAATCAAAAATGTTTAAATGCAGTTTTGAAGATGCCAGCTCCATACAGGCCACCTTCCTCTTTTTCGTAGAAACTGCTTTCTGCTGCCCTCTCTGCTCTGCGAGCCGTTCTGCCAGCTTTTGATGATGCCGCAGCTCGAGTCTCTGATCGGTTCAATCTGTCTTCATTGCGAGATAGTGCGTATTCGTATGCGTTTTTGCCAATCGCAATACCCATCAAACCCATAATTTTAAGTATGGGTATAAAACCGTCGTTGAAGAGGCACGTTGCAATGAAATTGGCCACTTCGATGGTGCGTGCGCCTGAATTGATGTGTTTGGGCGAAAGTGACCAAAGAACAGAATTGTAGGACTCATTGGAATTCTGAGTTTCAGATCCAAGGCATCTTTCAAGCAAATTATCTGCCGACAGCGCTTCGTAAGCTGGTTTTATTACCTCCATCACCTTTTTGTCGAGAGGTGCATACGTGTGGTGAAAGCTATCTAACGTACCTTCAGCAGCTGCTTTCTGCCATGCGCACCAGCTTGACGCACCGGTGGGGCAATTTTGGTGTTGCGGTTTATCATCGGTGGAGCACTTATGGTAAAAAGTGGCCCAAAGTTCCTTTTTCATATCCTCCACGGAGTCAGGATGACGGCGGATCGCAAGGCCATAATATGTGGTCAACTCGGATATTAATTTGTCGGTGAGCTTGCCCGCACCTTTGCCTCCAATGCCCTTATTTTCTTTTTTTATTTTTCGAAGTCGCGTGCCCATTCGCTTCTGCACATGCCCAATGCATTCTTTCTTTTCCACTATAGGGTCACCGTCATAGGGGTCGACATCTAATACACCTTTGAAGGTCTGCGAATCACCATCGCCGATATACTTTACATATTTTATGCCGTGTGTTTCAAACGACCTGGAGAACATCTCTATTACAGCGTCCACCTCCATTTTCCCAGAGCTTCCTTCATGGTTTATGGTGCATTCTTCGTCATGAGTATCAAGCCAAATTTGGTAAGCCTCTGGCTCTTTTTCCTTCTTGGCTTCGCAATATTTGCAGCTGTTACACAGACGAGATTTTACGACAGTGTCAACAATTTTTTTGGTATGCTTGGCAATCAAAGTTGTGACACCATAAAGGGAAGCAAAGCCACGCTTCTTCCAAGTCCCATCCCCCGACACAGTAAATAAAGTGGGATCGCACTCTGGATTCGCTTCGATCATAGCCTCTTTTTCTTCTCCAATAGCTTTTGAAATGACATGTTCGTACATGGCTTTTCCAGCAACGTACAAATTTTGTAGGATAGTATAGTACAGATTGTTGGACAAACTTTGTCCGAGGTCCATGAGGCCACAAACATGGTTATACCTTTTGGCCCAATCCCTAAAAGCCGCATGGCAACAACCAAGCGTCGATTAATTTCATATGATTTTCCGATCATAGGTGACGAAGGAATATATGTTGTGCGTGGGCAGGCGCAGTTCAAAGCGATTTTAAATCCAACTCCATTTGGTGAGGCTTCTGAGAACTCAATTTTTTGCTTGCATGAGGCACAAATTACCAACGCTGACAACGTGGTAAACACAGAACAGAGCTCGAGAATGCAATACTTCAAATTGTTTTTGATTGATACTTCGTCGTCTTCGTTATTCTTGAATTTCTTGTCCGATGTACTGGTATATTCAGAATCCTCTGGTCTAAGATGCTGATTTCCACTAAACCCGCGTTTCTTAGCACGATTCTGACGCTCACTTGGGCGTTTTATTTTTTTTTTTTTTACTTTTCCGATCCATTTTACAAAAATCACAATAAATTTATGAAAAATTTACTTTTCCGTTCACTGAAGCGCACGCGTCTGTTGCTCAACTCGATACAAACTGAACTAAATGATGCTTTCAGTTGAACACCTGGACTCAAAAAATGCTTCAACCCCTAAAATAAGCAGAAATGTGTATTCGTATGTTTGTATGAATATGTGTGCAAACACGTTTTTACCTAACAATAAACATTTTCAACGGAATTCGGTGGTTACTTTATGCCGCTTCGTTCGAAAATGAGTCGAAAAAAATAGCTCATTTTGACGAAGACCTTGCTTCACAAAAAAGGCTGTATCTTCTAAAGTATTTCGAATTTCCAAAAATCCTTTTAGGGGCATATTCACAACTACCCAAGCTATAAATAAATGCAAAAAAAAGTCGAAAAAAAAGTTGCTCAATGAGAATCACTTAAAATGTATTAATAAATCCAAGTTCAAGGAAAAAATGTACATACAAAAATTGTAAAAAGCACTTCTCAACCAAATCAGTTTTTAAATGTCACATTCTTAACCATTTTAAAAATGCTCAAAAAAAAGGAAAAGAAAATGTCATTTCTGCATTCGATTTAATGCAAACTCAATTAACGAGCAGTGTGATAAGAAACAACTCACAATCAGAAAATAATTTAATTCAAAACAATGACAACTATTTTCTACAGAATAACTTTTCGCAACCAGCAAATAGTTTATTACAAAGTTTTGACGATATTCTTTCATCTTTATTTGAATAAACATTAAAATTTTCATTATCTTTACTTAAAAAAAATTGTTTGCCAAGGAAAGATGCATTTGAGATTCAAAAAATAGTTTCAGAAATAGTGCAAACTATAGCGAAAGCATTAACTGTAATTGTATCTAAAAAACAATCTAGTAATGGTTTTCCTTGCGCGCACTTAAAGTCTCTCATATGCTTTTGCGATTTACCCTTCATTAATATATCATCCGAATACATATTAATCAAATATTTAAAATAAATTAAAATAATGAAATATTGTAAAACAGTCGTTATCGAAAATAATATTGGTTGCAAATTTCAGTTAGGCATTTCAAAACTTTTGCCAGTAGCGAAAACAATACATATCATGCCAATAATTTTCAATACAAATCGCTTTTTGAATTACCTTCTGTGTTAGAAATTATAGAAAGAAATACAATAAACATGATAAATTCTGAAAACATCATAAATATAGTAAATGCCCAAAATTTTAAAAATGTATTATCTCGTAGTCATTCTTCACTACATAAAACCGTCATTCCTTATTGCTTGCATTTTGATGATTATCAAATAAATAACCCCTTAGGTACTCATACTTACTCCATTTGTGGTTGTTATTTTAGTTTTCCAACTTTACCACAGTTTTTGTTATCAAAATTAGACTATATTTCATGGTGCATTTATTGCAAGCGACATTTTAAAAAGTTGCGGGAATGAAGTGGCATTTAGTGACTTTGTGCAAATTTTAATTTCACTTGAAAATGGAATCAAATTTAATTCAAAAACAGTTTCATTTGTTTTAACTGCAGTTATTGGTGATAACTTAAGTTTAAATAGCTCTTTTGGATTTACCACTTCATTTAGTTCATCAAAATTTTCTAGAGGATGTAGGAGAACAAAACAAGAAACTAAAACAGATACTTCAGAAAACGATATAAGAACTATCGAAAACTATAGTAATGATCTACTTAATGGCGAAGATACTGATGTAAAAGAATTAGGCATGTTCAATAAACTACAGAATATTCATGTTACAGACAATATGTCATTCGATATAATGCATGATTTACTAGAAGGCGTTTGTAATTATGATGCATCGAAAATTATGCTATCTCAAAACAAAACAATCTCCCTTGAAATCATTAATAATAGAAAAAAAATGTTTACATACGGTGAAATAGAAGTTGGAAATGTATCTATTGATATCACGCTATCAAATTTAAAAAAAATTCTCATTTTAAAATGACTGCATCCGAAATGCTCTGCTTTGTTAGTTTTTTGCCTTATTATAGGAGATCTCATTCCAATTAATAATAAGTATTGGCACTTGCTGGTTTCTTTAATACTTATTATAGATTTTTTGTTTAAAACAGAATTTTCTGAGAGTGACCTTTCTTTTTTAGCTGATATAATAAAAAAACATCACTTAATTTATGTTAAACTGTATGGAAGTCTTATCGCCGATTTATAAGTTAACTTTTTATTTTAATGCAAATAATAGACTCGCGAAAGCACTCGCGAAGTTAATTTTATTTTTGTTTCAAGGCGCACATTAAAAAAAAAACTTCTTACCATCAACAGCTGGAATTCACACTAGAGCTGTCACAACTACCGGAGATATAGAGTTGCCAGCTGCTCAGTCGCGATGGGGGTGGGTCTTATACCAACAAGGTGTCGGAAAAAAGGAAAACTAATTCACAGGTGGGTTTGATAAGACTTTCTATCAAAGTCCTATCAAACAGTGGGATGGAAGAGGCATAAAATCAAATAAATAAAATTAAATTAAATAAAATAAAGAAGCAAAAAATTGTCATCTGTTGAAAGTACTACACACACTAAAATAAACTACCACAAAATCGGAAAACAAAGAACAAAGTTTTTGGGACGCACTCTAGTTGCGGGTTCAAGGTGATTACTTGAACCCTCATACGATTCTACCTGGTAGAATCAATTATTTCACCGGTCCTTGTCCGAACTCGGCTCGAGTGCAGGGCCTAACACACAAAAAAACAAAATGGCTTCGGTGGAACAAAACTACAACAGCGAATATTTAATAACGACAATTACACTCGACAAACGACTCTAAAAAACAAGCAAATTTTCTGACGGGGTACTACGACCGTTTAAGCTACCCGTGGGCGGACCACACTAACACAAAAAAATACTTGAAAAAACTTGATTTGAAATCCAGTCAAATCCCAACAGTCCAGATCCTGCGGCACCTCGGTAATTCCTCAATCCTGGCTTCAAAATCCCACGTCTTTCGTTTGGGTCACTACACAAAGGCAGCACGATGTTTTTTTTTTTTGTATTTATACATTTTTTTTTTCTTTATTGTTATATTCGGGCTTAAGGTCCAATTGCAAAAACTCTTATTAGTGTTATAAAATTTTTATTATTATAAACACTGTTGTTAGTTGTCAATATTTCGATTCTCACCGAGAATCATCATCAGGACAGAACTAAAAATAAACATTTGTAACACACTGTCCTGATGATGATTCTCGGTGAGAATCGAAATATTGACAACTAACAACAGTGTTTATAATAATAAAAATTTTATAACACTAATAAGAGTTTTTGCAATTGGACCTTAAGCCCGAATATAACAATAAATAATAAACAAGAGGTCGACTAAAATAAATAAAAATTTTTTTTTTCGTTCTCTTCTTTTTTGGTCACAAAATCGGTTGGTTTTTTTTCCCACACTCGCACTTAGACACTGTTCAGACTGAACTGAACTGCCAACCCCTATCTTCGATTGGAGGGATTTAAGTTCCACATTATTGGAACATAAACACCGCCATCTTTTACTAACGCAGATGCGGTTTCAAAAAAACCAGTATTCAGAACGAAAGGCTTTACTCACACCTATTTATAAAATTCATCAAGGAATTTTTTGGTGCCTTTTTTGAGTAAATTTAAATAAACCTTCCTACCCACCAAATGTTTACACAATTTTGGCGGCATCTGCGTTAGTATTGGTGTGGCAATCTCCACACTTTTCAGCCCACACTGGCAACTCCCATTGTGAATAAACCAAGCGATTTTGACAGTCTGGTCATGTTCGTATAAATAGTCGCGGAATAAAGTGCGATCAGTCTCGTGGGATGAGGGATTTGTGTGGACATAGGAAAACCATGAGAAACCCCAAGTAGACATCGGAATACAATATTCTTGTCGATTGGACAAGAATGGTTCATAGAACCATGGCCTTTGGCCTACTGGAGCATTTTTCGTGCGGCAGCGTCACCCCGCCACGGGCAATAAATTTCAATATTCTAGAAACTCTTATATGATTAAAATACCAAATATTCGCGATGTCGTTTTCCTCGTACCTCACCGCAATTAGACCAAGGAAAAATTCGCGAAGCAGATTTTTGAAATGCGACAGTTTTAAGCCTAAGCACTAGACATGGGTAACGCAGCAAAAATCGCTGCGTTGATACGCCAACTCAAAAGCAGTTTACTGTATCAGCGAAATGCGTTAACGCTAATGCGTCATAGCGTAGTTTGAAATGCTATGTTTTCTGTATCAACAAGAATTTAATTAACGCATTGAGGGTTTGATTTGACCAACATGTTGCGTTATGTGATTCATTTTTCGAATGCGTCGAATTTTGTGGTGGAATACTAAGCGCAAATTTGCTTCACTTAGAAAAAATAAATTAAATTATTAAAATTATATTAATTATATAACAACTAATATTAAAAACTGAAGATATGAACTGAATTTCAATCATGCAGCCAAACTGTATTTCGTTTAAGATTTGATGCGAGCTATCAAACAGATACATACGCGTTCCTGGTATGCAAAACAAGTTCGAAGTTGGACTCTAATTTACTTTCTAATTTACAGTCTGCTGTTTCAAACGTTCGAACGGTCAAATACCTGGTTTGTCCTACCATGCGTGGCAACATGTGCTATCGTATGAACACCCCTCCCTAATGGAAAAACATTAACCCTTGTGTCTGCACTTAGATACGATTGTACCATTATGCCATTTTGAATCAAGATATTGTATAGTAAATGATTTTTTAAAATTTACAGATTCAGAGTATTCCTCAAATGATTTATTGCGAAGCTAAAGCCGAAATTTCAATGCAAGTATCCACTCCCACTTTTTTTTTGGAGTGGTTTTTGCATTTTTACCCTTCTAACAAACCCTTGGATACGTTTATACCCTCATGCAAATTGTGTTCTATTACTACTGTTTTTTTTATAATTTTAAATGTTTGATGGATGTTTGCTCAAAAAGTTGAATTTATTTTAACGTATGGTCTCCTTATGCTAGCAGCAAGTGTGCATTTATGCTATTGTGAGTGTATGACACACTAACGAACGATCGGCTGCTTGCTTTGCCACATTTATCAGCGTGATTCCCCGAATATGAAAAAATTACGTTTCACAAACTTAAAGAGAGATTCTCCTTATTATGATTAAAAATAATGCAATTCAAAAAATTAAAGAAGTTTAGTTTTAATTCAGTGACAACGGTTGGTTGTCGATGGAAACAATGGCTTGGAGTATTTAGTTTTGTGCATTATTTTGTCAAGTGAAGTCGATTAGCTGATAAAGAGTAAATAAAAGTTAGCTTTTTCTGATAAAATGGACGCTGAGAGAGACGTAATAGATGTTTTTACTTCAACACGATTTGATAGCTTGCCTCAAGAGAAGCAAGATAGAATACGGTCTTTGGTGGCTGAATACCTGACAGAAGACGACGATGATTCTGAAGATCCTTATAATGATAGACTTGAAGTAAATGATGGAAATTATCCAAGAATATTTTCAAATGAAGACGTTGGCGAAGCTTCAGATATTGAACCAGAGTTAGTTTTGGAACAAAACGAAGATAAGTGTGAAGATTTTGAAGAAGAAAAGGAATCTTTTATAGGAATACAAACTTGTGCATTAGAGGAGTCCAGTAACAATTTTTATGTTGCTCGTGATGGAACAATGTGGGATAAATTTCCGCCACCACAATCAAAAATTCGTAATCATAATGTAGTGAAACAAATTGGTGGACCTGTAAATTCTCGATTGACAAATGCCCCATTACAAATTTGTAAAGCTATTTTCAGTGAAATTTGTAAAGCTATTTGCTTTAAAAACTTTATCAACTGTACATTACACCACAGAAACATATGGTGTACACCAAAAGCCAGAAGCCATATTATTTTACAATAATTCAACGGCCGGCGTTGACACCATGGATCAGATGCTCGGCATATATACATGTGAACGTAGAACACTTCGTTGACCTCAAGCTTTTTTTACAGTATTGTTGATATAGCTGTCTTCATAGCTTATAAGGAGAAAGTTCCATCTAATTCAACCGACGCTAGGCGTAAGTTCCTACATTTACTGGCCAAACAACTCGTTTATCCTCAGGCTGAAAAAAGAGCAAATAATACGTATGTCACACGCCAGTTTAGTGCCAGATTGGCTCTTGAGTCATACTTTGGATGTCCAATTAGGGTAATAACTGTTTTATAGATTTTTCTGTCATTTTCAAATTTTTGCTCTTATGATATTAATTTTATTTTGTCTATTTTTAGTCTTCGACTATAGATCATACTACCCAAACGGCTCATGGACCACAAACTGTAAAAGGAACTTGTAATATGTGCTGTAGACGGTTTCATTTTTCGAAAAATCCACTTTTCCAAAAATCCAAAATTCTTCCACATGCTCTTTTACCACGGGGTAATAAGAGTTGAAGTCCTAGAATTTTCGTTATAATTTTCTTCTTTTTTATTTTAAATTTCTGCCAGTTTAATTGCGACGATCTAATTCTGCCATCGCATGTACAATTCCAATTTCCAATTTTTAAAATCTAAAATTCAATTTATGCACAAAAAGTTATATTGTTGTGCACATAACATTCGACTCATATATTTATGCAGCATTAATCGTTTACAAATCCTTCATTCTGTTATGTTTGGTTTAGAATCGTTTGTCCGACGAATGCTACCGGCTATGTAGTATAACAATCAATCGTTGCCAAACGAATGTGTTGAAAGTCGGTTTAAGACTATTTATGGCTATGGTGTTAATGTCACTCGCTGTTATAGTTATGTAAACTACTGAACTCGACACCGAATGCACTATTGTTGTAGTAGAAACAAGTTAATCCGTACAGAGGTTTAATATGTACACAGTTGTCAAATGTGGCACTGCCTTATCAAATACTAGGAAGTTTTCTGAATTTTGTCTACTTCAAAGATTTTTTAAATATGTTACTTTGTTTCTTATATGTGGGCAGTGCTTTTTGCTTTTGTTCGGTTTGTGTTTTCAGTAAACTAACTTTGAGCAATTAAATGGTTTGCGGATTTGTTTTTCATTATTATTATTTTCAGTGATTGACTGCTTGCTTTTGACATAACAAAATCAAATGTATGCAGCTATTGCAGTTTTTATTTTTATTTCATATATTTAAAGTTCATCACAGCCTTCAGACACTGTATATATTTCATAATTTATTTACCTTTCGGTTTAGAATTTTCCATTTTTGAACCATTCTATTAACGACTGCAACCACAACGATAGCATAAAAGTGTTCGTTTGATTTTGACGTTCGGATTCGTGGTTTCAGTGTCCGTTAGAAATACATATTGCAAATATGTAACTGTACTACGGCATCGTCCGCTGGCTGATCAGCTGTTGTCGTTGTTTGATTCTGTTTGAAATACAAATCTCAAAAAGCGAACGAACACTGTTTTGAACGAAACGATTGCTCGGATAGGAATACAAATGAAGTCATTAATATCCTTTTCATTCGAGTACTTAGTTCGTTTGTGCAGTAACCAATTTTTTTGTGTCACTTTGTACGGCTGCTTTAAACTGTCAAAATATATTTTAGCAAGGCAAATTGTTGCTGAAAAACATTAAATTTATTTTTTTTTTTTCGTTTATCGCTTAAAGTCATGGGATGATACAGCATCTTTTACCAGTAACCTCGCTGTTAAGCAAAAACAGCAGCCAAAATAAAACTACCGTCGGTTGATTTTGACATTATACCTACGCCTTTGTTATTGTTTTGTTGTCGGAGAGACAGATATCAACAGATATCAACCATTAAACTTTTTTTGTTAAAAATTGCGATAATTTTTTTGGTTAAAGTTTTTCAAAAGGGCCTAAAACGACTTAAAAGGGCCTCGGGGCTTTTACAATTAAAAAGGGCTTAAAAAAGCCCTAAACGCCTCCAAATATCATCCCTGCTTGGTAGTACAGTATTGCCATTTTGGTGATTTTGGGGAACGTTTTCTTTTAAATTGCCCCAAAACATTTGCTTTTAGCCCCTATCTCTTTTCTTAGCATTTTTTAATTTGAAATAGTCCTTTTTGGCTCCAAAAATTATAACTTAATTTTAAACATTTTACAGTTCCAATAAAGCATTTAAAATATTTTTATTGTTGTGTTAGCAACTCCATTTAACAAAACGATAATAATTATCAATGAAAAACTGATCGCAAATTAATCGAGTATTACAAAAGTTTAATTTCTAATTGCTATGGAGGCAGAGTAATTCGAAAATGGAGAGGATTTACTGTGATTATCATAAGGAGTGGCCTCAAAAGGGTAAATTAATGCTGCCACGATTCCCCAATAATGAGTGATCTCTTAAAACTTTTAAGACCAAAACAGGAATATATGACTGTAATAATAATCATGATTCTTCTTCCGAGGAAGAAGGATATTATTTAACTTTAATGTAACTTTAATTAAAACAAAGTAAAAAACGAGTTTTGATACCATCACTCTATCACTCCGGTATTTATCCATAGATTTCTACATCAATAACACATTTGCTTCTTAAAAATGTGGTCTAGACGTAAATAATTCTTTATATTATCAGTAATTTTTTTACAATTTTTGCAAGGTGATAGAGTGAATTTTAGACTTTAATTTTGGCCGAAAAATTTATGGTCTGATGTGTGAGCTACTTTCGAAAAAAATCAAGAAAAATTTAAAATTTTAATATAATTTTTAAGCTTAACGGACCATAGTCCATAAGAAAAAATAGTCGCATGGAATGTACAAGAATTGTTGTTGTTTTTTAACCAGTGTAATGAATGAATTCGCAATGTATCTATGTTTTATTTTATTTATATGAGTCTTATTGGAGTATTTTGTAAAACGCAAGCGATCACCTAACTTGGGGATTTTTCTCTGCCAACAAATTCCATTAGAAAATTTCAGGGAGAGAGAGTTTATTTTATTTCATATGAAAACAGAATTGTCAGACAAAAAAATCCCAAGTGATGTGATCGCTTGCGTTTTACAAAGTACGGCCATTAAGCTCAGACTGTTTTTTTTTTAAGAATGAAGACTTCATTCATGTTGTAAACAAATAAATTATAAAAATAATATATCTTAACAATTAAAAAACATATTGAATTAATAAATTTTAAAACTAGCCCCTTTTTTAGAGTTTCTAGCCTTAAATGGATATTTTTTTCTGGCAATACTGTGCAAGTAGCTAAGGGCGGAAAGATCTCGAGAGATGCTGCCTCACTTGGTCTCACTATAGAATTGAAAGAGAAGGCGGAAAGATCTCCAGAGCTGCTGCCTCAGTTGGTCTCAGTGATGTGATTTGGCGGGATTTCACCCACTTTTCGGGATTTTCGAACCCTTGAAGGGCGGATGGGATTTTATACTTCAAAGTGGGATTTTCATACCTGTCAAAATAAAAAAATAGTCTTGGCAGCTTTGGTCCAAAATCGGACCCAAAAATTGCTTTGGATATTAAAAGGGAGTTTATTCTAAGGATCTTTGTTTCATCTCAGGTTACGTGGAAGTGAACAAATATTCACTAAAAGATTAATGGAATGATTTACCATTTTTATTTAATGATCTCAATGCCTACAGTGTTTCAAGTTTTTTGGAAAGAGGTGGCTTCCATAATGGCCCTAAGCTCCGTTGTTTTCAAATTTAACCCATTTTTGTCCAGCGTTGCGTATTCGAAACAGTATGTTTTTCTTAGCCTGGAGGTTCGATCGTCTTTCTTAGGCTTTGTATTTAACTATTGTGAATTTTTATGAAGTTTGACTGACATACGTGGCTCCCACGGGTTAACACTACACTGGTATGTAACGAAATACGTTTTTGTATATTTTTTGTTGTTTTGTGGAAATTCTCCAATTGAAGCACCAAGAGCAACAACCGGATAACTCCACTTTTTTCAAAAAATGTTTCTTGATGCAGATATTAAAAGAAAAAAATTCCCCGTAAGTTGGTGTAATGAAAATTCAACTATCATGACTCTAAAATATTCAAAAGCAGTTTTGAAATTCTCTTTTATTTCAAAACGGAGCAAGAATAAGACAACTCCTGTCGTTGTCTCAAAATTTTAAAAAGTGGAGCTATCCGGTTGTTGCTCTTGGTGCTTCAATTCATCCAATATGATATTAATTTGAAAATTAAAAATCTCGAAGTGGCAACTCGATTTAAAATTTTTTTTAAAAATTTTTTGATTTTTTTTTCTGTTAGACCAAACTAAATATTTTTTGAAAGTTTTATCATTCTAGCTCAATGGGAACATGGGTCAGTCCATAATGGCTTAACAATTCTGACAACTTTGTCCTGTCATTACCGCACTCCAACGCCGACACAAAACCACGAAACAGACTTGGA
The DNA here is from genome assembly GCA_914767935.1 of Coremacera marginata. Lineage (NCBI taxonomy): Eukaryota > Metazoa > Arthropoda > Insecta > Diptera > Sciomyzidae > Coremacera > Coremacera marginata. Next base: position 116,364,336 of record OU612044.1, on the reverse strand, counting down.
GAAGATACTTTAAGCGCTGTTTCTGTACTGTTAAATGTAGCGAAAAATATTTAAAACTATTAAATTAAATTTTATGATATTTGTTAAAAACCAATAAAGTTCCATAGTATTATTGTTTTTTTATCAAAATGAATTGTTACGTACGATTTTTAATGTTATATGAAATGAATGAAAAAAAGTTCTATGTACTTTTACTTATACTTTTGTTGGTGGGATTTTAAGGTACCTCTGGGGGGATAAAGAGGGATTTTTGCTTACACATACGGGATTTTTCACAAGGCCTGAATCACATCACTGCTTGGTCTCACTGTGGAATTCAGAGAGAGTGAGGGCGGAAAGATCTCAAGAGGCACGGTTGCCACCTTTGTGGGAAAAATCCCATTTGAGGTTATTTTTAATTGCCGTGGGAAATGGGAATTCCCATGGTTTTTTTCAATTGAGTGATGTTTTTTTTAATTCATGTGGGAATTTTTTTTTATGGGATTTTTTTGTTTTGTTTTGAAAATTAAAGAAAAAACTCACATTTGTGTATGAAAAAAAAATTATGCATTTAAGCTTCAGTTGCTGCTGACGTTCTAAGGCTTGTTTGTTGGTTAAGTTAATGCCGAAATCACGAACGCACCATCGTGTTGTTTCTTGTAGGTATTATATACAGGCAGACATGTTCGCGAACTTCATTGGTTTGCAGAAATGTTTGCCTGTTTGTGGCGGTGTTGGTGGACCAATTTGAAGTTTCGTCAGTTTGTGAGGAAAAAATCAAAATTTTTGATTTCGTGCAGACAAACCAATAAGTTGTATAACAAGTCAAGCAGTAGATAGAGTTGTTCATATAAAAACTTATCGTTTTGGTTTTTGGGTTGTTAAAATTAATTTTTGGTGCTCATTTTATGAGAAATTCCATCAAGTTTTAAAAAATTTATCCGTAGTGTGTTGCAAAAACAAAACACGGTACGCCTGTGTATGGGCCCAGTTGAATAGAATCGTTCGACGAAGTTCTCAGTAACTGATCGTGTTGTTGTTGTTATTAATCTGTATTTTTTGAACTTCATGATTAAACTGAAATGTATGTAATGCGTTATCAGGTGCGGATCCAGGAAAATATTTCGGGGGAACTTTACAATTTAATGTACTTTATGTATATATTCATTGGAGTGGCCCTTGCTGTATGGAACATATTTTTTCAACAAATTCAAAATTTGCATGAGCCTCGATTGTACCTTTACAAGTAAAAAGTAAATTGTGAAATTTTTAGGAAAAATTATTGATATTTAAAAGTGCCTGTATCGACCACTTTGTTGAAAAGTTGTTTTTCCAAAAAAATCCCAATCAAATTTTCTAAAAACAGGTATGCACTTCGTTTTTCATTTCAATTTTCTTTAAAACAGTGATGACCAGACGCACCCAACATAAGCTGCTTGCATGTATGTGTAACGTTTAAAGCTTCTCACTGAAAGAAATGGGACGTTAAGCACATAAGAAAATATTATCTTTTTAGTATATATTATTATTTCGTTTATTATAATGTATATTATTATCTGTATTATGTATACATATAAAACAGAATGGCATGCGTGAGACCGCGTATAACTAAAAATAAAATAAATATAACATAAACTATTTTAAACTTTCAAACAAACAATGCTCATTGGAATAAAAAGCGTTGCATTTTTAGAGTATCAAATGTACACAAATATAACAGAACTACGCATCGCTTCTTTATCTTATTCTTTTCGGTGTTCAAACACTACGTAATTATATTGAAATCAAGCGAACAAAGTGACGTGACCCTGCCTGCTTCGAGTCTGCCTGCAGAATGAAAGCCTTTTCGCAGCGGAAAGATATCTATTTTTGGAAAAGCTCTTAGCTCGCGAGCTAATTATGTTCGTAGCTGCTTTAAAATGAGTTATCAAATATGAAAATCGAAATTGAATTACCAGAGTTTATGATTTTTTTCTGTGTTCGGTATGCCAGAAAAGGGCATTTTAAGGATTTTTGAAAAAGAAGTCAAGTTTCAGCAGCTATTTTTTTATCCGATTTTTGATTTTTTTAATTTTTTGCACAAAATATCTCAAAACTTTTTTAGTTCATTTTTGGATTGATTGTTAAAAATTTGTATTATTGGGTTTTTGGGATTTTTTTCATAAAAATACTCAAACTCGATATTTCCAAAAAGGCATACTTCTAGCAAAAAATTTCGTAATGACCAAATTATTAAAAAAAACCGAACCATTTGTATCTGTTTTAGGTACAGTTTTAAAAAATATTTCCATGGCAACTGATTTCAGTTTACAGAATCACTTGAAATTAAAAAGTGTGCACTTGGAGTGAATATGAAATTTTTAATTTTGTGTATACAAATGTTGTGCACAGTTACGGAATAGAGCCCCCGAACTCAGTGCATTAGAAATAGAAACAACCACACATGTTTGCAGCGTAGGTGTATGAATATTTAAAATAAATTATGAAAAAATCAATGTTTTTCTTCTTGGTCCCCATAGCCCCATAATAAACACAAGTATATCACATTTAAACGCAGGTTCTCCGAGAATTTCGGGGGTTCAACCCCCAAAACTTCTCCCCCTGAATCCACGCCTGTACGTTATACGAAATAATTTTTGTTGAATCTAGTCAACTTAGTAAAGTTGTCATACATAATAGGGGCCTTAATTATTAATTGCTCTGTTATATGCGTTTAAATATAAAAATTAATTTTTGCTACATTTATGGCAAAATTTTATGTCCTTGGTATGTACTAAACCTCTTCACGGGTAGTCTTAAAACGATTTTCAACACATTCGTTTGGAAACGAGTGATTTGGAACGTTGGAACGAGTCGTTTGGAACGACTCAAACATAACATAGCCGGTAGGATTCGTCAGGCAAACGAATCTAAACCAAACATAACAGAATGAAGGAAATGAAGGATTTGTAAAAAATGAATGCAGCGAAAATAAGGTGTGTTTCATATATATAACGACACTTCGAAATTTTAAATATTTTTGTAACGCCCAGTTTAAGCAAAAGAGAATGTTTTGCGAATTTGGTCATCTATGCACAACAACAATAGTCAGCAAGACCAAAGTCTATTCCAATAACGGTACATTGTTTATTGCTAAATATTACTTTTAATGCTGTTTTTTAATGCTGTTGAAGTGTAGAGATTAATAAAACTGTATAGTTGGTTTTCAAGACCTTAACAATAGAAAAAAATTTAGACCGGAATACCTCGTGCATCCCAACATACTTGCGGAAAAATGGGAAAAATAAAAATTCTTAAAGAAGAAAGCTATGTAATTCAGGAAATCAGGAGTAGAATTAATCGCAGCCATAGAGTGATTCAACATTTTTAGAACAAACCTCAAAATTACGGCAAAACTAAATGTTCGGGCAAAAAAAAAAATCCTCTTACCGCGATCAGCGGAAAATAATCCGAGCTGCGAGCAACACTACACACAGTTTAAAAGAGTTGCGGATTTTTGTTGCTCAAAAAGTTTCCCGAACACCGGCATGCAGAATGCAACATCAGTGTAAACATATCCGTAGTGAACTTATGAAGTGTGCTTCTGCTCTAGCTAGCAACCATAAGAGAACGAGCTTGGAATTTGCAAGAAGGACCATAGGAATGAATTGACTACCAGTCAGCTTTTCAATAATGTTTTAAAAAAGGGTCCCACGTTGAAGTTTAATTTTGACATGTCATTTTTTCCGATGAAAAAAAATGGAATCTTGATGGGCAGGATGGATTTTGACATTATTAATACGACATACGCCGCGAAGCACTTTCGTTTTCATAATGAAGTTTAGGTGGGGAGAAAGTGATGGTGTGGAGTGGTTTTTCTGAAATTGAAAGTTCAAGCATGAAGAGTACTGACTACACTCGTGTGCTAGAAAGCAGTTTGACTCCACTTTTAGAAAAAAACGGAAAGACACATCTAGTTTTCCAGCAAAATAATGCGGCAATCTACGTAAATCGAGATGGTTTCAGGCCAATAACATTGATTTATTGGAGTAGCCGGCGTACTCTTCAGGTTGTAATCCCATTGAGAATTTATGGGGAGAACTTGTTCGCCAAGTGTAAAAAAATAACAGACAATTTGGCAACGTGAAAGAACGGAAATCAGCAATTTTCGAAGAATGGATTAAAATTGATTCAAACACATTAAAAAAATTAATTGCAAGTATGCCAAATCGCATTTACAATATTACTGGAGCCAATGGAACAGTAATTTAATATATTTCTTTTTTATAAATTCAATAAAAATTGTTTTTATTAAAAATTTTGAAATGGCGTTATAAATATTAGACAGCATCAAAAGTGATATTAAGCAATAAGCAATGTGCTGTTATTAGAAAAGAGTTCACTTTTGCTCACTATTGTTGTTGTGCATAGATGATCAAATTCGCAAAACATTATCTATTGTTTAAACTGGCCGTTACAAAAATATTTGGTATTGCCACCTAAAATTTTTTATTTTCACGAATTCTGTGCTGGAGCAAACACTAGGTAAAAATGGGTAGCTGAATCCGAATACGTGCCAGATTTCCAAAATTGTGTAATTTTTTTAAAAAGTGATGCCATCTACTAATATGTATTTTTAAGAGTTTTTAACATGGTTTAACAGTGTTTAGGGGTCGCTGACTTCGAATCTGATGTCGCAATTTTAAAATTCAAGATGGTTAATGGTGTTGCCACCTAAAATTTTTTTAAATTCACGAATTCGGTGCTGGAGCAAACACTACGTAAAAATGGGTCGCTGAATCCGAATTCATTGCCAGATTTCCAAAATTGTGCAATTTTTTTATAAGAGTGTTGCCATCTACAAAAATGTATTTATAAGGGTTTTTAACATGGTTTAACAGTGATTAGGGGTCGCAGACTTCGAATCTGATGTCAGAATTTTAAAATTTAAGATTATTAATAGTGTTGCCACCTAACACTCAGCGTTTGTATTTGCTGAAAAACGGTCGCAGTCGATAGTCAGCTATTTTTGTCTGCTGCGTAAAATTTAACAGTCGAAGCTACACTTCACGAAGAACTGTTGCACAGTGTAACGAGTGCGGCAAAAATAGCTACGAAAAAAAAACCATTAATTTGTAATAATAAATAGGCAGAATCATAGTTTGGAGTACTACTATTCTCAATGTAAAACTTTATGCCAATATTTTTTCTGTTAAGAAAGTGCCACTTGCAAATCAAAAGTTGACTTGAAAATATGATAAAAATTCTTTTTACTTTGACATAAGTAGCATTAGGGTTGTGCTTAGCAGTTCCAGAGACGGAACGGACATGGAACGTTTCTTTTGTAGAACGGAACTAGTTCACGGAAACATGTCCGAGGAACTATATAGTTCCTCCTACTCATGTGATCTGCAAGAGTGAGATAAATGTTACGCTTCATCGATTTATTCTTTTGTTCCGAATGGAGGAACTATCTAGTTCCGCTTATTCATTTGAACTACAAAAGAGAAATAAATAAATAAATATTTGAATTGATTTTCATTAGCTATTTTATATTTTATTCATAGAAAACCACAATATTTATAGTTTTTATATGTTATTCATAGTAAACTACGTAATTTAAGTTTAATGTAGAGCAGTGGAGCTCACGAAATTTTACAAAAGAGCAAATGATTTTTAAAAAACAAAATAAAACACAAAATATCGTAACTTTTGGCAATGAAAAAAAATAAACAAAACGAAGAAAATGTAAATGAAAAAAAAGGAAGTAAAAGGGTACAATGTAAAAAATTTGTTTTATATATATTAAAATTCATCCAGTGTTTTGCAAACAAAAAGGAAGTTAGATTCATTACATTCAGGCCAAAAGTCTTGCACAAGAAAAAATAACGTTAATAATATTTAATAGAATTACATTAAATAATTATATAGATTTAAAAAAGGCAAATGAAGTTTAAATAAAGTGAGTGAATAAAAAAAGTAACAATCAAATTGTGCACTGCTGCGACTAGACTTAATTTCTACTACGGTTACAAAACGTATAAACAAAGAAAAAACAACAAATCCTGTGTGCGTTAACACACAAGCAACGGGATAATTTGCTTGCATTTGTTGTTGTTGATTACGCGTTCAAAATTAGATGATCGTCAACAGCGGCTTGTGGTGCTGTTATTTATTTTTTTTTGTAGATTGTGTTGTTTTTTATACGTGGTTTTGCTTTCGCATCAGCGCAAAGACAAAGCTCATGATAGAAAAAAATTTGTATGGCGGGTATGGTGAGCAAAATGAGCTACTAGATGAGCGTGTCTGATGTAGAGTAACATCATAGCGCTCTAGTTTTAAAATACACTGAGCACAACAGTCTGCTACTTTTATTTTTTACTTTAATATAAAAAAAATTTTAAAAAAATTTAAAATAATAAAGTAAAATAAAGTTAAAAGGAACTTAACTTAAGGTACAAGGCTTCATTGCATTAACAAATTCATTACAGTTATAACATAAAATATTAAAAATTGTTTATTAGAAATTAAAAATAGGAACTTCAGTAAGGAACAAACTTGAATTTTTATAAAAAAAAAAATTAAATAGTTTAATAAACTAAGAAGCATTCTGGGAGCTATTTATAATAAAAATGCTAATATTTATAATAAAAATGCGTTCGCATGGAACAGATGTTGCGACTAAGTTAAGCCTCTTAAGGACATGTTGAAACAAAATTGGGTACACACATTTTCTTGCGCTCCACCATTGAAGGGGGTCTTCAGACCTATTTAAAATTGGCTTATGAATATATTTTTCAAGCTCAACTATACCCGCAGCTGTAGAATTTGTAGGCACTAAACTGGCTACCTCTCTATCGAAATCGTCCCAAATAGATGTGCTTTTGCTAGTTGACGCGCAAACTTCGGTCTGCGAAACGGTAGAGCATGGTAAATCTGAAGAGGGAGGCTGGGGTCTTACGCTTGCAACATTTAATTTTAAAGCTTCATATGCAGTTTTGAAGTTAATTTGATCCCGAAATCCTTTGCCTTTAAACCTTGGATCTAAAATTGTTGGTTCTGCATAAAGTGAATTTTTTTCCAAATTATTTAATCTTCTATTCATTTGCTCTTGTAGAACACCCACAAGATTTTTTACAGTGTCATTGCGTGCTGAAACCATATGCAAGCGGTCGTTTATCTGACGTTTTAAAAGTCGACAGTAAACAATAACTTTGGATAGGCTCACATTTTTTTCCGCTGAAATTCGACTGTTACGTCATAAAAACTTTTAAAATGGGAACCACTTCCTCTATTTCTTCCCATTCTTCGGCTTTTAACGCTAAATCATCTTTTATGAGTGCCAGTGTAGAGATTATGGCATCTTTCAGCTTTAAAATTCTGTCGAACATTTCATAAGTTGAGTTCCATCTTGTCGGAACATCTTGTTTCAACTTCAGAGGAGATATGTTCATTTGAGCTTGTATTTCATGCAGTTTGTACATTCCTTGAGAACTTCTTTTGAAATACTCTACAATGCTCTTTACTTTTTGAACAGTCTTAGAAATTTGTTGAATTCCGGCTTGCACTATTAAGTTTAAAAGATGTGCAAAGCAACCTATAGAACGCCATCCAACAAACTGTATTGCCAAAAGAATATTAGAGGCGTTATCGCTGACAATAGCACCAACTTTGTTTTGGATTTTCCAGTTGCACAATTCTTTTTTTAAAAAGGAACATAAGTTTATGCCTGTATGTCTCTCGCCATATTCAATACATCCAAGTAAATTTGAGCGCATTTCAACAGTTTCAATGTCGATATAATGGGCTGTAATAGCAATAAAGCTTTCATTATTTTTCGAAGTCCAGCCATCTGTCGTTAAGCAAACAGCATGCGCGTTCGCAATTTTGTTTTGAACATCGTGCTGAAGTTTTAAAAAGAGTTGAGGCAGAAGTACTTCAGAAAGTGTCTTGCGGGTTGGCAAGCTGTACGAAGGACACAATAAAGAAACCAGTTTTTTGAATTCAGGCTCTTCTACAAGATGAAAAGCATGATATTCTTTTGCAATCATAATCATGACTTGTTGGTCTATTTTTGACTTTTTTTTTTGTGGGATTGCTTTTGTGCTCTCTGCAAAAGTATATATTTTCGGCTGAGTATCGACAGTAGATTTGACAGCTGATTCAGTTAGTACAACTTCAATGTCATCCGATAAAATATTTAAGCCAGATGATAAAAGTGGCTGACGTTCTATTGAAGTTGTGCTAATTGTGGGATGTCTCCTTTTGATATGTCTTCCTAGATTTCCTAAGCTACCTGCTGAAAATGAAATTATCTGAGAGCAATATTTACACTTTGCTTTTTTCGGTTCGCTTTCAGTGAAATGATCCCACAGAGTGCTGGTCTTCCTACGCATTGCCATATTAAATCTAATTGAAATAATTACATATTAATGACTTGCTGAATACAAATATTTAACGCACCACCTTCACAATTATTTGAGGACAACAAAATTAATAAAGTCTCGAAGAAAATCCAGTGAAACAGCACACTGTAAACACTGTAACATACAATTGCTGCTAATAAATGTTAACGTCTTTTATCTAATTCAAATAATTATATATTATAGATAAACTGAATATAACTATTTAACACACTACCTACACAATAGTTTTATCACAAAAACTTATTAGAATTAAGGGTAATTATTAGAAACAAGGAAACCAATAAACAATCGCAGTAAATTAAACGTTACACTTTTTAAAATCGTTTTAAAATAGTGTTCCACTTTCACATTAGCCATTGATACCTGTTCCTATTGATGTGAATAAATTGAGCTAAAAAATGGAGTAAAAGTTCCTGAAAAGAGAGTATTCTAACCAATATACCAAAACCAATATACCAGCTTTTAAACATGTCTGTAGAACTATTTAGTTCCGCCAGTTCACTTGGATTTTATTTTATTTCGACGTATCCTTTCAATTTTTTAACATCTCTTTCGTTCACTCTTACAAAAAAAGGTCCGCAACTTTGAAACGCTAATTTTTGCTATCATGTCCGGAACTGTTTAATTCCACATGTTCGTTTGGATTGAAAGAAAGAGCAAACGTATTTGTTGCGTTCGTTCTTTGTTAGTTCTGTTTCATGCAAGAACAACGACTTCTATAGTATATTTGTTTCGGTCGTTCTCACATACTAAATCGTAATGCTTCTAGCCGAACAAACCGATAAGCAGTTATGTGTGCGAAAGAGATGTCGCAATTCGTTAAGTGATCTAAAAAAAATTTTCATTACAATCGGAACTGTTTGAACATGATTTAGTTCTTTTAAAGAACGATTGGAACTATGTCCGAGAGCGAACATAGTTCCATGAACTATACATGTCCGGAACTACCCATCCCTACATAGCATATTTTTTAATAAGGCGTTTAATAACACACTTTATTTTTTTTTAAGAAATCTGTGATTGTTCGCTAATTTTATTGCGCAAAGCCACAGGAAGATACCACATCTTTGAACAATAACCGCGCTGTCGAGCAACAGCAGCAGCAACTACGCCGCCACAATGAACACCAAGCAGCCAAAAAATCGGCTGATTTTGACATTATACACATATTCTGATATCAGATTCGAAGTCAGCGACCCCTTAATACTGTTAAATGATGTTTGAAACTCTTGAAAATACATTTTGGTAGGTGGCAACACTGTTAAAAAAAAAATGACACAAGTTTGGAAATCTGGCAATGATTCAGCGACCCATTTTTACCTAGTGTTTGCTCCAGCACCGAATTCTTGAAAATAAAAAAATTTTAGGTGGCAATGCTATTAAGCATCTTGAATTTTAAAATTGTGACATCAGATTCGTAGTCAGCGACCCGTAAACACTATTAAGCCATGTTAAAAACTCTTTAAAATACATTTTAGTAGATGGCAATACTGTTATAAGAAAATTACACAGTTTTGGAAATCTGGCAACGAATTCGGATTCAGCTACCCATTTTTACCTAGTGTTTGCTCCAGCACCGAATTCGTGAAAATAAAAAATTTTAGGTGGCTAGACCATTAATCATCTTGAATTTTAAAATTGTGACATCAGATTCGTAGTCAGCGACCCGTAAACACTGTTAAACCATGTTAAAAACTCTTAAAAATACATTTTGGTAGGTGGCAATACTGTTAAAAAAAATTACACAAGTTTGGAAATCTGGCAATGATTCAGCGATCCATTTTTACCTAGTGTTTGCTCCAGCACCGAATTCGTGAAAATAAAAAAATTTTAGGTGGCAAGACCATTAACCATCTTGAATTTTAAATTTCTGCCAGTCTTAATTGCGACGATCTAATTCTGCCATCGCATGTACAATTCCAATTTCCAATTTTTAAAATCTAAAATTCAATTTATGCACCAAAAGTTATATTGCTGCCGCACTTGGTTTCACTGTTGAAATGAGAGAGAGAGGGCGGAAAGATCTCGAGAGGTGCTGCCCAGTGTTACCGTTGGCAAATTCTAAAAGGTGGCAAAAAAAGGAGATTTCAAAAATAAAAGGGGCAATACAAATCAAACAACAAAACGTTTCTTAAGTTTGTATTAAATCAAAAAAGAAATTAACAATGTTAATAATGAACAAAAAATAAAAAACAAACATATAAGTAATTGCATTAAAAATTTAATTCACATAAATTGATATTAAAAATATACAGAATATAAAGATTTTAAAGAATGTAAAGAATATACAGAAAAAAAAATTGAGAAAGTTCAAAATACACTCCTTGATTTCATAAAAAAAATGTATGAGTTATTTTACTCGTTTCTATTAAACAATGTGCACCAGAATTGGCGAATAACATCGGGCATGCTGATTTTCCGTGATGGGGCAGTAAAAACTTGTGTGGGTTGGAGTGTAACACATGGGCGTCATATCGTTTTACTCCAATTACTAATTATTTAGAGCTTTATAAAAAATAAGTTCAATTTTTTGATATAAAATTACAACTGTAAAACTTATGCCGACCTAAAGTCGAAACTACTGATTTTTTTTTCTTTTTTACTCGCCTCATCACGAGCAGGGGCTGAATTTTGTGTTGTATTTTTGGAAAAGGGGAAAAAAGCCCACTCTGTTACGAAAAGTGGCAAATAAACACAATTTTGAAAAGTCGCCTCTTAGGGGCAGGGCATCCAAAAAAGGGTAATTTTTGCCACTTTAGTCGGCCAACGGTAACGCTGATGCTGTCTTTAACGATCTAGTTATTTAATGAAGTGACAGAAGAGACGATTGTAAACCTAGAGATTGTAAATAAAGAGACTGCCAGTTTGTTTTTTAATGAGAGTAACTTTATTGGGGAAAAATGTTTGCGGTGAACCCTGGAACCGGAGAGATATACCTCGGCTAAAGAAAAATGGTTCGCCACAATAAAGGTATAGTGAAGAAATTTTTTGTGATAATTTTAATTTTCTTAAAATATAGAAGTGCAAAGTGTGAACACTAACAGCGCGGTCAAATCAAATTGCAAATATTTTTCATTGCTTTATTTACATTTATTATTACTTCATTCAATAATATTATAAATAAATTCTTAAAATATAGGTAAATATTCACAGAGATTATGACAGTTCATAAATATTATGAGCTAATTCTAAAATGTAGCAGTACGTTCAAAAAGTCCATAGGATGACACATAGATGGCGTTACTAGATTTTTTTCTCAATGGTTTCCCAATTGATTCGCGAGTTATATCATTTTGTGTGCAACTATTGTTATTGAAAAAAAAAATGGAAAAACGTGAATTTCGAGTTTTGATAAAGCATTGCTTTTTGATGAAAAAAATACAGTGGAAACCAAACAATGCTTGATAAACATTATCCGGACTCTGCTCCATCGAGACACATGGTAGAAAAGTGGATTGCTGAACTTACACGTGGTCGTACCAGCACAAATAATGCAGAGCGCAGTGGACCTCCAAATCAGACTGTTATTCCACAAACATCAAAAAAATTCACAAATTGATTATGAACGATCGCAAATTGAAGCTGCACGAGCTAGCTGGCATTGTAAAGGTATCAGATGGTAGTGTTTTTACCATTTTACACGAACATTTGGGTATGCGAAAGCTCTGTGCAAGTGGGTGAGCTCACAGTCGACCAAAAACAACAATGAATTGATGCTTCAGAGGAGTGTTTGGAGCTGTTTGGAGCCGTTTGGTGTGTTTGGAGCCGCAAAAAAATCGAGTTCAATCCTCGATATTTGACAATGGATGAAACATGGCTTCACACCAGAATCCAAAAGACAGTCTGCTGAGTGGACAACAGTCGACAAACCGAATCCAAAGCGAGCAAAGACCCAACAGTCGGCTTGTAAGGTGATGGCGTCTGTATTTTGGGATGCGAAAGGAATAATATTCATCCACCATCTCCAAAAAGGAACCACCATCAACAGCGTCTATTACTGTGCACTTTTGGATCGATTGAAGGCTGAAATTGCCAAGAAACGGCCACATTTGCAAAAGAAAAATATATCACCACCCACCGTATTCTTCAGATTTAGCCCCCAGTGATTTTCCCCGGCAACGGCAAACTGGCATCCGTCAGTTTGACGGCTAATTTGAGCGGCGGGTCGATCCATAGACCTTAAACATGGAATGTGCGCAGGGTTTGGGTCCCGCCACATTACTACTGCCCAATGAAAACTAAACCAGCCTCGGATAAGAACCCCAATTACGTTGACGACCACCGCAAACGAAAAACGGACAATGATTTACGGATATGCACCTGGAATGTCCGGACCCTTTATAGGGAAGGTGTCATTATCCAACTGGCGGAAGCCCTCAAAACAATACAATCTGACATCACCGCCATCCAGGAAATGCGATGGAAAGGGCAAGGCTGCTCTAAACAAGCACACTGCGATATCTACTACAGCTGCCATGCGGAGAAGCGCGAATTCGGATGTGGATTCGTCGTTAGCCGGAAACTACGCCACCTTGTTTCCCGGTTCACACCTGTGAACGAAAGATTGGCCACGATCCGCATCAAGGCAAAATTTTTCTACATAAGCCTTATTTGCGCGCACGCCCCGACGGAGGAAAAGGACGAAGCCGTCAAGGACGCTTTCTACGCTAGTCTTGAGGACGTATATGACCACCTTCCGGTCCATGACGTGAAAATAGTCCTCGGCGATTTTAATGCGAAAGTCGGAAGGGAAGGCATCTTTGGCCCCACTGTCGGACAGTTCAGTCTTCACGAGACCTCCACAAACAACGGTCTAAGACTGATCGACTTCGCCGCGGCACGAAACATGGTAGTTAGTAGCACCAGATTTAAGCACCTCGACATCCACAAGGCCACCTGGCTGTCCCCGGATCAAAAAACGCGAAACCAAATTGATCATGTTGTAATCGACGGAAGGCATGCCTCTAGTGTTCTAGATGTGCGTACATTTCGGGGGGTCAACATTGACTCCGACCATTATCTTGTTGCAGCCAAGATCCGCATGCGATTATGCAATGCCAAGAACATACGCACAGGAATGCAACGAAAGCTAGATGTCGCTAAGCTGCAATTACAACGGACTGCCGAAGCCTACTCCGCTCAACTCTCGGTTAAGCTCAACCAACCAACCTCTGGACTCGACGACGCCGGCGGACTTTGGGCGCATATATCCCACTCCATGCGCGCTGCCGCTGCAGAAGTCATTGGTTTCCGGCGCCCGCAACCTCGGAACCAATGGTATGATCAGGAGTGTCGCATTGCGACTGCAGTAAAAAACGCCGCTTATAGAAAAACGCTGCAGTCAGCTGCAACGCGAGCCGTGCGAGAAAACTACCGCGAAAAGAGGAAGGAAGAGAGGCGCCTTTTCAGACGCAAGAAAAGAGAGCAGGAAAAGCGTGAGCGTGAGGAACTAGAGGTATACCAGGGCAAGAAGGATGCACGAAAATTCTATCAACAGGTTAAGCGTCTAACCCAAGGTTTCAAGCCCGGAGCATCCACTTGTAGAGACGAAAATGGAGATCTGAATACGGATACACAGTGTGTGCTTAGATTGTGGAGACAGCACTTCTCCAATTTACTTAATGGCGACGATTCCACCAATGCCGCCCATCGAGAGCACAGTGCAGTGCCACCAATCGACGATGACGGAGTGGAAGTATCACCACCTAGCCATGAAGAGGTTCGAGTTGCTATCCAACGACTCAAAAACAATAAAGCAGCGGGTGCTGACGGCCTGTCAGCTGAATTGTTTAAAACCGGCGGCGATGAATTGATAAGGCGCATGCATCAGCTCATCAGCAAAATATGGCTAGCAGAAAGCATGCCCGACGATTGGAACCTCAGTGTACTGTGCCCTATACTTAAGAAAGGAGACCCTACAATCTGCGCAAGTTATAGAGGTATCAGTCTTATTTCCATCGCATATAAGGTTCTCTCAAGCGTACTATGTGAAAGATTAAAGCCAATTACAAAAACACTGATTGGACCTTATCAGTGTGGCTTTCGACCTGGTAAGTCCACCATAGACCAGATTTTCACGCTACGACAAATCCTGGAGAAAACCCACGAAAATCAAATTGACACACACCATCTCTTTGTCGACTTTAAAGCTGCGTTCGATAGCCCGAGAAGGGATTGCCTATACGCAACAATGTCTGAGTTCGGTATACCTGCAAAGTTGATTAGACTTTGCAGAATGACGTTGAGCAACACACGCAGCTCCGTCAAGGTAGGAAATGACCTCTCCGAAACCTTCAATACCGAAAGAGGTTTCAGGCAAGGCGATCCACTGTCTTGCGATCTCTTCAACATCATCATGGAGGGGATCGTACGAAAGGCCGGTGTGCATCGTAATGGCACCATTTTCTATAAAGGTGTCCAGCTCCTTGCTTACGCTGATGATATTGATATTGTTGGCAGAACCAAGAGAGATGTTACCGCTGCTTTCGCCGCTATCGAAAAGGAATCAGCCAAAGTGGGTTTGACGATAAATGAGGGTAAAACAAAGTATATGCTGTCTACAAACAAGGGAGCTCGGCGTTTAGACTCCCACGTTTCATCCGGCAGCTATAACTTTGAAGTAGTCAAGGAGTTTGTATACCTTGGCACCGCCATTAATACTAACAACGAAATCAGCCTGGAGATAAAGCGAAGAACAATAATTGCTAATAGGTGCTACTACGGGCTCAGTAAGCAACTAAGTTCCAGAGCCCTCTCTCGATCGACAAAACTAACACTCTACAAGACGCTCGTTCTACCTGTGCTGCTTTATGGCGCTGAGGCATGGGTAGTTTCGCAAACTGACGCAGCCGCTCTGGGGGTGTTCGAGAGAAAAGTTCTTCGCAAAATCTTCGGTCCTGTTCCAGTCGGCGATGACTATCGCATCCGAATGAACCACGAGCTGTATGAGCTCTACGGAGACATTGACGTAGTTCGGCGTATAACTGTGCAGCGACTACGCTGGCTGGGTCATGTCCATCGTATGGACGACGAAGCTCCAGCGAAAAAGGTGCTCGAAGCGAGGGTCGCTGGTCAACGACGACGAGGGAGACCATGCCTCCGATGGATGGACCAGGCTGAGGAAGCCCTAACCGCACTTGGTGTATCCGATTGGAGAAGGCGCGCGCAAAGCAGAGGCGCCTGGCGAGAGCTGATGAGGTCGGTCGAAATCCGGACACGGGTTGTCACGGCCACCTAAGTAAGTAAGTAAGTAAGTAAGATTTTCTCCTGTTTTTAGATCTGTTTTAAGAGAATGCTTGCTGGAAAGAAATTTAAGTCCAATGATGAAGTAATTGCTGAAACTGAGGCCTATTTTGACGAGAAAGAGAAATCGTACTATAAAAGTGGTATCGAAAAGTTGGAAAATCGCTATACTCGTTGTATCGCTCTCGAAGGCAACTATGTTGAATAATATAATCGAGATTTATCAAAATTTTGCTTTTTCGTACATATCTACGGACTTATTGAATGACCTGTTAGGTAAATATTCGCAGATATTAGTATAATGTTCAATAATACTACGAATAAATTCTTATAATGTAGGTGAATATTCACAAATATTATGATTTCGTTCATAACATGAAATGTTAGGAACGCTGTTCACTGCTCGATCGATTTTAATTCAATTTATTTTTATATTTGTAGGTAACGGAATAGGTTGTAAGGTACTTTTCACCCTCCTATGCAAAACGGGTATGGCTCCGCCCATACAAGTCACATTTTCAATACAGAATAGCTATGGCAGTAAAAGTCAAAGAACATTGAAATTCTGAATGGAGTTACCACTTGGTCATGTCTTTTTAATGGAAAACTTGGACGGGCATTGGTCAAAGGGCTGTGGCTTCTCCCATACCAGTCAAAAATCAAAGTAAAAGTCGCAGAACATTGAAACTCAGAATGGAGTTACCTCTTGGTGATGTCTTTCTCATAGAAGACTTGGACGGGTATTGGACAAGGAGTGTGCTCTGCCCACATAAGCCAAATTTTTGATATCGAATAGATTTAGAAGTAAAAATCATAGAACATTGAAACTCAGAGAGCAGTTATCACTTGGTGAGGTCTTTGTAATAGAAAACTTGGACGGGAAGTGGGCAAGTGGCTTCGCCCCTATAAGTCAAAATTTAGATATCGAATAGCTTTGGAAGTAAGAGTCACAGAACAGTGAAACTCAAAGTGGAGTTACCACTTGGTCATGTCATTCTAATAGAAAACTTGGGTGGGCTATAGACAAGGGGGTGTTTCTCCGGCAATATCATCCAAATTTTTAATATCGAATAGCTTTAGAAGTTAAAATCGGGAAGGACCTCTCCACCCCATTTGTTACCAAACGAGTTTTCAGATGAGGTGATTCCTTATCGTGCGGCTTTTTTAACCTAGTTATGGAGGAGAGCATTCGAGCTGCTAATCTGAGACAAAGTGGCACAATATTCTATAAGAGTATTATGCTGCTAGCGTATGCTGATGATATTGATACCATTGGCTATAGCACACGCGAAGTCAGTGCAGTATTCTCCAAAATAGAAAAAGAGTCGAGCCGCATGGGTCTTGCAGTAAACGCAGATAAGACGAAATATCTGGTGTCAACAAACAAACAGTGCCAGCGTATTGACGTATTCACATCACGGTTGACAACATCCCCTTCGAGATTGTGAAGGACTTCGTCTACCTCGGACCCAGCATTAACTCCATCAACGATATTCGTAGAGAGATAAAACGAAGGATATCTCTTGCCAACAGATGTTACTTTGGCTCAGTAGGCAATTGAGAGCAGATCACTCTCTCGCTGAAAAAAAGTAACGCTCTATAAGTCACTAAAGATCCTTCGTAAAATCTACGGACTAATCTGTGTCAATGGCGAGTACCGAATACGATGAAACGATGAGTTGTATGAACTATACGCCGACATCGACATAGTAAATCGCATAAAAATTGAGCGGCCTCGCTGGCTAGGTCATGTTGAGCCGATGGAAGACGCTCCAGCGCAGGAAATATTCGATTCGGTACCTTGCGGCGGTCAACGCAGAAGAGGGCGACCGCATCTCCGTCGGTAGGACCAAATAGAGGACAACCTGACGAAATTTTGAGCTTCCAACTGGCGCCAGCAAGCGCAAAGCTGAAATGGCTGTCGCAATTTTGAGTTCCAACTGGCGCCAGCAAGCGCAAAGCTAAAATGGCTGACGCAATTTATTACACCAGGCAAAAACCGACATACGGTTGTAAGTGCCATCTAAGTAAGTAAAAGTCACAGAACATTGAAACTCAGAATGAAGTTACCACTTGGTGATGACTTTCTAATCAAAAACTTGTACTGTCATTGAACAAGGAGGTGTGGTTCAGCCTATATAAGCCAACTTTTTGATAGCAAATAGCTTTGTAAGTAAAACTCACAAAAACATTGGAGCTCAAATAAAGTTTCTCACTATATGGTGATGTCCTGCTACTAGGAAACTGGGACGGCCATTGGACATTCAGTGGTGTCAAACAAAGGGTCAAATAAAAGTTGTTTATTTAAGGCATAGACGTAGCAACGTGCTGGGTAAACTAATAAACATAACTAAAAAAACTTCTATATACTCACCTGATGACTTTGATAGTATAAAATTAAATTTTGTTGTATATGAAAATTTTACCTGCTTCTTTAGTGGAATACCACGCTTGGTATGTAGGGTCTATTGATCCATGCGTCAAAAAAAAAAAAACGAAATGGCCATTTCAGCCCTTGAAATCACTTTGACCGAGCTTCTTATGATCAATTGTGTTGTGTGTGATGTGAAATGTTTGCACACAAATGATCGAGAGCTGGACCTACGTGTTTTACGCCGACTCCGAACGGCTTATGTTCTAAAGAAGCTTTTCATGGCAGTTTTTACTCTCTGAGGTTTGCCATTGTCTGCAGAGAGGTGACGGCCGAACAGAAACCTGGGTTCTCTGGCGTAAGAGTCACACACTCCACACACTACGCCACCATGCGGCAGGCAATGTATATTGTATACAAATGTGGACTACTTATTTACTTAAATGGCCGTGACAACCCGTGTCCGGATTTCGACCGATCTCATCAGCTCTCGCCAGGCGCCTCTGCTTTGCGCGCGCCTTCTCCAATCGGATACACCAAGTGCGGTTAGGGCTTCCTCAGCCTGGTCCATCCATCGGAGGCATGGTCTCCCTCGTCGTCGTTGACCAGCGACCCTCGCCTCGAGCACCTTTTTCGCTGGAGCTTCGTCGTCCATACGATGGACATGACCCAGCCAGCGTATTCGCTGCACAGTTATACGCCGAACTACGTCAAAGTCTCCGAAGAGCTCATACAGCTCGTGGTTCATTCGGATGCGATAGTCATCGCCGACTCGAACAGGACCGAAGATTTTGCGAAGAAATTTTCTCTCGAACACCCCCAGAGCGGCTGCGTCAGTTTGCGAAACTACCCATGCCTCAGCGCCATAAAGCAGCACAGGTAGAACGAGCGTCTTGTAGAATGTTAGTTTTCTCGATCGAGAGAGAGCTCTGGAACTTAGTTGCTTACTGAGCCCGTAGTAGCACCTATTAGCAATTATTGTTCTTCGCTTTATCTACAGGCTGATTTCATTGTTGGAATTAATGGCGGTGCCAAGGTAAACGAACTCCTTGACTACTTTAAAGTTATAGCTGCCGGATGAAACGTGGGAGTCTAAACATCGCGCTCCCTTGTTTGTAGACAGCATATACTTTGTTTTACCCTCATTTATCGTCAAACCAACTTTGGCTGATTCCTTTTCGATAGCGGCGAAAGCGGCGGTAACATCTCTCTTGGTTCTGCCGACAATATCAATATCATCAGCGTACGCAAGGAGCTGGACGCCTTTGTAGAAAATGGTGCCATTACGATGCACACCGGCCTTTCGTACGATCCCCTCCATAATGATGTTAAAGAGATCGCAAGACAGTGGATCGCCTTGCCTGAAACCTCTTTCGGTATTGAAGGTTTCGGAGAGGTCATTTCCTACCTTGACGGAGCTGCGTGTGTTGCTCAACGTCATTCTGCAAAGTCTGATCAACTTTGCAGGTATACCGAACTCAGACATTGTTGCGTATAGGCAATCCCTTCTCGGGCTATCGAACGCAGCTTTAAAATCGACAAAGAGATGGTGTGTGTCAATTTGATTTTCGTGGGTTTTTTCCAGGATTTGTCGTAGCGTGAAAATCTGGTCTATGGTGGACTTACCAGGTCGAAAGCCACACTGATAAGGTCCAATCAGTGTTTTTGTAATCGGCAATAATCTTTCACACAGTACGCTTGAGAGAACCTTATATGCGATGGAAATAAGACTGATACCTCTATAACTAGCGCAGATTGTAGGGTCTCCTTTCTTAAGTATAGGGCACAGTACACTGAGGTTCCAGTAGTCGGGCATGCTTTCTTCTAGCCATATTTTGCTGATGAGCTGATGCATGCGCCTTATCAATTCATCGCCGCCGGTTTTAAACAATTCAGCTGACAGGCCGTCAGCACCCGCTGCTTTATTGTTTTTGAGTCGTTGGAAAGCAACTCGAACCTCTTCATGGCTAGGTGGTGGTACTTCCACTCCGTCATTGTTGATTGGTAGCTCTGAACTGCGCTCTCCATGGGCGGCATTGGTGGAATCGTCGCCAGTAAGTAAATTGGAGAAGTGCCGTCTCCACAATTTCAGCACACACTGCGTATCCGTATTCAGATCTCCATTTTCGTCTCTACAAGTGGAGGCTTCGGGGTTGAAACCTTGGGTTAGACGCTTAACCTGTTGATAGAATTTTCGTGCATCCTTCTTGCCCTGGTATACCTCTAGTTCCTCACGCTCACGCTTTTCCTGTTTTTTTTTCTTGCGTCTGAAAAGGCGCCTCTCTTCCTTCCTCTTTTCGCGGTAGTTTTCTCGCACGGCTCGCGTTGCAGCTGACTGCAGCGTTTTTCTATATGCGGCGTTTTTTACTGCTGTCGCGATGCGACACTCCTGATCGTACCATTGGTTCCGAGGTTACGGGCGCCGGAAACCAATGACTCTTCAGCGGCAGCGCGTATGGAGTGGGATATATGCGCCCAAAGTCCGCCGGCGTCGTCGAGTCCAGAGGTTGGTTGGTTGAGCTTAACCGAGAGTTGAGCGGAGTAGGCTTCGGCAGTCCGTTGTAATTGCAGCTTAGCGACATCTAGCTTTCGTTGCATTCCTGTGCGTATGTTCTTTGCATTGCATAATCGCATGCGGATCTTGGCTGCAACAAGATAATGGTCGGAGTCAATGTTGACCCCCCGAAATGTACGCACATCTAGAACACTAGAGGCATGCATTCCGTCGATTACAATATGATCAATTTGGTTTCTGGTTTTTTGATCAGGGGACAGCCAGGTGGCCTTGTGGTTGTCGAGGTGCTTAAATCTGGTGCTACTAACTACCATGTTTCGTGCCGCGGCGAAGTCGATCAGTCTTAGACCGTTGTTCGTAGAGGTCTCGTGAAGACTGAACTGACCGACAGTGGGGCCAAAGATGCCTTCCCTTCCGACTTTCGCATTAAAATCGCCGAGGACTATTTTCACGTCATGGACCGGAAGGTGGTCATATACGTCCTCAAGACTAGCGTAGAAAGCGTCCTTGACAGCTTCGTCCTTTTCCTCCGTCGGGGCGTGCGCGCAAATAAGGCTTATGTAGAAAAATTTTGCCTTGATGCGGATCGTGGCCAATCTTTCGTTCACAGGTGTGAACCGGGAAACAAGGTGGCGTAGTTTCCGGCTAACGACGAATCCACATCCGAATTCGCGCTTCTCCGCATGGCAGCTGTATTAGATATCGCAGTGTGCTTGTTTAGAGCAGCCTTGCCCTTTCCATCGCATTTCCTGGATGGCGGTGATGTCAGATTGTATTGTTTTGAGGGCTTCCGCCAGTTGGATAATGGCACCTTCCCTATAAAGGGTTCGGACATTCCAGGTGCATATCCGTAAATCATTGTCCGTTTTTCGTTTGCGGTGGTCGTCAACGTAATTGGGGTTCTTATCCGAGGCTGGTTTAGTTTTCATTGGGCAGTAGTAATGTGGCGGGACCCAAACCCTGCGCACATTCCATGTTTAAGGTCTATGGATCGACCCGCCGCTCAAATTAGCCATCAAACTGACGGATGCCAGTTTACCGTTGCCCAGGGAACACCACTTGGAGGTTTGAGTCGACTTGAGACGATTTCGACATGGATAATGCTGGCCTCGCCAGGCTGAGGCGGTCAGACACGTTGCCATGTGAAGGTTCGCCCCCTGTTCCCCAAATGTGTCATACAAATGTGGGCACTTATTCAATTACCATCAATAGTTGGAAATAATAGATGGAAATAATTGGATAAGGGCGTGAGCTCACTAAATGCTCACTTTTCAGGGAATAAGCGCGGAGCGCAGCGAATCGCGTCGCTAGTATATGTATAAAATTTCATTTAAATGGGACATACGGTGCCGAGGGAGTTCGATTAGAATAAAATTGACTCGCCCTTTGTCCAATCCCATCCAATTTTGTACGCTTAGAGCCAATCATTAGATAGCATATAGCAGATTTTAGTTTACAAAATATATGTGTACGAAATTTGATTTAAGTCTGTGTATAAACTGTGCAGATGAATCCAGAAAAACAGTGTAGAAGGAGTTAAATAAAAATTAAAGTGCCACGCCTCCCATCTAATTCCTCCCAATTTTCATTACTAATCACTTCTCATTATTCCAAAGAATATATGATATCTGGAAAAGTTGGTTGAAGTTGGACAAACGCTGTAGAAGAAGTTCGTTTCACATTGAAGTATCTGATTCCCCCACTTTTATATATGTGCAAAATTTGGTTGAACACAGAAAAAAATTTGTACATAATCAGGCATGTTCTGAAATTCGATTCATCTCGGAATCCGATTTAACTTCAATGAAATGTTATTGGAAATAAATCCGATGGCGATGTGAATCAGATTTCAGAACATGCCTGAATATTTCTGGATTTTGTACTTATAACCTTGGTTCATAAAATCTAAGAATGGATTTACAAAATTTAAGAAAGTATTCATATTATGTGTGAATGCAATTTAGAATTCTCGTTAACTCGTTCACAATTATGATATTCTTTAAGAATGCGTTCATAAATGTACGAGCAATACTTTATTTCAATCCAGTAGCGGATCTAACGAAATATTGCTCGCCGAACTAACAATTTTTTTTTTCAAAATTTGCTTGGAACTAAATTTTTCTAAAATAATATTTGTGATCATAACATAAAAATGAAGTCTATTAAATTCATCGCAGGATCATAAAAAAAATTTTGTCGAACTTATTTAAAAAATATTATTTTTTTTCTATATATTTTTGAAATTACCCAAATTCACCCATGAAATAATTTTAGAAAAATTTTATTACCACGTTCCTCTTAAAGTTTTAATTTTTATTATGAATTAAGTGTTTCATAATTTTGAAAAAAAATTTGTCATTTCTGCGAGCAAGATTTCGCTATATCTGCTACCGTTCCAATTTATTAAAAAGGCTCAATTTTGAAAATAATAATGTATATCAATGACCTTAAACCTTACCTAACCTTAACCTTGCTGTTTGAAAATTATATACAAAATTTAAAACAAAGCACAATTTTTCATTTCAGAAAGAGAATAGATGCGTGAGTATTATTGAAACAGTTTCTATGAAGAAATACATGAAATATTCGAATTCGTTACGAATTATGAATTAATTCTTAATTTTAGTTACATATTATTGTAATGTATTTTTGGCAATGATTTTATAAGTTGAATTGTGAAGTAAAAATCTGCTCACTTTACTAATGTTCACTTATACATAAGGTCCACGATTAAGGTATTTATATTTTCTCGTTTTTTAACTGTATAATTGTATGGTGCTATAGTTTAGTAAGTTAGGCTAAGCATAATTTAAAATGAATCAAAGAAAACCATTCTAGTTTGAATGCTTCTCTAAGTGGCGTGTTTTATTTTATTAAGAACATTACGGCCATGCAAAATGTGCAAGTTGTCTTATAATTAAAGCGTCTGACGATGATAACAAATTAATTACCTAAATTTCGCATCAGTTCGGCAGGTAGCTGCAATGAATATGGAATCGTTTGAGCCAAATGTGGAGCAATTGCAAACCTACATGGAGCGCATGGAGCAGCTTTGCATTGCAAGCAATGTAACATCCGAAGTCCAAAAGAAACCGTTTGTTTATTGGACCTACAACATATAGATTGCTGCGAGATCTGTGCCAACCTAACCTTCCAAAAGATGAATCACTTCGTTCCATTTCAATCATAGGGAGGTCGATGACATCCCTATTGATGACAAGGTGGTTATTCCGAGGAAACTCCCAAAAAGATTTTAGCTGAACTTCATTCGACTCATATGGAAAATGTTAAAACTAAATCTTTTGCAAGGTCTTATGTGTGGTGGCCAGATTTAGATGGTGATATAGAACGCATCGTCAAAAGTTGTCAACATTGCAATATTTCAAGGCAGAGCCTCCCAAAACACAATTAATAATGTGGCCTGTGCCTGAATATGTTTGGAAAAAAGTGCACATTGATTTTTGTGATCCAGGTCAGAGATTTTGGTTTTTAATTGTGATAGATGCGTATTCAAAGTGGCCAGAAGTTTTTGTAACTAAAACTATGACTACACAATTTACAATTGCTCACCTTCGCGAAACTTTTTCTAGATATGGGTTGCCAAATGAGTTAGTTAGTGACAATGGCACTCAATTCACTAGCTAAGAATTCAAAAATTTTTTAAAAAATAATCATGTAACTCACAAACTGTCAGCACGAACGGTGCTGCAAAAATTTTGTTCGTACACTAAAAAATTCGCTAAGAAATGCTGTAAGAGAAGCTAGAGCCAATAACTCAAATATATCGCCTGATTGCATGCTATCGAGATTTTTATTTGATTATCCTGCAGTGAAGCCCTGCTCGACAGATGAGTCTCCTTCAAAGCTTATGTTAGGAAGATATCTTCGGAATCGTCTCAGTTGCCTGAGGCCGAGCAGAAAACTTATCCAGAAAGAGCAAAGAAAGGGTGCGAAAAACAACAAAAGATATTTAACGGAACGAGGAACGTAACTTTTACAGAGGGGGAACCGGTCTGGATTAGAGATACCTTAGTGTTTAACAGCCAAAGTGGGTCAGAGGAGAAATTATCAAAGTGTTGATCAAAGTGGAACCAAGGGACTATATGTGTAAATTGGCTACCGGTCGAGCAATCAAGAGATATTTAGATGAAAAAGACATTTGTATCAAAAGAGATATTCAGACATAGTTGGCAACACCTTGCACTCTAATGATTGTGAAATCCTTATTGATTGTAACGGCGCAGCACAAGGTGGGCATGCTAGTAATGGTAATTCGTCAATTTGGGCTTCTCAACCAATTGATTCTAATACTGATTTAGGCAAAAAAAACAAGAAGAACGTTACTTTAGCGAACCGAGTGAAAAGTCTGAAACTGTTAAATCCGTTCCGAGACGTTCTCATAGGAAAGGAAACCTGTTGTGAAATATAACATAAAACATTAAATGTAAACACATTCAAAGTATTAAAATAATGGTTATTGAATAATTGAATACTGAATTTAATTTTTATTTTAGTTTAATTTTTATATTTTTATTTTTATTTTTCTATATTTTATATTTTTGGTATTTTTTTATATATATCTTTAATCTTTAGAAGGAAGTTATTTTAATGTATTTTTGCCAATGATTTTGAGTTGAATTGAATTGAATTGAGTTGAATTGAAATTCGAAGCTCATTTATATATGCTCACTTTACTAATGTTCACTATAGTGGCCCCCAAAAGGATTTATTCGAAGTGTGTCGTTTCAATAAAAATAATTGTTCTATTTGACCTCAAAACAAACGTCTAGAATTTCGAAGTCGATTGAAAAAGTCTAAGGCGTGCCGCATTGACCACCTTTTTTTTAAAATTTCATTATTTTCTTATTATTTTTGAAAAATTCACAAAAGTCCAAATATTTAGGTATTTGAATGAATGCTAAGGGATACTTGCCTAACACTACGACTTATATATAAAAAAAAATTGAGCGATTATGTTAAAGAATGCAATGTTACACGATATGCAATTTTTAGCTTGAAGTGCAATTTTTCAAAAATACCGACTATGGGTATTTTTACAAAAGAAATTCCCACAAATATAAAAACGCAAAAATACGGATAGTTCACGGATAGTTTAAAAATAGTGTTGAGCTATTTTGTAAAAAAAAATTTAAGAAACCAAAGTTCTACATCGAAAGTTATAGATGATCAAACTTGACTTTTTTTTCAAAATTTTTTAAATTTTTGGAAGTTTTCGGTTGCGAAAATACCAGTCCCTGGTTTTGAGGTAAAAAATTATAAAAAAACGCAAAAAATCAACAAATTCAATATATTTCAATTTTCACTGCAAATACCGCTTAACATATATTTTATTAAAAACAAAAATCACTGGTTTTAATTGATCCGCAAAAACTTAACAATAGCCTAACTTGATTGTGTAAAATTACACATTTTTCTGACACAACAGAGACGATTTTGAGTTGGTTGGATACATTTTGGAATAATATTCCTTCACTTGGAGCAAGCATTGCTTTCCCTCTTCATTATGAGTCAATCCCACGCGACCTGGTTGCCTTTGTGCCAACAAAAACATTTTGTGTTTTTCATTTGTCATTATTTCGAGTGCATTCACTGCTGCCACATCAAATAAATCATCTAATTCTTCACTGAAAACCTTTTCGCGTTGTCGATCTAAGTCTGATTTACGTTTACTACTTTGTTGCAGTGTTCTCCACTCACCATGCAAAGTTAGCAGTTTATCTGTACAGTATCGCTTGGTAGCCGCGAGCTAGATGGCGGGGTAAAACCAATGTAACGACATGGTTCTTATGAAAACAACAACAGCAATTCGCCGTACTGGTTGTATAAAAACGAAAAAATTGCTAGTTAATTATAATAATTTTTCTTACTTTTGCTATCATCGTGGATTTGAACACACTACGCTTGGATCAATAGGCGGCAGTTCTACCAACTTGGCCACGTATACATATTTATTTGAGTAGCTCATACTTATATTAAATTTTACAATCAGTAGCTATTTTCTTTCTTTTATCATTGAATTGAGTCTTTCGTTCTATACTGTAAATGAACATTACGGTCTTAAAATTTGAATCTGAACGTAGCTTTTTTTCAGAATATTAGCATATTTTAGGCATTTCTGAAATTGAGTTTTGATAAACTCAAAAAGCAATTTTCGAAGTAGGCCTTGCATTGATTGATTTGGAAACAGCACATGCTACAATATTAACGAATGCAACTTTGAATCTAAAATTTGTTTTATTCTTAGATCTGTGAATTTTCGTATAAATACCATATCTTTCACATAATTCAAATGCAGTTTTTAACACACATTTATATCGAAATTAAAAAAAATCGCATGCTGCGGTATTGAGCTATCGGACTACCTACTCTGCTTTTAAATAAATTAAATAAACTGCTGCATAAGCCAGAATATTCCTTAACGCGTCTGGCTTGTATTCGTTAATAACAGACTTCCAGAATATTCTTTAACTCATCTGCATTGGTTTCGTCAACATTAAAAAAAAAAAACAAACAGAACAAGGAAACAACGAAAACAGTAGAACACGCGAAAACCGATAACTCTTATCTTTTGTATTTCTTGTAAAAAATTCTTTAACGCGTCCGGCTCGTGTTCGTTCATTAAAAAAGTTGTCGAAAATTCTTCAATTTTCTGCATAGTGTTCGTTAATTTTTTCCCTACAAAGGCTTATATTTCGGGGTCATTTTTTCGGTGAAATGTTACAATATATGTCATTTTCAAAATGTGGAGTACTAATGAACCGCATGACTTATACATTAAAGATTACAAATCGAAAATGATAAGATCCATAAACATATGAAAAATAAAATTAAAGAATATATAAGCACGGAAAACAATTTTATTTATATTTCTGTTTTGTTTGTTGACGAAACTTTCGCAACGATTCAGTAATATTTTCTGGCACAAAAAATCTCAACATTTCTGTATTGCGTTCGTGGGAATTTTATATGGGATTTTCGTCAATGAAATGTATTGCCGAATCAGCATGTTTCGTCAAAGATGAAGAAAAATCGTTCATGATTCGTGTATCAATTCTTTAAGACTTGGACTACTGGGCAATATCGTTGCAAATGCAACATTAAATACGATGCAACTCTTGTACCGACAAACGCATCAACATTTTTAACTGTGTAAGCACGGAAAAATAAATCCGAAAAAAAAATAATGCGGCAAGATCTGGTGTCACGTAAGTAAAAAAAACTCAGATCGAATTCTGTAAGTGAATATTGAAGTTTTCAGTAACTGTCAATAAACAAAATGAACAATTGATATTTCCATTATATCGCCATGTTCAGAATACTAGTTGGCTTTATGAAAAAAAGACAGTTCTTGAACTACTACTGGCATGAAGGCTTGTTATCAATTTGGTTGCACTGAAGGACGGAATGTTAATAAAATAAATGAGCTATCTTCCCAGAAATTATATTTTTCACTTCTACCGTGCGTGGCAGCCACACACATCTTTTTTTTTAAGCAATTACTCTCTCGCAAACTGAAGTCGTAGCCTTTTGTTTTTTGGGCTAATGAACGGCTTCTTTCGTACAATTCTTCCATGAAAATCATTTTTACGTAGTGTGTTACGAATAGTTTCCGCACAGACGTCTTTTCCTAAGCTTTCTTTTGGATAATTTTTCAGCTCGTTTGCAGTTTGGACTGGATTGTTTTATATATGTTACAGAGTATTGCGCTTATCACGGTCGTTTAGCTTTTTACCTTGATCACACCGACTTTTGTTGAAGATTCGGGAATCGTCACGATATTTTCTAATAATTTCGTTGACCGTACAATGGCTTCGACCAACGATAACACCGATTTTACCTTCACAGTAATGCCGTATAATTAACTGCAGAATTTCGAAAGTTGTGTGTGCACGTTCTTGCGCCATTGTAGAATTTTTTGTGGTAGCGATTAACGAAGACAAAACACAATGAGCGGAATCAATAGAAATTGGTTTTGATTTATTTTTAAAAGCCAACAACATGCCTAATTTGAAATGTCCGTTTGAAATTGATGAAATTGGAGTTTGTTTTTTGCAAATTCTTTGTACCAAACAAAAGCTAAAACAATAATAAAACATTCTGTATAGCTTTCTGTATTTCAAAAAACGTATTTTTTTAAAACAAACTGGCTTTTAAAGTAGCTCGCTGCGCTGTCCGGTTAGTCGTTTGTACCACTGTATTTAATTTTAAAATAATTAGGGTTAGGTTTTAAATTCAGATTTTAAGGCAATTTCCTTCTATATATTTTATTTTTTGATTTAAACTTCTAAGACTGAGATATGAAGATTCCATATTGAGAGTGAAAATTCAAAAACGAGTCACCCGACACGGTTACGTGGAGGTATGCATTGTTTATAAGCGCTTCCTAAGAGTATGTAATGACTTTTAGGTTGATCAATTATAACAGTGATGGCCATAAAAATGTTTATATCAAGAAGAGAGGTAAAAACCCCAACAACAACAACGGCAACAAGGACTACACCACAGCACCAACAACATCAACAATACAAAAAGTAACTACTTATATTTACAACTGCAGTGCTGAGATATACACCACAAACTCAACAACAAATCCCAACATGATCTATTATAACAAAAAACCACCAAAAAACACGAAAGACATCAAACACATCGGAAAATCTAAAAAGAACAACAACGCCAGTTACACCAAATGATATATTTAAACTGTAATGGAGGAAACACAAAAAACACGAAAACCCACCAACAACACCAAAAAACACTAAAAACAACAACAACAACACCAAAAACTCAAAAAAAAAAAACATCAACAACACCAAACAGACTAATTACACCAAAAATAAAAACAATACCAACACAAATTACACCAAAAGCACCAAAGGAACTATTAAAACTGCAGCGCAGAAAAGGATAAAAAGCCAAAAGCAGCAAAAACACCAAAAAAAAAACAACAACTACACCAAAAACAACAACAATACTAACAACACCAATTACATCAAAAACACTAAATAAACAACTGCCGTGCAGAAAAGCACAAAAACGACCAAAAACACCAAATGATCTTTACAACTGCAGTGCACAGCTATACACAAAAAAAAACCAGAAACACAAAATTCTTGATCAGGGTCACTCCCATCAAATTGGGATTGTGCATTTGGGATTGTGAAGTCTATAGCGAATTTACACATTTCCAAACAAATTTGCTATCATCGCATTTAAGCTGAAAGTTCATTAACCGCGTTTGCATATGAGTCCGTCAATTCGCTGAACGCAATGCAATAGAAATGTGTGTAAGCTTATGAGGGAGAGAGAGAGAGAGAGACAGAGAGAGATTTATGGTTGCGTTTGTGACGTTCATAAAACGCAATTTACGCAAGGAAAAAAAATATTTCAACTTTTATTCAAATTTTTTAAAATGTGAAAGAAGTCTTAAAATTGCAAAAAAAAAACCTGTACCAGTTTTAACCTAAAAACCACTGCGAAACGTGAGTTCGTGTAATGAGATCGTGTTCGTGTAATATTCGAATTTGAACTCGAGTACGCGTACTATGAAATGGAGACCACTGCAGTAGATACGATATGTTGGTTCTGGCGCAGGTGGAGCGGTGGAGCAAGCCGATGACGTCACTCCGGTCCAGCGCCATCTAGTGGGGGCTTTTTTTTTGCTAAAAATCGGCAAGGTTGGTGTATGTCTTTGCTTTAAGCTTTTAAAATTGGCAAGTTTGGGGCATATCTTTGCTTTAAACTTTTAAATTGGCAAGTTTGGGGTAAGTCTTTGCTTTTTTAAGCGTTGGTCATAATTTTATACAATACATTATCGGTAGTGGTAGTCAAGCGAGTTCTTATCAGTGCTTGCATGTTTTGTTTTTTCTTAACCCTCAAATACCTAATAGCAATGACTCAAGTCCGGCTGGTTGACTTTAGCTGAAGTGATATGACTTGCTATATGAAAATATATATATTAATATGGGTTGAAGCAATTTAGGTACGGAGAAGGTTGAAGGGTTAAAGAAATGTTTATAAATTGATCATAAAGTCGGTAAGTATTAGGTGGGAGTCTTTGTTTTGAGCTTTTAAAAATTGGCAAGTTTGATGTATGTCTTTGCTTTAAACTTTTTAAAATTGACAAGTTTGGGGTATTTCTTTGCTTTAAGCGTTGGTAATAATTTTATACACTACATTATCGGTAGTGGTAGTCAAGCGAGTTCTTATCAGTGTTTGCATGTTTTGTTTTTCTTAACCCTCGCATTAGTTACAGCAAGACTCAAATTTTGCTGGTCAACTTGCTTTGTGAAAATATATATATTTATTTGGAATGAAGCAATTTAGGTACGGCGAAGGTTGAAGAGGTTAAAGAAATGTTTATAAATTTAATAAAGTCGGTAAGTATTAGGTGCGTGTATTAGATTTGTGTAAGTAGTTTGTATATTAGATGACAACCATTAAAAAAACATAGGCGTATATAAATATCAATTCGTCAGTTCAAGGACATCGGGGTAACAAGCCCCCCGCGTAATAACCACCGGCCAAGTCACTTACACCCAGCAACTTCTCCGCCTCTGGCTTATATTTTATGTAAATTTAGGAGTCTGTGAAGCTTCGAGATGCAGAAACATCGACATTTTAGAAGTCGACTTATGTCACTGTATGCCGAAGCGAATGGTGTGAGAGAGAGAAAGGGAGAGAGAGAATTTGGTAGTAAGAGAGATTACACTACAATTACAATTACACTACATTTTGAGCCCAATTTGGTCACATCTGTTGATAACCAAGATAAGCTATGGAAGCTACGTCCTATTACGGACCATCTCAAGTCAAATATGTTGAAGAACTATCACCCAACACAACATTTATCTTACGATGACAATGGGCGACACGATTGCAAGCAGTTTTTTAAAGGTAAACCAATCGGCCAAACGGTTACATATTAAATTTTGACATATATCAAGGCAAGAACCCACGTTGTACCAATCCATATGATGAACGATTCGGAAAATGTGCAGCACCACTTATAACTATGATCGATGACTTTCAGATGATTTGAAAGGCCTTATTGAATATTTCATTCATATTGAATTATTGTTTGATTGATTATCGATATTGTGATTGATTGATTGATTATCGATCAGTTTAAGCAGGTAGCTGTTGAACAGTACAGACCATTTTAGCAGGTAGCTGTTGAACAGTACAGACCAGTTTTAGCAGTTAGCTGTTGAATAGTACAGACCAGTTTTAGCCGGTAGCTGTTGAATAGTACAGATCAGTTTTAGCAGTTATCTGCTAAACTGGTCTGTACTGATCAACAGCAACTGCTAAAACTGGTCTGTACTGTTCTACAGCTACTGGCTCGATGTTTCTGCATCTCGAAGCTTCACAGACTCCTAAATTTACATAAAATATAAGCCAGAGGCGGAGAAGTTGCTGGGTGTAAGTGACTTGGCCGGTGGTTATTACGCGGGGGGCTTGTTACCCCGATGTCCTTGAACTGACGAATTGATATTTATATACGCCTATGTTTTTTTAATGGTTGTCATCTAATATACAAACTACTTACACAAATCTAATACACGCACCTAATACTTACCGACTTTATTAAATTTATAAACATTTCTTTAACCTCTTCAACCTTCGCCGTACCTAAATTGCTTCATTCCAAATAAATATATATATTTTCACAAAGCAAGTTGACCAGCAAAATTTGAGTCTTGCTGTAACTAATGCGAGGGTTAAGAAAAACAAAACATGCAAACACTGATAAGAACTCGCTTGACTACCACTACCGATAATGTAGTGTATAAAATTATTACCAACGCTTAAAGCAAAGAAATACCCCAAACTTGTCAATTTTAAAAAGTTTAAAGCAAAGACATACATCAAACTTGCCAATTTTTAAAAGCTCAAAACAAAGACTCCCACCTAATACTTACCGACTTTATGATCAATTTAAAACATTTCTTTAACCCTTCAACCTTCTCCGTACCTAAATTGCTTCAACCCATATTAATATATATATTTTCATATAGCAAGTCATATCATTTCAGCTAAAGTCAACCAGCCGGATTTGAGTCATTGCTATTAGGTATTTGAGGGTTAAGAAAAAACAAAACATGCAAGCACTGATAAGAACTCGCTTGACTACCACTACCGATAATGTATTGTATAAAATTATGACCAACGCTTAAAAAAGCAAAGACTTACCCCAAACTTGCCAATTTAAAAGTTTAAAGCAAAGATATGCCCCAAACTTGCCAATTTTAAAAGCTTAAAGCAAAGACATACACCAACCTTGCCGATTTTTAGCAAAAAAAAAAGCCCCCACTAGATGGCGCTGGACCGGAGTGACGTCATCGGCTTGCTCCACCGCTCCACCTGCGCCAGAACCAACATATCGTATCTACTCACTGCTCTTCATCATGATACAATTATAAGGTAGGGTAAGGAGATTCACCACACCGACATCGAATGTCAAAATGTATTTAAGCATTGCCACTTTTCTGTATTATTGATATAAATGTGGGACAAATAATAAGGGAATTATTTGTAGGATAAAAAGGATATTAAAGGGAAATCTGTTTACAATGACATAAATCGCTGTTTGATGCTTTGTTCAGTTAATTATTATTGCCAATTCGTCGCCTGAATAAAATGAGGTCGTATGTGTAAATTGGCGTGTTTTGAGTTAATGATGCCAGCCTACATTCATAAAAGAGATCTTTCGAATGGCGTTTCGAATTTTTTTATATCCCTTTTAGTTTTTGAGATATTCAGTAAAACATTGTCGTATGTGACAGTTATTATTGGAATAAAATTTTTGGGCTATATATAGTTTAAACATAAATTAACAAAGCGTGTTTTCCGTATTCAATGTTTTTGCAACCCTGTTATATATGCTGTAGATGGGCCATAAAAATACGAGAAAGACACGTCCAATGGCTACTTTTATTTACGCGTGTTTGCGTATTTGTCTTTGTAAAATAATAACAAATCGTAAATTAAACAGACCTGCGTACTTAAACTGTGAATAGCCCAATTGTCTTATGTGCAAAGAACTATCACATAGGACAATTTTTCATAGAAATTTAGGTTTTTTTATGTTGAGTAAAATAATGTCGTATGTGTTCGATGTTTTGAATGTAAGTTCAAAAGGACATTTTCAACCAATATTTAAGCTGATAAATTAAATTCGAGGTCCTTTATAAAATCCAGAAGTTTTTTGAAAAAAAAAATACGTGGTCGTCAACTTTACTTGGCTTCAAGTTTTGCGTACTTTTTTCTTTTTTTCCATGAATGAAAATTGATGTTGTATAGCCATTGTAAAATCTCAATTCTACCTTAGTATTTAATAACCGAATTGAATTAAATTAAATTTATATTTCTGCTTTCATTTTATAAATTTTATTTTACTAATATATTAAAATATTTGTATAATTATTTGTCGTATGTCATACAAAATATTAGACTTAAAATGTAAACATGTTGTAAGTGACATACGACAGAGTTTTATAAAAGAAAATCCTCTGTATTTTGTTTAATAATCCAAAAGTTATAGATTTTGTCCTTTTTACAATATGTGAAAGTTAGAATAAAATTGAATATCAAACTATTGAAAATTCTTTACTTTGATTGCGATTTCCCAAAACCTGCGAAATGTAACATACGACCTTATTTTACTCAGGCGACGAATTGGGTTTTGTTTGTGCTTTTGTGCTTTTTGTGTTCTTAGTTTTTATATATAATTTTAATTCTAATGTCCACTTTAAATGTAATACATAATTTTTACTGCCATTAGACAGAGAAACTGCTGAACATAAATCAAAAATTTGTTTTGAAAATTAACACATTGCTTTTATTTCACATTTTTATTCTTTTTATTTAATCTGTTGGAACTTAACGAAACTTACGTTTTCTTTGTTACATGTTCTTTAACAGATGGCAGATTTTCTTTTTGATTTATTAAACTTTTTTAAATTAACTATAAATATATATTTACTTAATATATTCAGAAATCACACAAATTGAAGTGCACCACTGTATCAGAGAAAGAATTTATAGCAAATGCGAATGAAAAAACCCAACCAAAAAAAACTTCAAAACTTTTCTTATAATAAAATAATGTACTTCCCTGTATTCCAGTGGCTACCCTATGGGAACAAACTAACTTGTTTTTAAAAACAACTAATTAAAAAAAATAATTGAAAATAAACTAGTATATGAACTACTTTGAATTATATTAAGGCGGCAACTACTCTGATTTTGACATATGTTAATTGCCAAGTTTATATATATATTTAAGCACACAAGTTTATATATATATTTAACCATGTTATTTCATCAAATATTATTAACTATAGGCTTCACTAACATTTTGTTTCAAAAAGACATATTTTTTTCATTTACGACATTGAGCCGCAAGACAGACCTGGTAAACACACTTTAAAACTGATAGACTGCATCAAAACCCTGTGAAACGATTAAAAATTCTTTATTATTTAAGATATTCAAATTACAAACTGGTAGTGTTTAGCAAACATTGGAAAATTTGGACTCAGCAAACACCTCATCACTTTAGTAGTAAAGACGCACGCCTTTCCCTACGTAGCGTCGAGTCTGCTCCACCACTTCATTGCAATTGACACTTAAAATAGACACTAAGCAAAATATCGGTGTGTCCATCGACCATGATTGATGGTTGCAAAGCGTGGAAAATCCCGCCGACATGCTTGTTTACCTCATTTTTTGAAATAAAGCATCAAAAAGCTGGCTTGTTTTAAATAACAGGCGCAGTATCCACACAATTCCGATCGATTGGATCGGCACCTTCGCTCATGTACCCAGGTGGTGGCGTGCCCGTTTTTGGAAACTGCTTCCGTAAACTGCATTCACGTAATGAATTTATGTATATATTTTTTATATATATACACAGCCAAATAAATGATCTCTTTGATCTATAGAAATTTAAAATGCTTTTATATTCATCTTTATTAAGTGGAATATTAACTAGTTTTCGATTGATTTATTTTGAAGTAGTTAAAAAATAATTAAAATTTAACTAATTTAAAAAGTAGTTGAAGATATATGCAGACGAAAGTCAATTGACTTATTTAGCGGACATCACCATACAAAATAT
This sequence comes from Coremacera marginata, assembly GCA_914767935.1. Lineage (NCBI taxonomy): Eukaryota > Metazoa > Arthropoda > Insecta > Diptera > Sciomyzidae > Coremacera > Coremacera marginata. The sequence continues at coordinate 116,328,679 of OU612044.1, read as the reverse complement.
GTTAGTTCGTTCTATGGAAAAAAGTCAGAATTTCAACTAGTTGTGGTTGACAAAAAGCTACTTTTTCAACTACTTTTAAATTAGTTGATCTTCCTACAGGGTACATATAGGTATATATCTTTACTTTCAAAGCAAATTTCGAAATATCAATATTAAAGTATGTAGTACGTTAAAAAAATTAATAGAATTGGCTGAAAAGAATTACACAAAGCGATATTTTATCAAAATGATCGCCTCTCAAATGTGGCACAACATACGAATTTCGACAAATTGTCGTACATCGATATTTACTAAGTTATAACATGACAACACATCTAAGTAAATCATAAAAAATACACAGAATAAGCATGGATTTTTCGTGGATATTTTTAAGATACGGCTGCACTAAATTTTATAATTTTGACATTAGAGGTCGGTGTGGTGAATCTCCTTACCCTACCTTATTATTGTATATGCTATACATTTTTTAATCAAAACATTTATTTTTAAAAAGTGTGTTAGTAGCCTTCATTAAATAAGAGAATCCTACAGTTTTACGGAAAAGTTCAATTCTATATTGTCGGCCTATGTAAGCTAAGATAAATCGCTAGAACAAATTGAGACTAACGAATGCACCGCTTTTTCGATTTTATTGAAACTAAAGTTCTTGCGAATTATTTCTTTGCTTTATTTTTATTGCCAAAATTAATCACTGTAATGCCCATTGGCTTTTTTTAGCCTTTTGTGTTCTTAACTTTTTATATAAAATTTTTATTCTTATACCCACCTTATGGTATACAAATTTTTATTATTGCTGTGTGACAGAGAAACTGTTTAACATAAATCAAAAATTTGTTTAAGAAAACTAGCACATTGCATATCTAAAATTTTTTTTTAGTCTTTATGTTTAATCTGTTGGAACTTTAAAAAACTTAAGTTGTCTTTGTTTAACGTTATATGGCAAATGGCAAAACTCATTTATGACATTATTAACATTATGAAAAATTTTTAAATTAATTATAAATATTTATTTATTTAATATATTCACAAATCACAAAAACTGAAGTGCACTACTGCATCAGAGAAGGAATTTATATCGAATAGCCTATGGCCTAATGGCGAATGGGAAAACCAAAAAAAAAAAAAAATTCATAACTTTTCTAATAAAAAAATATTGCACTACACCTTTTTTCAGTGATTTCATGTTATATCTTCACTTTCGAAGCGAAATATTGGGCCCTATCACGATAGCGAACTCGTCGGAAGACTTTTCCGATTTTCACTGAAGTCTGATTTCCGTTGGAAATTCGTACTCTTCCGTCGAAAAAAGTGCAATCTCGTTATCCGACGGATAGAATTTATCTGTCAAATTTACTCACAAAAATTTTTGGCGTGAGATTGATAAAGTTTCAAAGAAATTGAATGTTTTTATTTGAACAAATAACTACAGAGGGTTAAGCAATGAAATAAACATATTGAGTAAATTAAAAAGGAATGAAAGAAAGAAACTTAAATTGTGCTACTTAAATTGCTCCAGCTTGGCTTCTAAAAATTTTTTATCAAGAACGAACTTTAAGCCCGTAAGATACTTAATTTTTTTGTCCAATTTTAAAATCTGAAAACAAGTGGCGCGTGGGCAGGACAGCCATATTTTGTAAGAAAAGGATAAACGTTGTTACTTTTATACATCTGGTGTTTTTAAGAGCAGCTGCATTTAATATATTAATATTAGTTACACACATCACTTCCAATTCAGCATACATTTATCTTAAATAGTTTTGTTTACTTTAAAAATGTCAAATTAATTATTAACAGCACAGTAAATATTTGATCGAAACTTAACGAAGAACGAATTGAAAGAAACGGCAAAAAAAATGCAAAGAAAATACAGTCTGTCCTACAAATTTTTCTCCAATTCCTACTATATGCGTACTCACTCAAATCAATTGAATCCATGCATTCGTACTATTTGAACTGCTTTAGTTTTCATTTTCAATGACAAAAATTGGGCGAAAAACATGAAGTATCATACAGGTTTTAGAAGGTTGAGTGCTTCAATTTCAAGGTTATGGCGTTTTTCTCTTCTATATTTTTTCTCAAGCGCTTTTACCAATCGCCGTGAATAGCATTCTAGTTGTTCTTTTTTGCTATTTCGCATGTCCGTCAGTGCAGAAGTTTTTTTTTATAAATTTGTAGCAAAAATACATTAAATCATTTCAAAACGCAATATAATGTAAAAAATACCATTTAATAAAATTTTTCAATGTTCCCTTTCTCCTATGTTCAAAAAACTGCAACCCTATTACATATTTACTTTCTTTCGAAATTCTGACATAAATATCGAAAATGAGAGATTCTGCCGGATATCTCGATTACATTTTCTTTTACGTCGGACACCAGGATTTCCGTCGAGCGGAAAATCCGACAGTACTGCGCTTGGGCCCATTAATATTAAAGTATGTAAAACGTTAAATTAATTAATATAATTGTCTGAAAAAAGACACAATGGAAAAAAAAACAAATTGCCGAACATTGAAGCTTACAAAGTTATAACATGTCGTCACAACTCAGTAATTTATAAGAAAAAAAACACAAAGAACAGTCATGGATGTTTCGTGAATAGTTTTTAAGATACGGCAGAACTATATTTTATAATTTTGACATTAGCGGTCGCTATGGTAATACCCTACCTTATTATTGTATCATGACCACGTCATTTGAACCCAAGAGTGATAGAATAACAGATTACGCTTTTGCGCAAGTCCGTTACTTTTGCTTATAAAGTTTGACAATCATGCTGTTCAGTTGAGTTCGCCACAATATTTTATTTCTTTGAGAAACGTATTGCAATCGGTAGAGTTTTTAAGTAGATTTGCGAGTTTAAGAATTAAAATTAATAATATGAAGTGTGCCATGCTAATTGTAAGAACAGTACCTAATTTTAAGTACAATAAGAACAGTAGTAGAAAATTAAACCAAGAAATTCTAGAAAACGCACCCAAGCGGAAACGAAAATACAAAAAATATTGAATCAATTAAATTTTTTTCATTATTCAAAATCTTAAAAAGCTTATTTGTTTGTCTTTTCAATTGACAGGTCAATGAATGGAAACAGAAATAAAAGTCTTCATAAACATTTCAATAGAATCCAACTCCAACTATCTTGCCCACTGAAGCTGGTTTCTAATGGAAATTATTTTAAACTCAGCTGCTGATAACTAACCAAAATATATATAGTATGTTTCGAAAGGAGTACAAAATAAATTTATCTTCTTCTCGATTCAATGAATTACTTCTCACTTCTTTTCTTTTAATTGAACAAACTAAAATGTTTGCAATGTTTACAATTCAGTGTCCAAATCATATGAAAATTGGCAGCTTAGCAAAACTTCGTTGATATTGTGACGTCATGCAAGAAAATGTTGTGTAAAAGAAAATGTTGTGTACCCCTATCGGCGGAATCTTTGTTCTCTATCATTCTTGATTTGAATAGAGGCTAGCGCAAATCGCTCTTTCAAATTAAAGCTTAAGAATTCGCCACTATTCTTAATTTTCTCGGAAAGTTTTGCCGTCTTCGCTTTGTTCAAAAGTTCAGTGCATGATACAATGATAAGGTAGGGCCGCTTCGCTGAGTGCTCTCACGCGTCAACGAAGAATGGATAATGAGAAGGAACATATATGTCAAAACGACGAATTTCGTAGAAATTGCAAATGAAGAAAATATTTTATGTTACCAAGTTACAAACAGTGCGGTCGCGGGTGTTAAATTTGTGCTAATTTGAGTGAAAATATTATAAAAAAAAAGTGTAATAAAAACTATAAAATGTGAAAGAAGTCTTAAAATTGCAAAAAAAAACCTGTAACAGTTTTAACCTAAAAACAACTGCGGAACGTGAGCATAAAGAAATTCGCGATGAACAGCTGATTTTGACACCAATCTCGCTTTATTCTGCTTTCTACTCCATTCCTCTCCGAGTCGACGCTACCTTATAATTCAGCCATTGTTCAGTGATGAGCGTCTGCGTAGAAAGACTAGATCCAGTAAGAGGAGAAAACAGTGTGGTTTCAAAATTCATGAAGTTAAGATGTTGGTTTCCATTTTTTCTATACATATTAAAAAACACGTACGCTGTTTATATGAAAGCTTTTCGCTGCGCAACACTTTTTTACAGGGTAAAGCTTACATAAAGCTTAAGCACATACACATAAGCGCCACGTTTGCGGTTCTGTTATGGTCTGGTTATGCAAACTTGACGTAACGTAGGTTAACATGGCGCATCGTACTATGACCAGTGTTTAAATTGTTGGCTTCAAAATAGCAACAGCACAAAAATTTGAGCTTTGCTTACATATTTTTCAGCAAAATAAATAACTTCGTTTGGAATTTCTTAGGCATTTTTCACATGGAGAAACTGAAAAGTAATCCAACTGCAACACAACTGCTTAAAAAGTTGCAAGCCACTGCAATTCCAAACATTATTGCAACCTATGATTTCGGATGAGCAAGTCACGCACAACGCAACATTGATCTCTCATTGATATTGAAGCATTATTTAATTAATTAAATAAGCAGGGATATTTCTCTACTTCTTGTACAAGCATTATATTTGTTAACTGCTCGTTCATTGCTGCTTCTTGTATACAATATAAAAATCATAAAACACAATTTTTCTGAATTTAATTGATAATATTCTTGCTTTCAAGTACCACACCATTTTTGAAATTATCAAGAAAAAACGCAAGTCGCTGATATAAATTGCAGCAAGCTGTGTTGCATAAAACTTATCACAAGCGCGCTGCCAACTTCTTGCGAAAAAGTAGCTTCATCTACAGGTTTCGGTATGCTTACATGGGTTAGCAACATTTGTTGATGTTGTGTTGTTTTTCAATTGCTCCGTGTGGAAAAGGCCTTACTCAACAAGTCGTAAGCAAACATGCAAAAGCAAAGCAAAAATACGTAAAACATAAAAGATCATTTTGCTTCGACTAACTGCGCAGAATGAGTTTTTTTAATCAATATAGCGTACGGACGTGTTTTTGCATCGGTTCGAAATTTGCGTTATTAAAAGTATAATTCGGTTGTTTTTTATTTGCTTTTTATAAACTAGTAGCTTGTTAAATTAGCGCTGGTTGTTTTGTGCTAAAATACAGGCATAAGCCCATATAAAAAAATGCAAAAATAATAAAATAATAACTTTGTGTCACTTGAAAAACTAAAAATATAAACTTTGAAGTGAAATAAGAAAAAACAATCATCAACAAAGATAAAGAAGGAAACAAAGAAATGAAGATCATATTTTTGTGTAGTTCGTGTGCCGTTCGGTTTTTCTGGCTAGTTGTGTCAACTTTATCTTTGCCTTTTGTGCTAAGTTTGTAGCATTGCACATCATTGGCTTTACTTATGTCGCCGTCTCCCATGCACACCCGCCTTCGTTATAATAGTGGTGGCAACAACAACAAAAGCGAGCACACTGCAATCTTGTCAAGCAGTGCAAATAATTTTGGTGCTCAACTGATTGCTGTTGAAGAGATACTGAAAGCGCATTCAAAGCAAGAAATCAGGGAGCTAGAAGAACGTCTACGCACATACACAGACAACCTGTTCACTCGACTGATCGGCAGACTGGAAAGCTAGGTTAGTTGCAAGGTTGATTTATAAGGTTGTCGCAAGGGAGAGAGCGAGTGCCCATAATTGTCAAATCGAAGTTGACATCTCATAGAAAATCTGCAAGTGATCTCTATTATCATCCGTTTTTCTTTCGTAGTCATTCGCAAAATTGGCTGGTTTTGACAATTATGGGTACTGAGAAGAGAGTGCGATCAGCCCTGCGACAACCTTATAAATCAACCTTGGTTAGTTGCATAAATAACCAACTCAGTGAGAGTAGCTCAAAAATAAACACTCTTGAGTTACAACTAAACGCACTTACTGCAAGCTGTGATCAACTCGGACAGCAACTGAGTGAAAACAGAAGCAACAACAACAACAACAATAATATCAGCAGTTACAACAGTGTTGACCTCTCTTCTGATGCTGTTTTCTTCGGACTGCCGTTTTTGGAAGAAGAAAATCTGAAGAGCAGTTTTAATTTAATTTGCCGGTCTATTGATGTTCAATCGCCACCAGTGAGAGACATCTTTAAAGTAAAACAAACAAATAATATAAGATCTGTGGTGATCGTAAAATTTTATACACCATATGATCGCAATAGAGTGCTTAAAGCTTTTGGTGACTATCGCCGTCAAGCTAAGAAAGCGGTCAACTTAAGAGGCGCTGGTATTGACTCCAATAATAATGTGTACCTGCATGAGAGCATAGCAGCTGACACTCGAAAAATACTTAAAGCTGCGATCGTCTGCAAGCGCAACAAAAGCATTTTCAATGTTTTCACTCTGCGCGGCAATGTATTCATCAGAACTCGGAAAAATGGCGATCGAATTCGTGTCAGCTCAATCGAAGGGTTGCAGAACGTTGCTAGTGCTGCTGTTGCTGTTGATGCTGATTGAAATACTTTTTTATTTTTATTTTATTATAATTTTATTTAGCATATTTTCTATTGAATTTTTCTACTTTATCTTGTTTTTCTTTACTGTTCTTTTCTCTTCTAATTTGTCTATGTATTCCACTTTTCTTTTATGCTTACAGTTGTGTTTTAATTTTAATTGTCTATAGCAGCTAGTGCATCTGGCACTAGCGATATCCATAAGACCCTGATAGGCGTTTTATGCAAGCAACACCCTGGCTTTAATATTGTTCACTTTAACGCAAGAAGCCTTAATGACATTAAGCTTGATTATGTGCGACACTGTTTTGAGAACTCTGACGTTGATGTTATTTGTGTCTCGGAAACATGGTTTCATGCAGATATAAATGACTGTGTGAATATTAATAATTTTAAGATTTGGCGAAATGATCGGACGAACAAAAAAGGTGGGGGGTGTTGCAATACATTTTAAACAGAATTTTAATGTTAAAGTGTTGGGAATGTCAAAAGGAGTTAATGTAGAATTTCTTAATGTAGAAATTTATAATAATTATGTTAAAGTTTTCTTGTCGTGTGTTTATACCCCGTATCTTAATTTTTGTCTTGATGAACTGTTTACAGCTCTGTCAAATTGTGCAATAGACTATGATCACTTTGTTATGTGTGGTGATTTTATTTTAATATAAATATGTTATCCACAGATAACTACGTTGGTCAATTTGTTGATAGACTTACTGAAGTTGGTCTTCAAACAATAAATAATTATATGCCCACGCGCTATGCAAATAATGCCTCTCCAAGTCTTTTAGATATTTTTGGTGTTTCTGATTTATCATCTGTTCTTTTGCTTGACCAAATATCTTTTATTTCTGATCATGATCTTCTTTTTTGTTCATTAAATGTAAATCTTTCACCTGTTGTCACTCATAAAACATTCACTTTTCGGGATTATAAATCTATTGATTTTAGGTCTTTGTTTTGGGACCTGCCTAATATAAATTGGTCTGATTGCTGCTTTCAGAGTTCAGTTAATAAAAAGCTTTATTTTTTTAATAATAAAATACGAGTATATGCGGTATTAGAAGCGCACGTCCCGTTAATTACTCGGCGAGTCTCTACTAGAAGTTGCCCCTGGTTTAGCAGAAATGTTATGTTACCCATTAAAACACGTAATAAAAGTTACAATCGATGGAAAAGAAACCCCACAGCAGCTAATTGGGAAGTATATAAAAGAGCTAGAAATAAAGCTAACTCGACTGTTAAGTCAACAAAACGCAAATTTTTTATGCACAAGTTAGATTCTTCTCTACCTTCTAGAAAGCTATGGAATAATTTAAGACAGGCTGGGGTATGCAATGTGGAACCTGATGATTGTTGCATTGATCATAATATCCTAAATGATTATTTTAGTGCCAGCTCTGGGTCTTCTCATAATTTATTGCATAATGTCTCTAGTACTTCAACTTCTGTAGGTTTTTCTAATTTTAAATGTGTTGCTGGGGGTGAAAGTGAAGTTGCTCGCTGCGTTAATAAAATAAAATCGAATGCTGTGGGTGAAGATGGAATATCTATTAAGTTCATCAAGATTATATTACCGCATATTATTTGGCCACGAACCCATATCCTAAATCATTGTTTAACAAGCTCTTGCTTCCCTGATATATGGAAAGCCGCGACAATAGTTCCTATCGCTATAAAAACAAATGCTCGTGATCCATCTGACTTTCGCCCTGTCAGTCTGCTATAATCTTTATCTAAGGTACTTGAGTCTCTAATGGCAGCGCAAATCTCGGAGCACATAAAAAGATATGATCTCATGTCTCCACTTCAGTTCGGCTTTCGGCCTGGCCATTTTAGATGATGTCAGACTGACATATGACCTAGGGCACATGAATCTGCTTTGCTTGTTGGATTTTTCCAAGGCATTTGACTCTGTCGATCACATAAAGGGTGATTTTTTAAGAGCTTGATAACTTTTTTTTTAAAAAAAACGCATAAAATTTGCAAAATCTCATCGGTTCTTTATTTGAAACGTTAGATTGGTCCATGACATTTACTTTTTGAAGATAATTTCATTTAAATGTTGACCGCGGCTGCGTCTTAGGTGGTCCATTCGGAAAGTCCAATTTTGGGCAACTTTTTCGAGCATTTCGGCCGGAATAGCCCGAATTTCTTCGGAAATGTTGTCTTCCAAAGCTGGAATAGTTGCTGGCTTATTTCTGTAGACTTTAGACTTGACGTAGCCCCACAAAAAATAGTCTAAAGGCGTCAAATCGCATGATCTTGGTGGCCAACTTACCGGTCCATTTCTTGAGATTAATTGTTCTCCGAAGTTTTCCCTCAAAATGGCCAACTTTTTGTTGCCAAAAATGGAAGAACTGAACTTGGTTGACATGTGGTTTCAACAAGATGGCGCTACATGCCACACAGCTCGCGATTCTATGGCCATTTTGAGGGAAAACTTCGGAGAACAATTAATCTCAAGAAATGGACCGGTAAGTTGGCCACCAAGATCATGCGATTTGACGCCTTTAGACTATTTTTTGTGGGGCTACGTCAAGTCTAAAGTCTACAGAAATAAGCCAGCAACTATTCCAGCTTTGGAAGACAACATTTCCGAAGAAATTCGGGCTATTCCGGCCGAAATGCTCGAAAAAGTTGCCCAAAATTGGACTTTCCGAATGGACCACCTAAGACGCAGCCGCGGTCAACATTTAAATGAAATTATCTTCAAAAAGTAAATGTCATGGACCAATCTAACGTTTCAAATAAAGAACCGATGAGATTTTGCAAATTTTATGCGTTTTTTTTAAAAAAAAAGTTATCAAGCTCTTAAAAAATCACCCTTTAATATTGTGTGAGAAACTTGAAGACAACTTAAATTTTTCTAGCACGGCTGTCCGTCTGTTATACAGCTACCTAGAAGGTAGGTCTCAAAGAGTAAGGGTGGGTAATAGTCTGTCCGATTTCCGTTATTTAACCTGTGGGGTCCCTCAAGGCTCTGTTCTTGGTCCGCTACTATTCACAATGTTTGTTAACGACATTTTCAGCAAATGCCAGTATGTTGCCATGCATGCATATGCTGATGATCTTTAGCTTTATTTGTCCAGACCTATTAACCTTGTTGATGATTTATGTAGTAAAATGAATGAGGACTTAAGAAAAATAACTGAATGGGCTGAATCTAATAAACTTAATCTCAACCCCCTTAAATCGTATGTTTTGCCTATCTATAGGTCTAATTACCTTTTTTCTAATATACTGTTAATATATCTTAATGGGGTCGAGCTGAATTTTGTTGATAACGTAAAAAATCTTGGTTATCATATTAACTCCTCGCTTTCTTGCGTAAACCATATAGATTCAGTCGTACGTAAGGTCTATCATGTCCTCAGGAACTTGAGGTGGACTGCGTCATTTGTTCCTATAGACACTAGAAGAAAGTTAGTCCAGCAACTTATCATGCCAATCATTACATACTCAGATGTTGTATTTAGTAAAATTAACTCTAGATCCAAACTTAAGTTGCAACATGGTTTATTTAATAACACGGTTAGGTACGTTTATGGCCTTCGAAAGTTTGATCGGATCAGTCACTTAAGTAATCAAATACTTGGATGCAATATTTTTAACTATCTGGATGCTAGAAATTGCATATTTTTACATAATTTGATATATACAAAATCTCCTGTTTACCTTTATGAAAAGCTTCAGTTTTTTAGATCTAGTAGACATTTTAACCTTAAAATTCCTGCTTACAATTATTTGAACTCTTACAGATTATTGTTTGTGAACGCTATCAGAATGTGGAATTAGCTGCCAGCAAGAATTAAAATTATGAAATTTTTCAATACTTTTCTTAAAACTATCTCTGTCTTTGTCTTTTTAATATTATGTCAGTTTAACTTTGTTTGAAGTCTGAATTTTTAATTGCGTTTGATTTATTTTCTTCTTTTATTAAATTAATTATATTCAACCTTGTTTTAACTTTTATTTATAATTTTCTTGTTGTTTATTAGCTGTTGAATATATAAATCATTACTTTATGCATTTAAAAGACTATGTCTTACACGTAAACACTACTTTAAATAAATAAAAAAAATAAAAAATAAAAATATTGTCCTTACGAAGTTAGCCGAATGAATTACTTCGAATTGAATTTCAGCAACTGCCAGCAATTAGCTGTTGTTTTCGTTTTCTTTGCTTTGGCTTGACTTTTTTGTAGCTCTAGTTTTTGCAGTCGAAAATCGAAAATGTTTGCTGCTTCAGTCGGTTAGTTTTATAAGCTTTTATTTTAATTGCTTCGTTCGTTCGTATGTATGTACGTACGTCGGTCAAAATTTGCGAACCATTTTTCGAAAACTTGTTGGTAACCGATTAAGATAAAATTAAGCATTCATATTTAAGTCCGCTGACAATGCAATATTATGATAACATTGTTTTTTTATCGCACTTTTACTGCTCACAAATTAATAAAATGTTGTACCACCAAAACTACTAGGCCGATTCTGCTGAAAATTTGGCAGTTAATTTCCTTCAAGCAGATGATGGTTAAGAAAAAATGTTGCCACACTTCCTTTTACCGCCCATAAATAAATCAAATTGCTATATCTCCAAAACTTTTAGGCCGATTCAGCTGAAAATTTGGCAGTTAATTTCCTTTAATCAGATGATGGTTAAGGAAAAATGTTGCCACACTTCCTTTTACCGCCCATAAATAAATCAAATTGCTATATCTCCAAAACTACTACGCTGAATTAGCTGTAAAAAATTGTAAATAACACTGTGGAACAAATTCAGATTAGCAAAAGTTAGGTCGATTCTGGGAGTGAGGGGTGAAAAAAAAGCTAAATTAGAAGGCCCGTATCAAGGCGTTTGTTTATGTTAGCTCGAATTTTTTTTTTAATCGTCCTTCGAACTTTGCATATTGTTTATATGGTGTTTGGCTATAACTCGTCGACTAATTGATATTTTTTCAATCTGTAAAAAAGCCAAATTATTTTTTCTGGTGCTTACGAAGCAAAATGTTGGAAAAATTATTTTTTTTCATGCTTTTTGAAAATATTTTCAACAAAACTAAGTCTTTTTTGCTTTCTGCTTGATCTATAATATGCTTCTCAGTTTCTGCAATAAATTTAATTTGAAAAGAAAATGGTCTTAGTCGATAATTTGCGTTAAAAATCCCAAAACCATTAAATAAATAGCGATTTAGGTAGAAGTAATTAAAAAAAAAGTTCCAAGAATTAGGAATTAGTAAAACAACTTTTTCGTTTTCAACCACCGCACAGGTAGCGATTTTTTTTTTATTTCGTACAAGCGAACTAATTTCAAAAATTAAGGTTCAGTTAAGACTCGAAACTCAGCCGAAGCTGATGTCTTTTAATTTTCGCTCGGTCGTGATAAAATTCGCTATTAATTTTTTTTGAACTTATTTCATTTTGTCAGTGATTTAAGTTAAGTGCATCGGTTTCATAAAAATAACTAAGAAAACATTGTATAATATATATTGTATTAAAAAACGTCGGAACCAAAATATAAAATGGACCATTTTTGTAATGTTTGTGGACGTTTCATAGCAAGCGATGAAAAATGTGGCAATGCGAGTGATTTTTTTTTTTGGAAGCCTATAAACAATATTTCTCGCAAGAGTTTATCACTGACGTAAACTATGCCTCTAAAAAAGTTTGCTTTACTTGCTATTCAACTCTTATGCAATGGAAAAGTGAAAAGAAGAAGGCTATGCCTTTTGGTACACCAATGATGTGGTTAGACAACAGCCCGCATCAAGAAGAAAATTGCTATGGATGTATCAACTACCATAAAACTTTGAATAGAAGGAAAGCAAAGAATAGAACTTATGTAGCAGTGCCAAGTGCCCAATTACCATTACCGCACTCAAAATTCGTTCCAGTACCAACATACCGAAGTATTGATCTTCAAACAGATATCAGTACTACAACCGCCGCTGCTACATCCATGAAGCTGCTACATCCTACGGAAACTAATCAGTCGTCAAGATTTTGACCAAGTTCTGACAGACCGAGAATTAAATGCATGGCTCGCATTGAAAGCAGTCATTAAACGACTTTTGGGTAAAGGACTTTTGGTTTCAGTTGATCTCGTCTTCTTGTTGTTATCGGTGGTTTTTTAGTGTGTTGCTGTGATTAGTATTCTTTATAATCGTGTTTTGTTTGATTTTTGTGGACATTAAGTATTAAAAAAACATTTTAATAACGTTTTTATATGTTTTCAAACAATTCCATTTCGTGGCAGTGTTTATTTGTTCAAGAAATAATTTATTAATATATAACTTATAATAATTGATTGAATAGTTCTTAACACAATCCAGTGCATGTTTGTCTGCCTTTTTTTCAATTCCTCTTTGTGCGGTGTTTGTTTACTTAAGTGCAGTCAGCGTATGTAGTGTTGTTGTTGTTTTAAAACAGTTTTGTGTGCGCTACATTTTAATGTGCTAACCCTATAAGCACATTTTACATTCAAAAGCACTTGCTCGCAGAATAATTTAAAATTTTTTGCAATGGATTATTTTTCCATTGATAATATTGCTGCTTGTTCTCTGAACGAGCAATGCAAAAGCCAGAATATTCTGTACCCTATGTTCAGCTGTTCTGGCCCATGTGAGCGAATGTTCCACGCTTCTTGTGCTGGTATTTCTAAATCGTGCCTTGACGATTTAATTTCAGTCCGATCTGGTCTTCGCTGGTATTGTGCTTCGTGCAGGGCCCTTTCCCCTGATGAACTCTATTCTAAAATTAAGCTTTTTGGGGAAAGCCTTAACTTATTAAATAATAACTTCAGAGAAATTGTTTCATTTTTTAGCGAAGTTAGTGCCGCACCCACTACCAGCGTTTCTGATGAAATTACTGTTCAGGATAACATTTCGGTTCCTTCGTCCATGACTGCTTCTTCCGGAATTTTGTCAGTTTCATCAGAAAAAGACCCTAAAAGCTCTAAAAGAAAGAGGGAAAACAAAAACAAAAATAAGCGTCGGAAGGCGTCGTCCAGACCTTCCAAGCCAAAGCAGCCCTCAGCAATGCCATCAGAAAATAATAATCCGGTGATTTCTTATACACCATCTTCTATTCCTCCATTGACTAGTAGTCCAAATACGATTTCAACTACGCCTAACAGTCATTTGACTTTAAGAGCAGTTTCGAGCACCAGAAATGTTTTCATTTCACGTCTTCAGCCCGACACATCAATAGAAAATATATTGACGTTTGTCAGGCAATCCAAGTTAGTGAACTCAAATGCATTCTGTTCATGCAAAAAAATTGGTAATAAGCCTTCCCATGCTTCTTTCATTTTAACAGTTGCAGCCGATGATTTTACAACTGTTCTTAACTCTAATTTGTGGGCCGATAATATTCTTGTTACTGAGTTCAAGCCAAAAAATAAGCCTAAAAGGGTGACTCAAGCCGCCCGGCAGGCTCAAAAAAACTAAATAGGCTGTCCCTTTTCTATCAAAATGTAAGGGGACTACGTTCTAAGACGCAGAGCTTATTTCTATCAACTCAAAATTGCTCTGAGGATATTATCGCGTTAACAGAAACGTGGCTGAACGGAAGCATTACTGATTTGGAATTGTTTGACAATAGTTTTCAAGTTTATAGAAAAGACAGATACACTGACAATATTTCTTCTGTCGGTGGTGGTGTCCTTATGGCTGTAAGGAACTGCTTTGTCAGTTTTATTGTTGACATTCCCTGCTCTTCTAATATTGAACTAATTTGCGTTAAAGTTATACATTGTAACTCTAATGTATATGTTATTAATGCGTATGTTCCTCCTAAGAGTAGTGTAGAGGTCTATGCAAGCCTTGCGGAGTGCATAGATTACATAATTGAGTTACTTGACGTTAATGACGACATTTTATTATTGGGCGATTTTAATCTACCTGATTTAAAATGGCATTCTTCTGACGATGATACGTACTATTGTGCATCTAATTCGAAGACCCGCCAAGAACATATATTTGTTGATAATATATGTTCAGACTTACAACAAGTGAGTTGTATTTATAATAGTCTTGAAAGACTTCTTGACCTGGTCTTAACTACAGACAGTAACAATGTTGTTGTTAAGAGGGCCTTTCATGCTCTAACTACTGTTGATGAATATCATCCACCATTGAGTATTTGGTACGAATCCGACGGAGCAAATATAGTAAATTCTAATTCAGCAGATAAGCTTTATGAATTCAATTTTAAAAAAGCTGACTTTTTGAAGTTGAATCAGTTGCTTAATGGCAAACTTAATGCAATTTTAGAATATATAAATGGAAATTGCCTTGATGACTCCATACATTTTTTTTATATGGAACTCTTTGCTGTGTTTTCTCAATCCGTACCTTATAGTCTCAAATTTGCGAGGAATTCTACGTACCCTTGGTACACCAAGGATTTAAAGACTCTTCGCAACAACAGGAATAGGGCATGGAAGAAATACATCTGTAGCTTAGGCTCAAACGACCTAGAAACTTACAAACGTTTGTTTCTGGAATTTGAAAATCGCTCAGCTACATTATATCACGAATATTTAGATAATGTTAACCTGAGAATATTAACAGATCCAAAGAAATTTTGGGGATTCGTAAACACAAAGAAGAAATCTGATGGATTTCCTTCTTCTTTTAGAACTCCTGAGGGATTTACTGACAATCCCGTCAAAATTTGTGGCCTTTTCGCCAATCTTTTTAAAGAATCATTCTGTTCAGATTCTTTTAATCCTGATGGAGAGTACTTTGAATATATGAATTCCGAACCCAGAGTATCTTTGGAACATATATCCTTCACTCCAGAGGATATTTTAATGTATATTAGATCGATCGATGAGGAGTTTGGTGCTGGACCTGACGGTGTTCCTGCCGCAGTGTTAACACAATGCGGTTCCGTTTTGAGTCAACCACTGTCTTTATTATTCAATAAATCTATTAATGAAAGTTATTTTCCACTTTTTTGGAAAAAATCATTTATAAGTCCTATTTTTAAAAAGGGTTGCAGGAACGATGTCAGTAACTATAGGCCTATCGCTAAGCTCTCATCGATTCCAAAACTTTTTGAGCGGATGGTGTACGATCGGGTGAAAATTCACTGTGGCAAAGTCATAACAACTCGTCAGCATGGTTTTGTGAATGGCAGATCCACTGTGTCTAATCTTCTCGATTTTACAACATTCTGCTTAAATTCTATTGATTCTGGTAACCAGGTCGATTGTGTTTACACTGACTTTAGTAAGGCATTTGATAAGCTACCACACAATCTAATCTTATTTAAACTTGAGTTAATGGGATTTCCACAATATTTTGTGAACTGGATTAAATCGTATTTGGTGGAGCGATCTTATCAAATACGTTTCCGAGGCGCATTGTCTTCTGAATTTATTGCTGGATCAGGTGTTCCTCAGGGTAGTCACCTTGGTCCTCTTCTGTTTATTTTAGCTATCAATGATGTAACTCACGTCATTGAACACTCTCATCTGCTTATTTATGCCGATGATATGAAAATATACAGAACGATTAATTCTAGAGATAATTCAGATCTACTCCAGTCTGATCTAAAATCCTTTGAAGTTTGGTGTTCTAAAAATAATATGTTTTTAAATCCAGATAAATGCCAAACTATGACCTTTTTTGCGAAAAAGGAATAATTATATTTTTGATTATAAGATTAAAGATACTGCCTTGAGTCGTGTAGACACCGTCAAAGACCTAGGTATATGCATGGATTCTAAGCTATCGTTTAACATTCATATTGATAATATTTGTAAAAAAGCATCTTCAATGCTTGGTTTTGTAAAACGCTGGGTCAAAGAATTTAATAGCATGATTACAACTACAACGTTGTATTATGCAATCGTGCGTCCTCACTTAGAGTATGCAAGTCAAGTGTGGTCCCCAAGTTACAATGTGCATGTTGATCGAATAGAAAGAATCCAAAAACGTTTTGTTCAGTTTGCTCTAAGGGGCTTAAGTGGAACTGACATATTAGACCTTCCTCCTTATGCGGATCGTTTAAAACTATTAAAAATGCAGTCTTTAGGTGATCGAAGGAAATCGGCAGATATCGTATATTTACACCAGCTCATAACAGGTGTATTCGATTCTCCAGAACTTCTTTCTCACATAAATTTTAACACTAACCGTAGAAGCAGTAGAAACGCTAACAACTTAATTTATTTGCCATTTAGTAGAACAAATTATATGGCTACTGCTCCTTTAAGTCGCATGAGTTCCTTTGTTAACAATTGTAGCGTTTTTGATGTTAATTTGTCAAAAGGTCAACTCAAAAGTAGATTAAAATTAGTTGTGTAAATAGATCTATGTATACGCATGGTTAGTTGTTACGTCTTGTGTTGTCCCTGAGCCCAACCCATTCATTGGTGGGTAAATTTTTCCCACATTAACCTGTTTGTGGTGACGGGTATCCATAACATTGATATTTTCAATGATTACTGGGAAGTGGCTTTAGATGGGTTAATGCTGAGGAAGTGCGATATAGCTGTAGTAGCTGAACTCTATTGTTATTGCATGATAAGAACGCAAAGACAACTACAGGCAGTCTGTTGCAAACATGTTGGCAGCTTTCGATGAAATTGGGGTTAATATGTCGTACAAAATTCATCTCTTGCATCAGTATCTTGATCAACTCGCTCAACAGTTGCCAACTGAATCTGATGAGCAAGGCGAACGTTATCACCAAACTGCGCTTCCACTTGAAATAAGGTAACTATAGAGTGTGCATATTTTGAATTCCTAGATTTTTCTAATTTCTTTGTCAGAGTGCACAATTTAAACATGTTCACGATTGAAAACTATTTTCGTTTCAGGTACAGAGGAAAGAAATCTCCAGATGCAATACTCGCTGAAATTTGTTGGTGGTATAAAAACACCTTAGAAGAAGACTAAGACGAGGAGAAAGAGGAAGAAGGCAAAGATGAAATTCCAGAATATCTGTTGGACGAAATTATCCACCTTTCTGATGATAATGACGATGACCAAGATTTTAGAGAGAGCAGTGATGTTGATCCACAGCCGCCTGCTAAACGGCAACTGGCCAAATCATTAATTTAATTTATTTAATTTTTTTACTTAAAACTTTTCAGAACTAACATTTCAAAATTATATTTTTTTCCATATTTTTATAATTTCTTTTTCAATATTTCTTCAAAACCAACACTGAACAAAATTGGTACATTAAAAATGAGAAGTAAATTAATATTATGCTGGAAAACGCAAGTTTTGTGTTATGATTGTTTTCTTTTCAAATGAAATTTATTAAAGAAACTGAGAAGCATATTATAGATCAACCAGAAAAAAAAAAATTGTTAAAAAATTTTAATTGTTGCACAGTTCTCTAGCAATAATTTGGCTTTTACAGATTGAAAAAATATTAATTAATCGACGAGTTATAGCCAAAAAACCATATAAACACTATGCTGAAAATCGGAATTTGACTGCAAAGTTCGAAGGTCGATTAAAAAATAAAATTCGAACTAACATAAACAAACGCCGCAATACGGATCTTCTAATTTAGCCTCTATTTTCACCCCTCACTCTCAGAATCGACCTAACTTTTGCTAACCTGAATTTGTTCCACAGTGTAATTCATGAGTGAATGGAACAAGGACAACTTTGGTATACTTGAAATACATCTCCATTTGCAATTGAAAACTCCTAAAATCCTTCAAATTTGTAAAAAACATGTTATTTTCGGTCCATGACATAAGCTTTTTATTAACCTAACATAATATAACTATTCATTAAGATACTCATTTTAATGTGCCTTTTCATCACTTTAACTAATTTTGGAAAAAACTTTGCCATTGTTCTAAGACGACGAATTTGATTAAAAAGTTTTTAATTTTCCCAAGGCTTTGTTTTTAACAATATTTCTTTATTAATAATTGTTTTTTAATTAATTTTATTCTCTATTTGAATAGATTCTTTTAATTTTTTGTTTTATTACTGCACTTGGTTTCTATAAGTGCCATAATGGGCATAATACCACTATTCATATTGTGGGAGTGCAAATTAAATTTCCATTACCATTAATATGTAATGGTAATGGTGAAAAAATTGCATTACCGTTAATATGTAATGGTAATAGAAAAAAATTGCATTGCCATTAATGTGTAATGGTAAAGGAAGAATAAATTGAATTACTAAAATTTAGTGGTAATAAATAATTTTAATGATGATAGAAAAAATTTCCAGTACCACTAAATTTCAATGAAAACAAATGACTTTCCCATTAAAATTGTTCATTACCACTAAATTTTAATGGTTTACCACTAAATTTTGTAAATACTTTTCATTACCATGAAATATATAGTGGTAGGCCAAGTTATGAAAATTATTAAAATTTTTCATTACCACTAAATTTTAGTGGTAATGCAATTTTTTCTTCCATTATCATTACATATTTTGCATATCATGCAAATTAAAATTGCATTATCACTAGGTGGATAGTGGTAATGGAAATTTAATGATAATGGAAAATACCCATGTATGGTAGATACATAAAGAAATATATATGTTAACAATTTTCCAAACTGCTCTAAGTAACTTAAGAGTCATCGATAAACGCTTTGATGGCTTCAGCTTAAAAAAAACTGAATGACTGAAACAGCAAGCCACAGCAATAAATTAAAGCTGTTAAGCAAGCACAGCAAAAATTTTCAAACTCTGTATTAACTACTTCTTTCGTCTGCAAGAACTAGAGCAGAGCTAATCAACTAGCGGCAGCGCGGGCAAAGAGCTTTCTCTGCCGTCACACGTATTTAAGCATACGTACGCTGCTATAGCTTTCAGTATGATTTGAAAACTAATGAGGGGAGGATGTCGATGCGCATTCCCTTCAAACGTATCAAAAAACATGCTCGCTGCTAGAGCTTTCAGATGCTTATTGTTTTGCTTGCAAACATTATTATAAATAATAAACATACCATTCACAAAAAAAACTAAATATTTTACAAGTGTATCAAAGCAACTCTTAAAAACTTTATTCTGCGCAACCACCTTTTTTAAAATGTTTAGTCTGCGCAATTACCTTTTTTAGAAGCTTTACTCCACGCCAGGCCCGTAGACAAGGGAGGAGTTTTGGGTGTTCAAACCCCCCTTTCCCCCCCTTAGGGTCCAGAAAGTATAAAAAAAATTAAATATAATCATTAATATGACATTTCTTATATGAGCATACTTAGTGCTCCTACGTCTCTCTTCAGTAACAGTATTAACAGCAACAGCAACACGCTTAAGATATCGAATAAAGTTCGATACATTCAATTGAGCCTTGTCCATCACCATTGATTTAAGAATCTATTGCGTTGGAAAGTATTAAATGAAAATGAGGAAAAAATTTACCTTTTACAATTGTTTTAATGTGGTTTTCTAAAATTTAAACCATTTGTGTTAAGTGTTATTCTATTGATTATTTTATTGTACCAAAATACTAAAACGATGCCACTTCATTAGCTGCAGAAACCGCCATTAAAAAAGGCCAGAAAGGAGGAAAGTAAATCTTTGTTTTTAAGGAATTTTTTCCTTTTATCATTTCATTTCATTTCAAGTTTTCAAAACATTTAAAATCCATCCCCTCTTTCCCTCCCCCTTAATTTTTAATTTTTCTGTCGGTGGTTCCCGTAATCTACGATTTAAGCAGTCTTGGTTGAACCGTTGGCATTAGTTAGCTTACTCCAAATTGAAAAACGGAGCTTATTGTAAGTTTTGCGTTTTTTTAGCTCTGACGCGGGATCTCAATCTCTTGGGACAACAAAAATTTTCAAAAATAAAATTTTCAAACCTTTTGAATGTCGTCGAAAAAGTCAATTAAATTTAAAAATTTTGCTAAGTGATCTGTTAAAGTTTAGGAATTGGTTACGGATTTACTTATAAGAAAATGTTAGTCTTCTTATCGTGGAGATTTTTCTAGCAGTTTCTAGAAAATAACGTTTGAAAGGAATTTCCATTGTAGGCCACATTTCTAATGGTGTGGAAAATTTTTACAAAATTAATGCTTATATACCTTTCCTTGTTGCAACAATTTACAAAATGGGAGTACTATTTACAAAGCACAACTGGCTTTTGTCATCGTTCAACTTGATTTGACGACATCCGCAAACGAGGAACGATCAAAATTTTTAATTAAGCAATATGCAAGAGTTTTACCTTGCTCTGGTATTACTACCATACGAATAAATTAAATCAGAATTCAGCAACGGATAGGTGAAGGAGTATAATTGATATTTGAAACATATTTCTTGAAGTTCTATGGGCGAGTACCGCTAAAATGGTCTTGCATCCTTAAGAGTACATAGGAATAGCAAAGTCACAGAAGATGATGTCTTGTCAGAATTGGCAAAAAAAGGGAAGACTTAATACAAACATATAAAAACAAATAAAAGTAAGTTTTATTAAAAATTCATTAAAGTTTTATTCTAAATTCCTTTGATTCATCGATAACAAAAAATATCGATATATTTTTTATGAAATCCCCCCTCTTGGGTAAATCCTGGCTACGGGCCTGCTCCACGCAACCATCTTTTCTTTTGACAGCACAAAGCTTTTCAATGCACAAATACATAGACATAAGTGCCGACTTTGTGGTTGTGTAGGAATGTCTAGCTCTGAACTAGAGCGACAAGAAACTAAAGTCAAAGCAAAGAAAACGAAAACAACAGCTAGTTGCTGGCAGTTGCTGAAACTCGTTTCATAGCATCTCATTCGGCTAACTTCGTAAGCACAACTTTCTGCGCTGTCATGGCAGAATTATAAGGTAGGGCCGCTTTGCTTAGTGCCCTCACGCGTCAACGAAGAGTGGATTTTGAAAAGGTTGGTTAGTTGTTAAAACGACGAATTTCGTAGAAATTGCATATAAAGAAAATATTTAATGTTTCCAAGTTGCAAAGAGTGCTGTCTCGGGTGTTAAATTTGTGATAATTTGTGTGAAAATATTATAAAAAAAGTATAATAAAAACTATAAAATGTGAAAGATGTCTTAAAATTGCAAAAAAAAACCTGTAACAGTTTTAATCTAAAAACAACTGCGAAACGTGAGCATAAAGAATTTCGCTATGAACAGCTGATTTTGACATCTACTTCATTCCTCTCCCAGTCGGCTCTACCTTATAATTCTTCCATGTGCGTTGTTAACTGAAGCAAAATGATCTTTTATTTCTTTTTGGCGTTTGCTTCTTACTTTCGCTGATTCCTTTATCGTAGTCACAGCAAAGCAATCACATATGCATTGAAAATAGTTAAGCAATTTCAAATACTGACTATGACTTTTTGTTTATTATGCTACCAATGTAGCAACCACAGTAAGTGTCAAATAAATCACGAAATGTCAGTCGATGTAACACAGAAATCAAGATTCAAAAGACTTCTACGTCGCGTTACGTTTCGGCTAATTAGATACACAAAAAAAGCGTTAGGTTGATTTTTATGTGACAAAAGCATCGGCTGTGTTGCGTTGCTCTATGTTTGGCTAATTAGGCCATTAGAATGCTGACCATTGCGTTATATCATTTTTATTTTTTTTTACGACTTGTTTAGGAAAAAGATAATTTTACTGTGGTAAATTACCCCTTCCTTTTTTGAAAAGTTCATCATTTAATATTTAAATTTTTTATTTAAATGTTAATATGATTCGCTCTTCCGTTAAGGGTGTAGGGTTCTTTATACTCTGCCTTAGAATACTTTTTTATGAAGTTTTTGTGCCCTTTCTCTTTTTCCACACTCATTGAAAGAGTACAAAAAAACGTGTTAGCGCCAAAACGTGTTGGAGGAAGGGGTTAAAACCCCCCACCCCCCAAAATGAACAAATAAAAATAAAACATCATATCTTTCTATCATCATCAAATTTAATAAAAATCATTTTCTCTCTGTTCGTTTGTTGGTTTGACTTTTATACAATTCTAAACGGCTAAACGGATTACGCTCAAACTTATAACGTGTATTACTTGCATCCTAGATGAGTTTATTGTATATTTAGTTTTAACTACGACCGCTTTTACCGCCCACAAATCAATAAAAATGCAA
Organism: Coremacera marginata; assembly: GCA_914767935.1. NCBI lineage: Eukaryota > Metazoa > Arthropoda > Insecta > Diptera > Sciomyzidae > Coremacera > Coremacera marginata. The sequence goes on along the minus strand of OU612044.1, from coordinate 116,306,158 downwards.
TATTTCCAACTGTTTTGGTCGTATAAGACTGAAATTTGGTAATTAAGTTTGCATGCTTACCGTCGGCTCAAAAATGGCCTTGGTGCCACTATAATTACGCCCACTTTTAAGAAATCATTAAGACTCCAAAACTTCCGGGCGGATTGCGCTGAAATTAGGCAGTATATTCTTTTCGAGCACGAGATGGTTTACGGAAAAATGTTTACCACACCCCCTTTCACTGCCGACAAATAAAAAAAGTCTGGTTGCTAGAACGTCCGTGCCGAAGCCGCGGTCCACTGGGGCCTGCTTGTATTAAATATACACAAGCTAATTTTTGTGCATATATTTAATATTAAAATTTACGCCTTATTAAAAAATATGCAATGTCAAAGTGTAAAAAAATTGTTATCCTATTTTCAAGTCAACTTTCAATTTGCAAGTGCATATCCGTAACAGACAAAATATTGCAAAAAACTTTTACATTCAGAATGTTAATACTCCATACTATGATTCTGCATATTTATAATCACAAATTCATGATTTTTTTCGTAAGCTATTTTTGGCGGCACTCATAACACTGTGCGTCGATGCCCAAGAGAGTTGAGAGAAGATGAAATATTTGCCTCCCCTACATAAATTTGACTGAAGTTGAATCCGGTCCAGAAGCTCCAAATATGATCTTGAAGCCCCTGCCCTAATGTGCGAATAAATAATTTGTATGGGGCGTAGGCGTGGTTTTCATCCAATTTTACCAAATATCATAATGATATTTTATATAAAAATCAAAGCATATGTGCAAAATTTCATGATATTTCTTTAATTTTTGTGGATTTTTAAGAGATTTTACGGTTATAATGAAGCTACTTTGTATGAAAGGTAGGCGTGGTTTCATCCGATTTTTCTCGTTCTCGAGCTTGATTTTTATTTTTTAGAAATAAGCTCTTTTTTTGAATTTCATCGCGATAGCTTTAAAATTACGGCTGTAATCGTGTTCACAGGCAAACAGACGGACAAACGGAAACCGACTCAGGTGGTGATGCTGATAAAAAAAAAACCGGAGTGCAGTCGTTAGGACTGTCGAGCTTCTTAGAACTAGATGTAAAATTGCATACAGAATTTATTAAAAGAATATGTATGCACACACTTTTAAGTTCATACATTTTTGTTTTTTAAGTTTATTAGAGAAATTAATAGGAAAAACATTATGAATTCTGGTTACGCTATGTACAGTGAAAAGCAAAAGTCTACATACAGCATCCAATTTTTGATTTCCGCAAAACTTATGAATCTTAATTAAAAGCAAAGACTGCAGTTTAATTTGAGATGACTTATATAACAAAAAGAATAAAAACTTTGATCTCAATCAACTCAACAGGAAGTTTACAATAATAACAAAAACTTCACAGAACAAAAGTCTACATTCAGGGCATTGTGCTAAACTTTTAAAAGCAAACTACACAAATAGATTATTAAAATACGGATTATTATTTCTCATTATGTTGTGCTTTCAAGATCTGTTTTAATCGACAGTACTCACAAAAATGGACCCCGAATCGAAAGGTTAACTATAATAAGAAAATATAATGTAGTTATAATGTAGTTAATCGGCGTTTTGTGTTGTATGTGAAAGTCTTGTAAATTGGGCTTTGGCCGTATATTAAAGATAAAGATATTTTTAATCTGTATTGTGGTTTTTTTATTTTGCGATATTTCGACTCTCGCTGAGAGTCATCATCAGGCTAGAAAAGTACATAACTTTTATTTTATTTTAATGAGAAAATGTAAAATTCAATAAAGAATTCTTTAGCAAAATGGCAAAATAAGTAAATTTTAGTTTAATCGGAGTATAGACTTTTATAAAAACATTAATTTGACTCAAAATTGTTTATAATCGAACCACGCTACGGCCGGATAAAAAACTTTTTCAAAGATATTTCGGCTTTTTCATGAAAAAGGTGGACCAAAAATTTTTAAAATAATTTATTTTCTTTAATATTTTCAGAACTGATTGCATATCCAAAAGTTAATTTCCTTGTTTATACGAGTGTTAAGGGTTCCGAAAAAGAGGAAATGGGAGTTATTCTTAGTTATAAATGTTTTTTTTTTAATTTAAATTGTGTAGAAAAAATCGTAAGTATTTTATTTTTCTCAACATTCTTGAATGAACGTACTTGTGAAAAAGTATTCATTCAGTGATTCACTAGTTTTGAACTATTGATTCCCGGATTTTGGTCCACATTTATCATGAAAGGACCGAAATAGCTTCGAGAAATTTGACTGACTTAAATTTTACTCATACCGTAATTTTGTTAAAGGATTATTTATGAAATTTTTACATTTCCGCATGATAGTTAAACTTTTGTTTCGGGTTCCAATTATGTGAGCGCTACCCATTAAACCATATCTCAAAATACAACAATCAACAATCAGTTCTTCTTTTCTCTTTTTTTTTTGATTGAATTGAGTCTAATAGCTGGGGAGGTAGCGTTGAATTTTGCATAATCATTTCTGCTCGATTGATTCATATCATAACTTATTGCTTATGGGTACACCCAAAGAAAAAACGATAGGTAATTTCAACCTCCTTTGCAGTAAATTGACCACCAATGCAAATTGTTGTTGTAAAAATTTGATTTTATCTTCTTTTTACAGATAGATTTGCGAAATTAAATTGATAGTTTTAATATCGATTTAAATTGCTGTTGCTTTGTAACTATTTCTTCTCTACACCGAGAAAAAAAGGAATAGTTAAATCACCTAAGTCGGCTTGGGTAAAGAGAATTGTATGGGAATTATAAACTTATGCTTATTCACCTGCGCAATTTATTGTTTAGTACATTGCTTTGAAAGCATATACTTCGATACCCTTCCAAAAAATATTTGATTCACCTAAGCCCAAAATCCAAAAATACAAATTAAAAAAAAACTAGCATGGATGGCTTAAGCATAGTTTTGAGCTATTTTCTACAAAAAAAAAAAAAAAAAACAGTTGCGTCGTTAGACACACGAGAGAAGGATAGATTTGATAATTTAATGTTTTTTTTGTAATAAAATAACTTTTAAATTCAAAAATAGCATAAAGTAAATTAAAAAAACCAGTAAATTTTATTACATTTCATCAACAAAAAGAAAAGAAAAATATTTCTGTTCCCGCCGTGCGAAATTGAACTTGAAATTTTTGATGGCAGTCCATCGACTACCAGTGGGGTCTACCCACTTATCCAAAAAGCCTTGATACTGGTTGCTGCCATAATTGCAGCTATGTTAACAGATGCTGTATTAACAGATGCAGTATGTCACAGTATTCTGTTGATAGCCATACAACAAAAATCTATAGATTATAGATAATAGATTATTATGTTATGTTGCAGCATAGCTTCAGTTGCAATTAATATTGAATCAATCATTCTGCGTAACGAAGGAGTTTGGCTCGATGCGTAGTGTAGTGACTTCTTAATCGGTGGGTGTGGGTTCAAATCTCCACGGCGAAGGTAACATTTTTATATTTGATATTTAATTTAATGGTATTGTTATAATAAATGCAAGCAGTGAAGAGAAGTCGAGAAGCCATGAATTTCTCAGAAAAACTGTGCTGATAAAAGAAAAATTTGTGTAGTTGCCGGTTTCAGTCAAGCAAAGCAAATCACAGATCGAGAGGCGATTTCAAAAAAAAGGAAAAGAAAAAAAAAGCAAAACCCGGAAAAAAGCTATATTTTTGAAATTCAATTTTTTTTTAAGTGGAACTCTTATAGCCGCATATACAAAAATACGGCGAACTAGATGGGTGGTAAGACCAATGTAACGACATGGTTCTTTTGAAAACAACAAGAGCAATTCGCCGCACTGGTTGTATAAAAACGAAAAAAAGCTAGTTCATAATTTTTCATATTTTTGCTTTCACCGAGGATTGAACACACTACGCATAGATTCATAGTCGGCTGTTGTACCAACTGGTCCACGGAGACATATCTATTTGAGTAGCTCATACTTATATTTAATTTTACAATCAGTAGTTTTCTTCTTTCTTTTATGATTGAATTGGGAATTTCGTTCAATACTCTGAACGTACATTACGGTCTAAAAATTTGAATCTGAATGTAGCCTTTTTTCAGAATATTAGCATACTTTTATGGATTTCTCATATAAGTTTTTAAAAATTCAGAAAGCAATTTTCGAAGTAGGCCTTGCATTGATTGATTTGGAAACAGCACATGCTGCAATATTAACGAATGCAACTTTGAATCTAAAATTTGTTTTATTCTTAGATCTGTGAATTTTCATATAAATACCATATCTTTCATATTATTCAAATTCAGTTTTTAACACACATTTATATCGAAATTAAAAAAATCGCATGCTGTAGTAGTTGAACGAACAACCTAATGGTTGCAAGTTCTTCCATTATCAACTGAGTTACCGGACTACCTACTCTGCTTTTAAATAAATTAAAGAAACTTGCTGCACAAGTTAGAATTTCAGAATATTCTTTAACGCGTCTGGCTTGTATTCGTCAATAACAGACTTGAAGAATATTCTTTAACTCATCTGCATTGGTTTTGTCAACATCAAAAAAAACAAACAGAACTAGAAAACAACGAAAACAGTAGAACACGTGATAACCGATAACACTTATTGTATTTTTTGTCGAAAAATCTTTAACGCGTCTGGCTTGTGCTCGTTCATTAAAACATTTGTCGAAAATTCTTCAACCTTTCTGCTTTGTATTCGTTCATGTTTTCCCTAAAAAGACTTATAATTCGGGGTAATTTTTCCGTTAAATGCTACAATATATATCATTTTAAAAACGTGATGTATTAATAAACTGCATAAAATGATATATCAAAGATTACAAATCGGAAATAATCTGATCCAAAAAAACGAACAGATGAACCAATCTGGTTCCAACCAAGGTCTCTTGCGGCATTGCTCTTTTCTTCCTTATTGATGTATATTTTGAAACCAAAATTTCAGGGATAAATCCTTAATAAATACGCTTTCATAATGCAAAAAAATGTTGGTCTTATATGAAATACAACTTAAAAAAAAAATTTTAAAATGGTTTCTTTTTTCTTCGAAAAACTCCTGGAGGCCCTTAAGTCATCAAATTAAAATAATAAATCCTCTTGATAACCAACTTTGTCACGAAAGTAAAAAAAAAATGCGATCGAATTCTTTACGTGAATATTCAAGTTTTCAGTAACTGCCAATAAACAAAAGGGACATTTCCCATGATATTTCCCATGATATCGCTATGTTGAAAATATTAGTTGACTTTATACTGGTATGAAGGCAGACTGCTTGTTAACTATTTGGTTGCACTGAAGGAGGGAATGTTAATAAAGTAAACTAGCAATCTTCCCAGAAATTCCATTTTTGGGTACAAGTTTCACTTCAACCGTGCGTGGCGCCAACACACATCTTTTTTTTAAATATTGTATAAATTACCAAATACTTGGTTAATTAATTTAGGAATTAAGGATACCAAAAATAAATGGTTACTTTTTAAACACGCAATTTGTTGGTTTTTATTGACAGTTTTGAGCAATAATTAAAACTATCAAAAATTGTTGCATTTATTTCTGTACCATCTTGATCGTTAATTTTGCCAGCGATAAATAGTAACATCTTACCCCTGAAATTTGTTATTTCTCAACTATTGAGATATTAAAGGTACCGACAATAAATTGTTGCTTTTATTTCTGTAACAGCTTAAAAAAGTAAAACCACAATGGAAAGAGATACATTTTTTATTATATTTTTTTTTTTTAATTTTTTAACTCAGATTCATAAAGGATTTAATATGGCAATACACTTAACAATTGTGAAATTTAACGCTTCGAACAGTTAAAGTCAGCCGGTAGAATAACTACACGAATTTTACTAGACATCAACGCGGTCTGGTGTTCGAGTCCCAACGATGGAAGTAAGAAAATGTGAATTTTTTTAAATCATATAAAATTCATGTCTTATAGTATGTTCACACTAAGGCCGAAAAGCCGCTTTTAGAACAATAATGGCTTTTCAGCTGAAAAGCTACATTATATTAAGTTTTTAGCCATAGAAGAACTGTCAAATGAAAAGCTGATATTTGTTTGCTTTTCAGCGAAAAACTCTGAAAAGTTAGAAAACAACCCTGGTTCGGAAGTCTGTTCGTTGAAGTTAAGTCAAAATCTAGTACAAAAATTCAAGTTGTCACTGATATTTGACATTTCGTCTGTCTGTTTTCATTTGTTGTGATATCTATAGACAAACTTTCTCCCAATTAGAAAAAAATCTTAAAAATGGAAAAAAAAATACAATGAGCGCGTGAAGTGGAGTGACCTTCATGAGGCGATATTTGTGGAGTTGTGGGAGATAAGAGATGCTGCCATCACGACAGTACAGATTTGCTCCTGACGCAAGTTTAATATATTTGCTAATGCCTGTCGACGTTCACTTTGGCGTTTACAAGTTTTGCTACCCAGCAATTCTGTGTTTTTTTGCAAGTTATCTTTTAAAGCCAAATATAACGCAATAGCCATTGATATCCAAATAAATGGAATCATTTTTGCAAGAAGAAAAGTTATTCTAAAGAATTTTATTTGCTAAGTCAAACACAATGAAACAAATCGCTATAATAACAAATATATGGCTACTGTCTGTCAAATGAAAAGCTGCTTTTCAAGTGTGAACACCTTTTTCTGAAAAGACGTTTTTCGGCCTGTGTGTGAACATGCTATTAAAAATTATTAAGGCAACTCACAAGGTGTTGTAAAGTTGTATGTTGTATTGTTGTAAGTGAAAGGTTTTCTTTTTTTCTCCCTTATTAGTAAACCGATTTTCGGTAGTATGTTTTGTTTAAAGATGTTGTATGATGTGTAGAAAATTAGCGTGATCGGACCGGAAGAACGCCTATCTCCCATACAAATTAGAGCTTCAGCTCAAACACGTGTTTCGAACTACACGTGTCCACGGAAGTTCGAACTCGGTGTAGTTCGCTTTTTGAAACACGAACTTGAACTAAACGTGTATTTCATTCACGAACTACACGTGCAGTTCGCATTCACGTGAGTTCAGCATACACGTGAATAGTATTCACGTATTTAAAAAACAAAAGTTCTTTTGTGTTTCTGAGAACAAAAAATGAGTATGTTATTTAGAAGACTTCTTGCTGCATCTTTATGATTTTCATAGCTTCTGTGGATTCCAAGTACATTATTTGGTCAGTTTCTGGGTGCGTCACTTGAACTTTTTAGGGTTCTGTGGGTGCCTAGGGCAGGAATGAAGGTTTCTGTGGACAAGGGATTCAACTGGAATTTTGCCAGTTCCTGGGTGCGTTATTTAAACTTTTTAGGGTTCTTTGGGTTCCTAGGACAAGAATGAAGGTTTCTATGTACAAGGGATTCAACTAAGATTTGGCCAGTTCCTGGGTGAGTCATTTGGACTTTTTAGGGTTTTGTGGGTTCCTAAGACAGGAGTGAAGGTTTCTGTAGACAAGGGCCTTAACTGGGATTCGGCCAGTTCCGTGGTGCGTGATTTGGACTTTTTAGGGTTCTGTGGGTCCCTAAAACAGCAAATAAAGGTTACTGTGGACAAGGGATTCAACTGGGATTTGGATAGTTCCTGGGTGCGTCAGTTGGATTTTTTCGGGTTCTGTGGGTTCCTAGGACAGGAATAAAGGTTTCTGTGAACAAGGGATTCAACTGGGATTTGGACAGTTCCTGGGTGCGTCAGTTGGACATTTTCGGGTTCTTTGGGTTCCTAGTGAATAGTATTCACGTATTTAAAAAACAAAAGTTCTTTTGTGTTTCTGAGAACAAAAAATGAGTATGTTATTTAGAAGACTTCTTGCTGCATCTTTATGATTTTCATAGCTTCTGTGGATTCCAAGTACATTATTTGGTCAGTTTCTGGGTGCGTCACTTGAACTTTTTAGGGTTCTGTGGGTGCCTAGGGCAGGAATGAAGGTTTCTGTGGACAAGGGATTCAACTGGAATTTTGCCAGTTCCTGGGTGCGTTATTTGGACTTTTTAGGGTTCTGTGGGTTCCTAGGGCAGGAATGAAGGCTTCTGTGGATAAGGGATTCAACTGGGATTTGGATAGTTCCTGGGTGCGTCAGTTGGATTTTTTCGGGTTCTGTGGGTTCCTAGGACAGGAATGAAGGTTTCTGTGAACAAGGGATTCAACTGGGATTTGGACAGTTCCTGGGTGCGTCAGTTGGACATTTTCGGGTTCTTTGGGTTCCTAGTGAATAGTATTCACGTATTTAAAAAACAAAAGTTCTTTTGTGTTTCTGAGAACAAAAAATGAGTATGTTATTTAGAAGACTTCTTGCTGCATCTTTATGATTTTCATAGCTTCTGTGGATTCCAAGTACATTATTTGGTCAGTTTCTGGGTGCGTCACTTGAACTTTTTAGGGTTCTGTGGGTGCCTAGGGCAGGAATGAAGGTTTCTGTGGACAAGGGATTCAACTGGAATTTTGCCAGTTCCTGGGTGCGTTATTTGGACTTTTTAGGGTTCTGTGGGTTCCTAGGGCAGGAATGAAGGCTTCTGTGGATAAGGGACTCAACTGGGATTTGGATAGTTCCTGGGTGCGTCATTTGGACTTGCAAAAGTTCTGTGAGTTCCGTTTTTTTCCCGACATTTTAATAAAGCCCCACAAACATTATCCCCAATCACAGAACCCCCAAAAAAATCGCCAAACGCAAATTCTCCAAATACAGAACGAAATAAACGATTAAATGCTGTTATCACCATTCCATGTATAGGAAAATCAATTTTTTTGTATGGGTTTTTTTATGATTTAGTGATATGACATTGTGCAGAATGTTGTTATCACCAACATTGTTATCTTACCACTTCGCGCAAGGGAAAATTAATTTTTTCATTCATTTAGCAATTCACACGATTATTATACGAGATTATTTGAGGATTTTTAGCACGGGATTTTGATCTTGGGGATTTTGATTTCTCCAAACACCATTTCCCCATATTTTAATAAAGCTTCAAGAACATAATCCCCAGTCTCAAAATCCTCAAACAAAAATCCCAAACATAAAATCACCAAAAAGAAAATCCCCTAACACAAAATCTCCAAATTCAAAACCAAATAAGCAAATAAATGCTGTCATCAGCATTCCATGCAAGAAAAGTCATTAAAAAATGTGTTTTTTACCATGCCTTTTCCGAATTGTAAGCAAACATCAAGAATAAGAGAGGGCATAATTATACTTTAGGCCCCATGCTAAAATAATTTTTACCAATCACGTAAATTAATTTTATTTTTATTTACACGTGTTAATTTTATCACGTGTAGCACGTGTTCACGTGAAACTGGAAGCTCTAATACAAATATATTTTTTGTACATCACTTAGTATGGGAGTTAGGCGTACTTCCGGTCCGATCATGCCAATTTTATACACATCATACAACCACTATAAACAAAACATACAAGCTTAATTTCAAAAAAATCGCTTTACGAATAAGGGAGAAAATGAGAAAACCTTTAACTTATAACAATACAACATACAACACCTTGTGAATTGCCTAAATGTTTAAATAAGACTAAAATGTAATTATAAAAATGAAAATAGCAAAAAATAATTCCAACTGTAGGGTTTGAACCTGTCATCTGACGGTTAGGAGTTCAGTGCTCTACTATCGCGCCAAAGTCAATAAATTTCTGCGCACTGTTAAAATTCAATAAAAGTAGCTCAGTGCTATTTTTATTAGAAAACGCACTGTAAAAAATGTTATCAAACAACTTCTGTGGTAGAGCTACTGTAAAACTGTTACTCAACTATTTTCATGGGCAAATAACTATTTTTGGGGTTAGATTTACTATTTTTACAGTAAAATTGAAAGTGACAATTATATTCCGTAAAATTAATTCTTTTTTCTAGGTTGGTGCAATTTTTATCTAATTTTTGATTAGTTTCAACATTTTCTAGGTGTAGTCATTTAGTAACCCAAGCGTCAGCAGGCCCAGTGGGGTGGACCGGGTGGAGAAAAAATTTTCATTATGTCAAAAAAATAAAATGTCCAAAAGTGTTTTCTGGTCGTTTGAAAATTTGCACAGCAGTAGTTTAAACAATAATAATAATTATAGAAAAAGTCAGCAAGAAAACCAATGGTGGATAATACATCAGCAGGATATATACACCTGTAGTAAATATAATTTTCCTTAAATCATGTGCCGAACAGGCATTCCATCCAAATATGCACCCATATGTGTCTTTCTGATTTTTTTCGCTCCTCGTACATTTTCCGTTAGATTGAAACTAAAAAATAAGATTTACAAAAAAAAATGGACGTCGCTAGTGGAAAAAGCCAGGCTCCTTGGGCCTTTAGGCCAAAAACTGCTTAAGTAGTTTATGACTCTTTAAATTACAGTTTTAAGCTATTATGTTACATAAACATTTTTATGGACAAGAAAAAGACAAATTTTTATCCATAAACAATTTTGACCTTGGAATGTCCCTTCATGGTGTTTTACAAGGCCAAATCTCACAATTTGGAGATAACTGCTTTTTTGAACAACTCTCGTAAATTTTTAGAGAGCTATATTTTGTGGACAATTAACACCATGTTATGCAGTATTAAATGAAGTTTATTTCAAAGTTTATCATTTTTGAATATAATTATTTTTAGAGATTAGCAATTATATTTTTATGTTTTGAAGTTAAGACTTTTAAAGTTTAATTCTATTCTGATTTTCTTCACTCTAAGCAGATATTTAAAATGACTGAAGAAATATTGTAATATTTTCGGAAAAAGTTAATGTCGTTAGTGAAAATCCCCAATACCCAGTATTTTTAAGGCCTAGAGAAAGGAATTGAATTCACAACTTCACTGCTTGAGTGTAATGTACCTGCTAGAGAACACTATATTGCTAGCGTATGAAACGCAGAACTCTACACTGAGGGAAAAATGTGTTAAAATTAAATGAATTTGTGTTCATATTAAACGAATAGGTTTTTGAAATAGAGCTTTAAATAATTTTATTTTAGTTATAAACCAATGTATAACTGTATAACTGTATACAAATGTATAATGTTAAAATGTATAAAAAAACAATGTTTTTAAATATATTTTTAAAGTAAACATTTTCAGATTAAGAACATTTATTTAAAAATACAATTTAGAACAAAAATTTTTATATTGAAAACAAATATTTTTAACCCCCATTTCTTCGATGTTATTTCTTAACTTTCACATTTTTGATGTCAGATTTGTGATCAGCGACCCCTGGGACCCCTCGAATACTAAATGTAACGTCCATTCGATGAATTTTGTTTGTTTTATTGCGGCTTAAATATTGAAATATTTTATATATTAAAATAATTAACTAGTTTTAATTTCATCTTACCTTCAAATATTTTAAGGCCAATTAAAAAATGTTTTCTAACAATCAAATGTTAATTCTCAGCTTGGTCTCAATTGTCTGCTCAATAATTCAACTACACATAATTTTTTAATTCAATCTCAGATAGCGACATATTTTTTGTTATAAAAAAAAAGTGTGTTTTATATGAGAATGAGAATATGAAATGAGAATTATACAAAAAAAAAAAAAAATTAAACACGCTTGTTTTAAATTTTGTTTTGTAGAAACACAAAAGCGTTAAATTTATATTTTAGAATTTTTTGTTTAATTTTAAAGTATGTTTTTTTTCAGTGTAAAAACTGAATGAAAGAAAGACACATCATGTTATAGTCATGATGCAATTATTATAAGGTTATCCAGATATTTAACATACCCTTATTTTAAGCAAAATTTTTTTTACTCTCTTGAAAAAATTACAGCCAGGGTTGTGTGGTCGTCCCAAAAAAAAAGTATGCTTCAATGTTCTGCTGTTTTTTTTTTAAAGTACTTTTCCATGTGCCTGTGGTTAAGTTAGAAAAAAACCGAGTGTGCAATATTTTAGAAAAATTTATTGGAATGAAAATAATTTGTGGAAATTTGTTTAAATTTTTATAGCGTCATTTATTTCTAATTACTTTGTATCTTAGTATGTGATATTTCAATTTCGAACTAGTGTTAAATAATTCAAAATAAAAAATGCTTTCAACATGTAGAATATTTAAGACGTCGTATGTGTTCGGCAGTGAGCAAGTGCAAAAGTACGCAGTGCCGTTGGATTTCCGTATTAAAAAATAAAACAACTTTATTCTAACAATGACCAATTGAATAAAAAGGAAATTCATGTTCAAATCAAAAATATAAGTTTTGATTCAAAAATTTCAAACTTAACTCTCCTTTTGTCAGTGTTGAATTTTAATTTAACATTGTTATTTTTATATTGTTTTTTTCGGTGTTATTCTATGCGTTGTGTGAACAACACTAGCTATCTCTTGTCAAAAGAGGAAAATAGTATGTTTGATTTTCCCTAATATAAATGTAGAAATAATTACCCAGCAAACCATAGTTGACGACTTTGTCGAATTCCAACTAATTCGTAACTATTCGTTACAATTACGTTACGTAAACATGGAACAGTTTCACTTTCTATACTAATTTATATAAAATTTCGTGATGCGACTGCTTGTACGACATATTGAAATACGAACAGAGTGCAATTTCCTTTCTTTCGAACTGTCTGAACAAAATCGGAAGATTTCGATATATTCTTTTGGAATCCGATTTCATTACGAAATTGTAAAGAATATTGTATGAAGGGGTTGACACGACTTCGTAACGAATTTCCTAACGAGTCTTAACGAAAAAGTTACGAAAAAGATACGATTTCGTTCAGATAGTTCGAAAGAAAGGAAATTTCACTCTGTTCGTATTTCAATATGTCGTACAAACATTCGCATATCGAAATTCTATAGAAATTCGTATAAAAAGTAAAACTGTTCAGATATTTGCGTAGCGAAATTGTAACGATTTTTTTTTAAAAAGCTCGAAATAGTTACGAATTAGTCGGAATTTCGACAAAGTCGTCAACTATGGCTTTTTGGGTATTATCATCCTTATGTTTAAACGAACGATTTCAAAACTCTGTATCACAGATTTAAGAACATATTTTCAATAAATTTGACCTTCTAACTGACTTTTGTTTATTACTTATTTTAGCTCAAAATTCAAAAACTTAATAGAAATATTCATACAAATTCTTTGCAAAATGTGTTTTGCATACACAAATCAAACTTTTTCAGTATTGTTTTACATCAAAAATGTAACCATTACACTTTTAAAAGCTAATAATATAAGTTTTGTTCAAAACAAACTTTTAGTAGAAAACAAACTATTCAAATGTATCTTTAGTATTTTGTACTACGAAAAAGTATGATATTCATGCAACTGCGCGATTTTTATGTTAAATAAGGGTATACATTCTTAATCTTGTGAGAAGACGTCAAATATCTGGATAACCCTATAATAATTGAATCATGGTTATAGTGTTATAAGTAATTTAATTTAACATAACTATTTAAGTTTTGATTTGTATGGGCGTGAGAGTATTTGAAATATTTAAATAATTTTGATTTTAAAAAACTTTTTGATGGTAGACCCTTGTAGTGCAGCTCCATTTATGCAGGATGAAGTGTTTTTGCTCCTCCTGTGCATTTAAACAGTTTTCGTGTTATAAGTGCAATTTCACGTTCTATTATATCATTCACTTCATCATTCAACTTTCTAACAATTGCTTTTAAAGCAAAATACCTTGCATTTGCTTCCAAGTAGTCGCAGATGCCGATTGTTATTTGTTCATTTAAAAATTTTCAAATATTTAAATAAATTTGAACCTTCTTTGTTCAAATTAGATACCATTTCTATTTTCATTTCGACATCTTCTTCATCATTGAAGAAAGCCAATGTAATGTTGAACAAAATTTTCATGGCAAAAATTCGTTATAGAGAAGAAAAGAATCCGAATATTACATTTAAAATAAACATGTTAATAGAACTAAAGTTATAGTAAAAATTAAGTCGCTAAAATGAATAGAAATGTAATTAAAAGATGATAAACAAAAATTAGAAAAACAATTATTATCAGCTAGTCTGAAGCATTGATATCTCCCATACTAAGTAAGTATAGGTAAGCTAAGTTAGTAAATGTCTAAGCAATTACTTTGATTATGTCACTTTTGTGCTAACTTTTCCTCTACTAACATATCTTATTCTCAATTTGTCTAAAAATGTGCTTGGAGCGGAGAAAATCAGACATTTCATTTGAAAAACTATTTGAGCAAAATCTTAAAATGCTCTCATGCCCCTAAAAAATAATATTGTCAGAAATGGTCAGCCTTGAAATAATATTAATTTAATACTTCATAGCGTGATGCAAATTGAATAAAAATATCTAACTCCAAAACTTTACGAGGGTCGTTCAAAAAAGAAGATACCTCCAAATTGTGACTTTGACCTCTTAAAACAACTTGAAGGGTCATTCCAAGGTCAAAACTGTTTATGGAAAAAATTTGTCTTCCTTGTGCATAAAAATGTTTATATAATATAATAACGAAAAGCTGTAATTTAAGAAGTTATAGAAAAATTAAGCCATGTACCATTTTTAGACCATTTTTGGGTCTAAAAGCCCAGGGGGCCGGCTTTTTTCCAATACCGTCATCCAGTTTTTTTTGTTAATCTTGTTTTTTAGCTTCAATCTAACGAAAACTGGACGGGGAGCGAAGAAAATCAGAAAAAGGCACATATGGGTTATTAATATGGGTTTAAATGCCTGTTCGGCACTTATAATTCACCAGCTGACGATCTTACCACTATCGATAGATCTGCTGACGTTTTTTTATTATTTTTTGAGCATAAAGAATAACCTACAGCAGTTTTATTCGAGCAGAAATGATTTAAGGAAAATTATATTTACTACTTGTGTATATATCCTGCCATTGGTTTTCATATAACCCACCAAATAACATTGGTTTTCCTGCTGACTTCTTCTATAATTGCTATTATTGTTTGAACTACTGCTGTGCAAACGAGCATTTTGGCATTTTTTTGTTTTGACATAATGAACATTTTTTCTAAACCCGGTCCATCCCGGGTGCGCCTGCCGACGGTCAAATCAGTTATCCATATCCAAACTATCAATTGCACTCAAAATCAATCGTACATAAATCACCATCAAAAATGCAACGGTACCCGTACTTATAGTATATAGGAAAACTTTTGAGTAGAGCAAAATGAGAATGTAGACAATTGTGTTGCAGTTGGATTACTTTTCAGTTTCTCCATGTGGAAAAGGCCTTCGTCTCACATTTGCAATATAAGATGCAATTCAAAAGGAAAAAATATAATTAGTGTAATTCTTGTACAAATGAGTTGACCAAAAATTTTTTTAAATTGATAACTGCGCCTTTGATATCTTTAATAGAAATTGTTTTCTGCACGCAGAGAAAAAATATGTTTACATATGTTTGGTTTCAAAAACAAAATATTCAGAGGGAACCACCTAATGATTAAGAACTTTCCTTCAATAGCATTATTTTTCGATATAAGAAGATATTAGTTGTGTCCAACATTAATATAATTGCCTTAGCTAAAAAACTAACGTCTACATTAATATGCTTGTGACAAAATAGAATTGTGTGTTTCTACCCAATCAAAATATATTTGCATCACTGTTAAAATCAAAAAGAACAGAACTCTGCAAATTTAAAACAAACAGAAGTCCTTTTTTTATGTGTTCCGCCTAGACATACATATATCTGATGCATTTGCACGAAAAATAGCGGAAGCCTTGTTGCTTTATGCGCTTGCTTTTAGCAGTTGCCAAAGCCGCGCCAAATGTGTTGAAAAGTTTAGCTCTTGTGAAAAGTTTGTTTGTTTCTGAAAAGGTTTGTTTAAATTAAAAGTGTTTGTGTTTTCAAATTAATAAAATAAAAAACAAAATAAAAGAAAAAAAGGCGGTTCAGCAGTAAAAATAGGTGAGTTTTAAAGCAACTTTGCTGATAAAGCGGAAAATGTGTGCTTATAAAAATTATTGTAATGTCGGATAAACATAATATGGTTACTTCGCAACATAATTAAATTCGAGAAACGACTTATTTACTGTTTTCTAAACATATTTTGTTTGCTTCAAACCAACAATTACTTCTAAGCAAATATTTTGTACTCCCAGTAAAAAACCTTGGGCATTTCTTTTGCTAAAATATGTTTCCAAGTAAATATAGCGTAATCATCGGTAAATATATTATATTGTTCTTAATTATCGTTTTGAAAATAATTGCTTGACTGCAATTAAATTAGTATTCTCAAATTAATATATATTTGCCGTGAATATTAAATGTTACTTTTGACTAAATTATATTTCCAAGCAAACAAATAGTAATAGACTAAAAGTTTTCTCAGTCCATTTGTAATTACAATATATTTATATGAAAACAAATTTTTTTGTTCAAACAAATTATATTGTTTTTAAATTCAAACAACAAGTGCTAAGGTACAATTAAATAATGCTAAGATGCAAACATATATATAAAGAAAATTGCATTAATTAATCATATTAAATGTGGAACCCATTATGATTACTTGTGTCCAAGAAACATGCAGAAACATATTATACTTCCTGCAAATTATGTTACAAATTATAACTTGTGTCCAAGAAACATATTATACTTCCTGCAAATTATGTTTGGGGAGGCCTATTATTTTTCAGCGTGTGGATCTTATCACTTTTTATTTACATTTATTAATCTTAAATCACGCATTCCGTGTTGTGTACGGGTCCATTTTTCAGTACTTTGACGTATATTTTGATACATTTTAATAATAAAACGAATTTAGATTTTTATTTCTTAAATTCAGTTGTGTTCAGTATATGTGTATCTTAAAATTAAAATTTCCTTTAATCGATTTATAAAAACATTAACCAAAATATAAGATGTCTACTAGGTTGCGTATGGAGGACACCAAAAAGACCGCAGCTTAAGTTAATTTCAAATCTGCGAAATGTGTTGAAATTTCAAGAAACATTTTATTTGTATGAGAAGTTTAATAGAATAGAAGTCAATATTTTATTTCAATTAAATTCAAAATTATATACAGAAATTATAAAAACTAAAATTTTGGTTGCATCCGATGTCCCCAATGGTTGCGTATTTGGTCATGTATGAAAAGAAAAATTGAAAATTTTTCACGCTGTTTGATTACAAAACAAACAATTTTTTTCTTATGTATTTAAAACCTTTAGTAGGCGATGACAATATTTGCCATAACTCGATACGTCGAAGTGCTGCTGATTTTGTAGGTTGAAATATACATATTTTCGTTGCGTACTTTGGACAAAAATCAACGCTCTTTTTAAGGTTAGAACCTGATACAAATTTTAGTTTACTAATGGGTTAATAATAAAACTGCAACTTACTTGGTTCTAATAAACAAAAAAAAAAAAATAAAAATAATAAATTAAAAGAGTAGTTTTTCAAGTCTGCGGCTTAATTTTTTACTGCGTGATATATTAAATTTAGAATTGGTAAAATTCATGCAAGAATACAGCTTCAGATTTTAAAATTTAAGTTATGTATACCAAAAATATATTTCATGTGCACACACAAGCACACACTAAGCGGGTTTTGTTATCATTAGCCAACTTAAGTCTAATTAACGCATACCCTGGCGGACTAGTTATGGAATATGGCGGCTCGGAAAAGTCGGATTATGTTTATCATATAAACAATGTAATTCGTTGAAACATCTTTGGTTGCCTCTCATTGGATGATTTCGATTATCCTTACCTAGTCATTATAAAATCACATATTCCACTGAGAGTTAATTTCTTCTGCGGCGACTGTAGAATGGCCATGGTGATGAGAGCAATGTATGAGTAGGGTGGTTTCACGAGTGGTGTGTTGGAGTTGCTGTTGCAAACGTTATGGCTGTTTCTGTCGTCGCTTGTGCTCGCATTGGCTACCGGTCGACTATTGGAGGCGGGTCGTAAGTCCAATGGAGGAGGTGATAGCGATACTGTGGTATGCATTATGAAGAAGACTTTTTCAATGTGTGAGACGTTAAGTGTATTTGAACAAATTTTCACGGGAGTTATCCTTTTAGCAATTTATTTAAACTGGATTCGATATACTTTCATTGACACACACACTTATATTTCGTAGTGTTTACTAAACAATTTTCAAAGAGAAATTATACTTTTATAAAAACATATTTTTTTTATTACTACACTATAATTTCAAACACTTATTTCCGTTTTAGAATTAATTCTAAAATATGTTACCACAATTTTAGTTTATTTTTAAAATTGAAGGAATTCCGATTTGAATTTACAATTATCTGAAATTCCGTCCGACTGTCTGAATTAAGAGGAATCTTTATACCAAATGTTCACTGAATTGAAATGAAAAGCGACAATCTGTCGCCCAAATTTATTTCTATGCAACTCAAAAATTTATTTATCGAAACCACTGCATCAGCTTTTGTCGTAGCTCCGATGTTTTCGTGTCTCAAACATTTCAGTTTTTGTTGCGTTCACTGCTTCTGTTGTTATTGTCGTGTAGATAAGGAAGGTACTATTGGCTGACTAAGTGGTGTAAATGAGTAGCGCACTCTAGTATACAAAGTTTTCAGTTTCACGCTACACGCGCTGGTAGGAAAAGGAGAAACAACTCTACATTAATGCTAACATGGGGGTATAAATTCTGGCATCGGAAAATCCTCTTAGAACGAGGCGGCAGAGAGAACGGGACGCAAGAGTGGTGAAAAATGTAGTGTCATGAATAAAAGATTTGTTTTCCATTGTACATCAAAGAGGGATGAATTGAAATGATATGATGTTTGCTAATCGAAATAATAGCCTCAAAACAATGTGTTGATTTTCTGATATATAAATCGACTCGACACATAACAGTCTGGTAACCGCATTGCTCGCAAAACAGAATATTTATTTGAGACACTGAAGTACTTGGATACAAGAACATTTACTGTAGTATAAAATTAATTAAGTAAAAAATATAAAATTCGTCATGAAAAATATTTCCATATTTTTTTAAACATTTAAGTGTGTATGAGAAGATTACGAAATGACGGTTTCAAATTCATTTTTGTATATTAATAAAAGAGTGTTTAATTTTTTAAAAAGGAAACATTTTATTTTTTTTTGGGGATAATAAATCCCTTAGGCACCAAGAAAAAAATCGGCGGGCAAGATTACACAAAGGCTATTCAGCAGATTGACTTAAAATTGGGGTCTTAATCAACTTATTTTTCAGGGATTGACATCGAGGTTTTCTTTTTTAAGGTCTATAAAATCGTATGCATCTACTTTTAACCTGTCTTTTAACAAAATTTTGTCTTTCCCGAGCTACCATTTTTTAAAAAATTATAAATTTTTAAAAAAACTCGGTGTCAATCTCTAGTCTTGAGTGTGTATTTAAACAGGATATTAAAGATACATTTTTCTTGCTGCCTCAGGGATTTTATTATTACGAAAAAATAACGTCGCCAAAAAACAAAATGGTTTCTCTTCAAATATTAAATACTTCTTAAAAAATATACAAACATTTTTAAATCAATATCTTCACCATTTTTTCGTTATCCTCTCATAAAACACACCAACATTTTCCAAAAAAATTGATATAAGTTCCCTTAATTTCGATTTAACAAGCAGTCAATTTTGTAATAAAATTATTGTTTTACCTTACAATTTTATAATTTTCAGTCAATTTCAATAATAAAGCATGTACACGAAAAAAAATTAATCACTTATTTTATGTTATAACTTAATATAAATTCGTTGTAAATAGTTGAGCCTTTTAAAGAACGGTATTTCAGTGTTTTTTAAAGCATTAAAACCAAATTCGACATTTAGCTTGCGTAGGCGAGCTTACGGAGCTTAACTGCTTTATTTTGTTAACCGAAAACGCAAACGAACGACAAGTAAGATACGAGAATCAATACCTTTTTATATACAAATTGCTTCTATTGCTTCTCGTGTTTTGCTTTTCGTTGGTTTTCATTTTCGATATACAAAATGAGGCGGTAAATCTAACTCTCTTCATCAACGTTTGCACAGCACATTTATTAATTCAAGCGGAAGCTTCTGCGCAGTAATACCTGAAGCTTGTCACGTCTTTTGTTTGCTTCTTACACCTAAGGAGTTTTTTCATTTGAGCCCAATATTTTCGGTTGGTTCATATCCCTCGTTACCACAGAAACCTTGTTTCGCTGATACTACTCCATCGCAAGCTTACCATAATTGCATGAAGGCAGACCAGGATAGAAGAATGGTTTTCGACTATGGCAGTTGATAAGGAACAGCAGACGTCTATTATTTTTTGGGAAATTTGTCAAGTTTCTATAACTTAAATTTTTCAGCAAAATTTCCTCTTTTACATGCGGAATAAAACTGTTTTCAGCTTATTTGTCTCTGATCCGCTTTAACATATGCTTTTTCGTCCATAACAACACATGAACATTTTTCAATGCAATTGTCTTACAGCATTCCTGCCCGGCTTTTGGCCAATTCATTTTGCTTATCGGTGCGATTAGGTGCTAAGTGTACCTTAAAAGACCTTAGTCCTTTAATTTTAAGGACTTTTTAGACATATGCTGCAGACATTCCTACCACTTTGGCCACTTCTCCAACAGAGAGGTAAGGATTTTTTTGGAAAGAGAGTTCCAAAGCTCTACCCTTTTCTTCGCATGCCAATCCTCTTTTCCGTCCACTTCCAGGTAGCCGTTGTAACGCCCCTGTTTCGTTGAAACTCTTTACAGCTTATGTGACCATAGACTTTGGGATTTTTAATAATTTTACCAAGTCCTTGTGAAACAAACTAGGATTTTGCAAGTTTTTGTGCACAATCAACTTTATAATGTCTCTTTCTTAGAGCTCATTTTCACAATTGTGGTACAACAAACAAAAATGCGCAAATGGTTACAAAGAGAGAAGCTACATTTCTACTTTTGCAGAAGCAGTTTATTTCAAGTTTTGTAGATTTACAGCGCGTTTGAGTGTGATTAATTTTTTTCGTGTACAAGCTTTAATACTCATGAATTCAATAAAAACCACAGCTTAATTATCATTTATGAATAAAACCGGATTTTACAGATCTGGCTGGCCTTGGTTAAAAAATATGAATGTTCCTTTTTGACATTCTTACGTATAAGGTTCGATGCCAAATTATTGAAAGAATAAATCGCAACAAGATTTTCACATTTTAAGATTTGCCAATATAATTGAATCTGAATGAGATTACAGGCAAAATTTCAGCTCAATCGGCCCAAAAGTCAATTGAATAATTTCTGAAAAAGTGGCAATATCTATAGTCTGACCATGCCCATTTTTAGTACAGTTCCCAAAAATAACCATACGAACTAAATTACAAAATTAAAGCCAAATACGACAAAAATCGTTTGAGACATAGCATTTTTATTGATTTACAGGCGGTGAAAGGGGGCGTGGAAGTCCGTTTTTAGTACAATTGCCAACAGTAACCATACCAACTAAATTACCAAATTTTAGTCTTTTACGACCAAAATTTCTGAAATATATCATTCTTATTGTTTTGTAGGCGGTGAAAAGGGGTGTGGCTAAATTTTTCAAACGTATGTAGAATGGGATAGCCAAGAAAAACACAACAAAAAATCTCTTAGCAAATCAGACGCTTCGTTCTTGAGTTATGGAATTAGTAACATATTTCACGACTTTGTTTTGTGTATATATATAACATAAGCTGTGTACAATTCGTTAATCGCGTAGATTTCAAATAAACTTAAAAAAAATTTTGAATATTTCTGAGGCTAGAATTGCCAGATTTTTTTTCACCAAATCAGACAAAGGACAAATTTTCTGTTATTAACTTCTTGTTAGAGTTACTCTTTGAGTTTCATCACCTAACATTCAAAAAGTTTATAGGATGACACATAGATAGCGTTACTAGATTTTTTTCCATATGATTTTTCTTTAGTACCAACCTTCAAACGATACGTATACAAATTTGACAACAATCTGACAATTGATTCGTGAGTTATAGTATTTTGTGTGCAACTATTGTTATTTAAAAAAAAAAAATGGAAAAAAGTGAATTTCGAGTTTTAATAAAGCATTGCTTTTTGATGAAAAAAAAAAATACAGTGGAAACCAAACAATGGCTTGATAAACATATCCGGACTCTGCTCCATCGAGACAAATGGTAGAATAGTGGATTGCTGAACTTAAGCGTGGTCGTACCAGCACAAATAATGCAGAGCGCAGTGGACGTCCAAATCAGACTGTTATTCCACAAACATCAAAAATTGATCACAAATTGATTATGAACGATCGCAAATTGAAGCTGCAAGAGCTAGCTGGCATTGTAAAGGTATCAGATGGTAGTGTTTTTACCATTTTACACAAACATTTGGGTATGCGAAAGCTCTGTGCAAAGTGGGTGCCGCGTGAGCTCACAGTCGACCAAAAACAACAATGAATTGATGCTTCAGAGGAGTGTTTGGAGCTGTTTGGAGCCGTTTGGTGTGTTTGGAGCCGCAAAAAAATCGAGTTCTATCGTCGATATTTGCCAATGGATGAAACATGGCTTCACACCAGAATCCAAAAGACAGTCTGCTGAGTGGACAACAGTCGACAAACCGAATCCAAAGCGAGCAAAGACCCAACAGTCGGCTTGTAAGGTGATGGCGTCTGTATTTTGGGATGCGAAAGGAATAATATTCATCCACCATCTCCAAAAAGGAACCACCATCAACAGCGACTATTACTGTGCACTTTTGGATCGATTGAAGGGTGAAATTGCCAAGAAACGGCCACATTTGCAAAAGAAAAATATATTGTTCCACCAAGACAATGCACCGTCTCACAAATCGATGAAAACGATGGCAAAATTGAATGAATTGGGATTCGTATTGCTTACCCACCCACCGTATTCTTCAGATTTAGCCCCCAGTGACTTTTTCCTGTTTTTAGATCTGTTTTAAGAGAATGCTTGCTGGAAAGAAATTTAAGTCCAATGATGAAGTAATTGCTGAAACTGAGGCCTATTTTGACGAGAAAGAGAAATCGTACTATAAAAGTGGTATCGAAAAGTTGGAAAATCGCTATACTCGTTGTATCGCTCTCGAAGGCAACTATGTTGAATAATAGAAATGTAGTAATAAATTTAAAGTAATAGTAATAGTAATAGTAATAGTAATAGTAATAGTAATAGTAATAGTAATAGTAATAGTAATAAATATAATTGTAATGTTATTCTCTTTGGAGACATTAATTTAAATATTCTGGAGAATTCATCTCCATAAGTATTTAGTTTTTCTATCGTCTTTTGGTCTGGAGTCCTGTGTAAATGAGC